>JAHRHZ010000266.1:5932685-5958216 GCA_024137785.1 Ginglymostoma cirratum | reverse complement strand
TCCTCTATCCGCCTCCCCCTCTCTCCCTATTTATTTCAGAACCCTCTTCCCCTCCCCCATCTCTGATGAAGGGTTTAGGCCCGAAACGTCATGTTTTCCTGCTCCTATGATGCTGCTTGACCTGCTGTGTTCATCCAGCCCCATGCTTGTTATCATAGAATCCTTACACTGTGGAAACAGGCCTTCTGGCCCAACAAGTCCACACTGACTCAGATCATCCCAACCTGACCCATTCCCCTCTAACCCACCTAATCTACACATCCCTGGACACTACAGGCAATTTAGCATGGCCAATCCACCTAGCCTGCACATCTTTGGACTGTGGGAGGAAACTGGAGCACCTGGAGGAAACCCATGCAGACACAGGGAGAATGTGCAAACTCTACACAGACAGTCACCCAAGGGTGGAATTGAACCTGGGTCCCTGTTGCTGTGAGGCAGCAGTGCTAACCACTGAGCCACCGTGCTGCCCCTAATGTGTTATCACTATCATACGTTATCAGTTATCACCATACAGGAGTCTATGTACCAGGCAAAACTGAAGTCACAGCAGTTATATTATGGTAACTATGGTTGGTCCAACAGCAACACCTGACCTTGTATAACAGCAAAAAGGACCTCTCAGTAAACCCTGTGGGCATTGGCCTTTGACTTTTTTTCTTTCTATCCATGATGCCAATTTTTTTTTGTGTCTTTCTGTGTGTGAGTGTGTGTGTGTGTGTGTGTCGGTGGAGTTTTATTGGGGGTTAGAATTTTACCTGGTGAAATGTCAGCAGATCACAGATGTTTACTTGTAACCAGAATTTGTTCATCTGTAAGTAGTCATGCTGGTTTATTACCAAAACCTATTCCGTGCTTTCTATCAACCGCGGTCTGATAGTCAGGGAAAGTGGGCCTTTGTGTACTTTGATAGAATCTCTAATTTTTATAACAATTCCTGGGACAGACTTGGCTTCCAGCTCACTACTCCAGCCTTGAAACATGTGAGAATGAAACATCGGGTCATTAATTACAGAGAAATTTAGATCATCGCTGTGTCTTTTTTATTTTAAACAAGGGGATAAATTTTACTGTTCATTTAAATCATTCTGACTTCTGAACTGGTAATACTGTGATCTTTTAGAGGGGGAGTTCCAAAGTGGTAAACAGCATCACTTGCATGTTGGTGTGTGTTACAGAATTCCAGAATTAATCTCTTGGATGAAGGATCTGCAAAAGCGTGTTCATAATCCTCCAACCATCGACTACAGTCCTGAGCGAGGACAGATGGAGCTATGTGTCACAAATGGCAGTCAGGAGGGTTTAAGTAAGGTGAGACATTTATTGCACAGGCTGTCTGGAAAGTTACCAACTAAAGAAAGTATTGATGGGTGGGACAGTTTCTAAAACAAGAGAGAAAGAATTTAATGGGTAATGAGCGCAAAAAGATGTTCATTGGATGTGGCTCCCCTGGCAGAGACAGCTTTTATTGCCCATCCCTAACTGCCCTGGAGGAGATGGTCCTCGGCCACTTTCTTGAACTTCTGCAGTCATTGGGGAGTTGGGAAAGTGCTGTTAGGAGACGATTTTCTTAACCCAGCAACGATGAGGGAACAGCGATTATAGTTCCAAGTCAGGATGGCATGTGACTATTTCCAGGCAATGTCATCTTCTCTGTGCAAATGAAAGATAATTCTCAGATGAAGGGGTCATCCATTTAGAGCAGAGATGAGGAGGAATTTCTTCTCTCAAGAGGTTCATGAACCTGTGGATTTCTTTACCACAGAGGGATGTCAAGGCTGGGTCATTAAGTTTATCCAAGGCACCAATTTCTCAGATGGTTAGTCAGGAGGGATTATGGAGAAAGAGCAGGAGAGTACAGTTGACAATTATTAGGAACTCATTGAATGGTGCAGCAGACTCGATGGGCTGAAAGGCCTATTTCTGTTCCTGAGTTTTCGAATTTTTATGGTCTTATGATTGTCAGGGAGACTATCCCCAACAGTAGCTACCAATTTGAAATGGAGTAAATGCAGAAAAAGATACAAGAATGTAAGAAATAGGAGAAGGAGTAGATCCTATGCTGTATCCAACCTGCTCTGCCATCCCATATGATCTTATGCATGAAATCCATTTTGTCTCCCAGTCCCCATTTCCTTGGTTCCCCTGAGAGACCAAAAGAATCTGTCAGTCTCAGTTTTAAATTTTTTCAGGTTTGAAATTTCGATAGATTTGCAATCTTCTGAGTGAGGTTGTTTCTCATTGCCATTCGAAATGTTCAGCCCCTTCTTCTGATACTGTATCCCCCACCCCCCACCCCCACAACTCAGTGTGTTAGATTCCCACCCAGCAGAAACAGTCTCTCGATATCTACTCTAGTAAAGGCCCCTCAGGACACTGAAGAAGTGATTTCATTGAACCAAATTCGAGAGAACATAGGACCAATTTACTGAGCATTGGACCATAGACCAAGCCACCCACTCACCCCCAATCTCGGTGACCAATTTGGTGAGCCCTCACTGTCCTACCTCCAATACACCATATTTTCAGTGGTTTTATCACTTGACTATTGATCAGGAGGCCCAGGTAATGTTCTGAGGACCCAGGCTTGAATCCTGTCATAGCAGATGACAGTATTTGAATTTGATAAAATTCTGCAATTAAGAGTCTAACGATGACCATGAACCCGTGGTCAATTGACATGAAAAGCTCATCATGTTCATTTATCTCCTTCAGGGATGGAAACTGCCATCCTCACCCGGTCTGGCCCACATGTGACTCCAGACCTATAGCAATGTGGTTGACTCTTTGCTGCCTTTTGGGCAACGAACAATGAGCAATAAATGCTGGCTGAGCCAGTGACACCCACCTCCCATGAATGAATTTTCAAAAACGTGTCTGGGGAATCTGGAACCTGGTTAATCATTTCAGGCGAAGATGAGGAGAAATTTGTTCACATAGCCAGTTGTGAATCTGTGGGATTCTCCACCCTGGTGGTTGTTGTGCCCCATCATTGAGTTAATTTAAGGCTGGGATGGCCAGATCATAGAACCATACAGTACAGAAGAGGCCCTTTGGCCCATCAAGTCTGTGCTGCCAAAAATATACTACTATCCACCCTAATCCCACTTCCTGGTACTAGGCCATAGCCTTGAAAGTAATGACCCATTAAGTCCTCATCCAAGTACTTTTCAAAGGCTGTGAGCTTTCCTCAGATGTTTTATTCTCTTCAGGAGGCAGAGTTACGAGGAGCAGATGAGAAAACAATGTTCAGGCCAATGAACAAAGACAAAGACAGAGCAGGCTAGACATCTGAATGGGACGGGGGTGATCTAAGAGAAGTCGGAAGGACTGCATGGGGGAGATTGCATCGGTGACATAACTGCACAGAATGCACTGCCCTGTTGGTATCTCATCACCAAATCACTCTTAATTTACATGCGCACTGGCTATGTCCCAGCCAGCTCGGAGTCAGCCCCTAAACTGATGATTCTGAATCCCTTGTTATTATCGGTGAGCCAGGGCTCCCTAGTCAAGGATCTGATAGTCAATAAGATCCACCTGGTTCCAATCACTACAATAGGAAAGATGGAAAAGCACCAGTCAAGGGTTAAGTTGCTGTAAATTTCACCACAAACTGCTAGTAAATAATATTCACTATTAAAGCTAGTGGGGAATGCAGGAGCAAAGTCTTTGTCCAGTTCTCTGTAAGCTGACATGGTGATGTGGTACCCAAGAAGGTGTTTGCTCTCAAATCTCCTCACGGTGATTTCTATTTTTCCCTCACCAGGTATTTGAGATGCTCCTAGCTCCTGGTGACTTCATTCTTCTTGACACACCAACATATCCCGGGACATTAGCAACAGTAAGAAATGCCTGATGTTTGCTTGCAAGGGGGCAATTCAAAGGGGAAGCATTGGCCTTGTGGTATTATCACTGGACTAATAATCCAGAGACCTTGGTAATGTCCTGGGGACCTGGGTTTGAATCCTGCCCTGGCAGATGGGGGAATTTGACTTCAACGGGGAAAAAAAAATCCGAGAATTAAAAATCTAATGACAACCATGAATCCATTGTCAATTGTCGGAAAAACCCACATGGTTCACTAATGTCTTCTAGGGAAGGAAACTGCCATCCTTAGCTGGTCTGGCCTACAGGTGACTCCAGACCTACAGCAATGCGGTTGACTCTTAAACTGCCCTCTGGGATGGGCAGTAAATGCTGGCCTATCCAGCGACATCCTCATCCAAAAGTTCCTGTCCACACAGGATTGCACCATTGTTGCAGTGCAGGAGGGAACCATTCAGCCCATTGGCTAGGCGCCAGCTCTCCAAATGAGCATCCCACCTCAGTGCATCCTCCTATCTTCTCCCCACCACCCTGCGCATCCTTCCTAATCAACTGGCCATCCAGTTCCTTTCTGATTGTTTTGAGGGACGCTGCCTCCAACATACTGTCAGACTGTGTATTCCAGGCCCTAAACAATAGTGGAAAAATAGTTTTCCTCGAATCACTTTTTTGACTTACAAATTGGTTTAAATCTGTGCACTCCCGACTTTGACCCCTTCATGAGTGAGAACATTTTCTCCCTAATTAATCAGTCATGTAGACATAAAAGATACTCCCACACTATTTAAAGACTAGCAGGGTTATTATCTTCACTGTGTTTTCTTGGTCAACATGTACCTGACTATCAACATCCCCATAAACATGTATCAGAGGTAATAGGAACTGCAGATGCTGGAGAATCCGAGATAACAAGGTGTGGGGCTGGATGAACACAACAGGCCAAGCAGCATCAGAGGAGCAGGAAAGCTTGACGTTTCGGGCCTAGACCCTTCATCAGAAATGGGGGAGGGGAAGAGGGTTCTGAAATAAATAGGGAGAGGGGGGAGGCGGATAGAAGATGGATAGAGGAGAGGATAGGTGGAGAGGAGACAGACAAGTCAAAGAGGCGGGAATGGAGCCAATAAAGGTGAGTGTAGGTGGGGAGGTAGGGAGGAGATAGGTCAGTCCAGGGAGGACGGACAGGTCAAGGGGATGGGATGAGGTTAGTAGGTAGGAAATGGGGGTGCGGCTTGAGGTGGGAGGAGGGGATAGGCGAGAGGAAGAACAGGTTGGGGAGGCGGGGATGAGCTGGCCAGCTCTCTGATGAAGGGTCTAGGCCCGAAACGTCAAGTTTTCCTGCTCCTATGATGCTGCTTGGCCTGCTGTGTTCATCCAGCTCTACACCTTGCTATGTCGGATTCTCCAGAATCTGCAATTCCTATTATCTCTGGCTCCATCCCTGCCTCTTTGACTTGTCTGTCTCCTCTCCACCTATCCTCTCCTCTATCCATCTTCTATCCACCCCCCCGCTCTCTCTCTATTTATTTCAAAACCCTCGTCCCTTCCCCCATTTCTGATGAAGGGTCTAGGCCCAAAACGTCAAGCTTTCCTGCTCCTATGACGCTGCTTGGCCTGCTGTGTTCATCCAGCTCTACACCTTGTTATCCCCATAAACATGCCGTTTCTCCAGTCATTGTCACGTTACTCACTGTGAGAGCTCCGTGGAGATCAGTTGATTTCCTCGTTTCCATGCATCATAACAGCCATCATAAAAGGTAGCATTGAAGGTGGGGATGGCACAGTGGCTCAGTGGTTAGCATTGCTGCCTCACAACACCAGGGACCTGGGCTTGATTCCACTCTTGAGCAACTACCTGTGGGGAGTTTGCACATTTCCCCATGTCTGCTTGTGTTTCCTTCGAGTGTTCGGGTTTCCTCCTGCAGTCCAAAGGTGTATTCAAGAGGCAACAAGACATAGCACTTGGGACGAATTGGATCAAAAGTTATGGGGAGAAAGCAGAATTAGGCCATTGAGTTGGACGATCAGCCATGATCGTGATGCGTGGCGGAGCAGGCTCGAAGGGCTGAATGCCCTCCTGCTGCTCCTATCTTTTGTGTTTCTATGTACAGGTTAGCTGGTTTAAGGCATGATCATATTGAATGATGAAGCAAGCTGGAAGGGCTGAATGGCCTACCCCAGCTGCTATTTCCTATGCTCCATTCACCTTCCCACACCTCTGTCTTTTGCTGGTAGGATCAGGCCTTGCGCTGGCCTTGGCCAACACTCATACATTGGCATTTCCCTGCACGTTCCTGTAACCTGGTCAGGGACAAAGAACAAAGAAAATTACAGCACAGGAACAGGCCCTTCGGCCCTCCAAGCCTGCGCCAATCCAGATCCTCTATCTAAACCTGTCACCTGTTTTCTAAGAATCTGTCTCCCTCTGCTCCCTGCTCATTCATGTATCTGTCTAGATACATCTTAAATGACGCTATCGTGACCGCCTCTACCACCTCCGCTGGCAACGCATTCCAGGCACCCACTACCCTCTGCGTAAAGAACTTTCCACACATATCTCCCTTAAACTTTTCCCCTCTCACCTTGAAATCGTGACCCCTAGTAATTGAGTCCCCAACTCTGGGAAAAAGCTTCTTGCTATCCATCCTGTCTATACCTCTCAAAATTTTGTAGACCTCAATCAGGTCCCCCCCCCAACCTATGTCTTTCTAATGTAAATAATCCTCATCTACTCAACCTCTCTTCATAGCTAGCACCCTGGCTGATGGGTTTATTCTAACCACCAGCACCACCTCCCTAACCTAGGAGCCACGGTCGCTGAAAACCACACTGGCTGAGATCAACAATCTGCATAGCCCCTGGGCTGAGTCTGGGAAACATTCTCACTCAGATGCGCATTAATCAGCGCTGCTACCAGTTGAAGCACAGGGAACAACTCTTCATTTGACAAAATGTTCATTTGCTCCCCAGCGCTGGCCAGTAATGACACTCTACTGCGTTGAGAAAGGTACCAGTCAGTAAATAATCTCTTGTTTCTGTGCAGTTGACACCTCTGGGCTGCAAAGTCCTCAGTATCTCGAGTGACGAACACGGACTTATTCCTGAATCCCTGTCAGACATCCTTTCAAAGTGGGCACCAGAGGAAGCGAAGAATCCAGAGTCCGATATTCCAAGGATTTTGTATACAATTCCAAATGGCGGAAACCCAACTGGAGCTTCCATGACAGCTGACCGGAAGTGGGAGGTGTACCTGGTATGGCACATGCTGAATATTTCTAGATGGTCTGGTGGCCGATTTCTGTCTGGTTAATGTTTTTGAAAGGTTTTCACACACAATCAGCCATCTCCAAGAGATATACACGGTCCATCTATACGTCATTTTATCATGAGTGACCGAAACGTACTTTGCAAGTGGAGCAATTAAGACATTTTCTTGTGTTTGCCTGCTGCCTAGGTCACTGGTGTCAAAGCTTGTGATACCTCTTATTTAATCACCAAAAATAATTAATTATTCCTTTCTTTCTTTTGGCCAGTTTGAAATGAACCAGTGGCTTTGGGCGAGAAGCTTTTAAAGAGAGATAAGAAAATGTCTAACAACCTCAAATTGCTAGACATGCAGACTGAGTTTTGGAAGGGGTCTAATGCTGAAAGTTGCCTAGCAACAGCCTCTGATTGAGTTGGCGTGTGTTTTGGCAGAAACCTGGAAGCCGTGGACAGCTGGAATAAGCTGATAAGGGGGAAAAATCCCCCCTTTTTTTCTCAATGAGCAGAAATGTAACTCTTGAAGTTGAAGAAATATTTGGGTTCTTTGTTAAATCAACTCTGCAGTTGGTGACAAAGAATGTTTTGGCAAAGGTTAACACATTCCACCACCTCTTGACACTGGAGCCATGCCTCTGCCACTTTAACCTAAAGGAGATGGTACATTGATGAGGAATTGCTGCCATCAATAGGAGCAGTGCTGTATTATCCAATTCAAGTATCCATCAGAAGGGGAGTGGAATGTTGCAGGGCTATGGGGCTAGAGAATGGGCAATGGAACTTGCTGAGTACCTCTCCCAGAAAATCAACATGAATACAGTGGGCTGAATGGCGTTCCTCTGAGGTGGAACCATTCTGTGATTCAGTATGCTCCATTCCATAGAGCCCACAGTGGATTTATGGTGGCACGGTGGCTCAGTGGTCAGCGCTACTGCCTCACAGCGCCAGGGACCTGAGTTCAGTTCCAGCCCTGGGAAATGTCTATGTGGAGTTTGTACATTCTCCCTGTGTCTGCCTGGGCTTCCTCTGAGTGCTCTGGCTTGCTCCCACAGTCCAAAAATGTACAGGTTATGTAGTGCACAAGCTAGGCCGGTTAGTCGTGAAAAATGCAGGTTACAAGGATAGGGTAGGGTTGGTGTGGACCCTCGATGGGCCAAATGGCCTGTTTCCACACTGTCGGGATTGTATGATGCCATGAACTCCACTTATGCATCAAGGCAGGCAGTAATTGGAACAGAATGGTGTTATGAAAATGGAAATCAAACCCCAACCCCACTCCAATTCTGTGAGCCATACTAAAAGTATCAATGTCTTATTGAATCACCAGAAATGATCAATTAGTTTCCGTTTTGTTCCGAATAACTTTAGTAAGCTTTTAAAAAGCTTCTTCAATAAACTTGAAAGAAATAAAGTGGCAAAACAGGTTATTAACTAAGCCACTCAGAATCACAGAGGCTTATAGTACAGAAAAAGGCCCTTAGGCCCATCAAAGCCACACCTAACTATTAAAAAAACAAGCACTAACTGTTCGAATCCTATTTTCCTGTATTTGGCACATAACCCTGTCTGCCTTGGTATCATAAGTGCACATCTGAATACTTCACAACTGTTAGGAGGGTTTCTGCCTCAAACACCCTTACAGACAGTGCAGATTTAAACTATATCCCTTTATTCCCAAACAAATACACATTCATACACAAGATGACACAGCTCTGCAGAGCAGTTGTGAAAGCACAGGTAGAGAAAACGTGTTTTGACCAGGTGTCCAAACTAAAAGGGTAGAATAAGGTGACTTTCTCACAGTCCCTTCAGTTTCATGTCAATAAGGAATGGAAGACTCTTACAGTGGTTTATCAGTCAGATTTTACAATTGAGTTAACAGTTCAGCTTTCAGAGTATGAGGATCTGAGAGGTAATGATTCCTGGAACTTTGATTCCGATTCTCAGTAAATACTTGAAAAATACTTCTTCAACTTCAAGAGTTACATTTCTACTCAGTGAGAAAAAAAGGGGGGATTTTTCCCCATTACCAGCTTATTCCAGCTGCCCACAGCTTCCAGGTTTCTGGCAAAACACAAGCCAACTCAATCCAGAGGCTGTTGCTAGGCAACTTTCAGCAGTAAACCTCTTCTAAAACCCAGCCTGCTTGTCTAGCAATTCGAGGTTGTTTGACATTTTCTTATCTCTCTTCTCTCCCAAAGCCACTGGTTCATTTCAAACTGAACAAAAGAAAGAAAGAAATATTTAATTATTTTTGGTGATGAGCTAAGAGGTATCATAAGCTTTGACGCAAGTGGCCTAGGTCACCAGGAGCTGCTGACCAATCAGAGGCTGGTACTTCTGGGTCCTAAAGCCCATTAGTCACAGCCTGCTTTTCAGGTGGTTAGTAGGTGAGTCTTTTTTCTCCAGTTCTCTTGAGGTGAGATGGTTAGAGTTGGAGGGAGATGGTTGTTTTGTTCATTCTCAGGAAGCAGGTGTCACTGGCTAGGGCAACATTTATTGCCCATCCAGAGGGCACTTAAGAGTCAACCACATTGCTGTAGGTCTTGAGTCACATGTAGGCCAGACCAGCTAAGGACAGCAAATGGGTTTTAACAACTGTTGTTTTTATCAACAATCAACAGTGCTTTCATGGTCTAGCTTCCATTTTATTCCAGATTTTTGATCTGAATTTAAATGTCTCCATCTGCCACGGTGGGATTCAAACAAAACAGATTCACCAGAAAGTTAACCTGAGGTTAACTGGCCCAAGATGTTACCACAACACTGCCAGCCTCACCCCGTGGTGTGTCATGTTGGTCGGAGGCAAAGGCAGGGCTTTCAGAGGTCATCTCTTTGCCTGCCAGCCATGCCTCAGATTGCCCCAGATTCGAGGACCCCCACCTCACCAAACTTGGTGAAATAACTCTGTGAAGGCTCGTATCCTGTCACCAAATCACCCTTTATTTACACAGGCACAGTATTGGTCCAGCTCCCCTCAGAGCTGGCTCTGAGAGTGAGCAGAACCCCTGAGACTCCTGTTTATGTCTGTCAGCCAGAGCTCCCCGATTGGACCAGGTTAGCAGCCCCAACCAGGGAACTCATATTCTTTGAGCTCCACCTGGCTGACCTCGTTACAAATCACTACACTTGGTAGCTGTGGTGCCCCAATCAGAACCCTAGCTTTTTTTTTGCCACGTTTGCTGGGCAGGCAGTTGGTTCGGGAAATGTTGGGTGGAAGTCATTAACAGCTACTCATTGATCACTTAAAGGCTTTAATGTGAAGGAACAACCCAATGGACCTTCCCCATGGAGTTCATTGTGGCGGTGGCAAGAGGGTTTGGATTTCTCTCCAAACAAACTTGCCAAATTATTTACCCCACTGCCAGCTCTAGAGAGGGAAAATTCATCTCAAGGTGTGGTTCCAACAACATACCTGCACCAGCCCAAAGACCACCTATTTCTGCCTCCTTACCCATTGGCCAGTTCCATCTGGCCGAGGCACCCTTACTGCTGAAACTCTCATTATGTCATCTCTAGGCTCGCATACTAGACAGTCTCTCAAATTCTAAAATAAAACAAAACAATTGCGGAAGCTGGAGATCTGAAACAAAGATATAAATTGCTAAAGAAACTCAGCAGGTCTGGCAGCATATATGGAGAAAAAGCAGAGTTAACGTTTCAGGTCCCGTGACCCAGCTTCACACATGGAGAGTAGCTAGGGAAAGGTGGTATATATTGCTGAAGACAGGGCAACAAGCTAAAGGAGTAAATGATAGGTGGTAACAAAGCCCGGAGGGAGAGAAAGACAGACAGGCAGACATAAGGGTGGATAGTATTAAGCGACCGATGCAAAAATACCGATAATGTGGACCGTATGTTGATGAAAACGGGCTGAGGGCAGTGAAGAAGGCATTTGGTACGCTTGCCTTTATTGGTCCGTGCATTGAGTATAGGAGTTGGGAGGTCATGTTGAAGCCGTACAGGACATTGGTTAGGCCATTTTTGGAATACTGTGTTCAGTCAGGACTCCCTGCTATGGGAATGATGTTGTTAAATTTGAAAGAGTTCACAAAAGATTTACAAGGATATTGCTGGGGCTTGAGGGTTTGAGCTATAAGGAGAGACTAAATAGGCTGGGGCTATTTTCCCTGGAGCATGAGGGGTAACTTTATTGAAGTTTATAAAATCATGAGTGACATGGATAGGGTAAATAGTCAAGGTCTTTTCCCCAGGGTATGGGAATCCAAAACTAGAGGGCGTGGGTTTAAGCTGATGGGGGGGAAGATTTAAAAGGGACCTAAGGGGCAACTTTTTCACACAGAGGGTGGTGTGTGTATGGAATGAGCTGCCAGAGGAGGTGGTTCAGGCTGGTACATTTGCAACATTTAAAAGTCATCTGGATAGTTATCTGAATAGGAAGGGTTTAGAGGGATATGGACCAAATGCTGGCAAATGGGACTCAATTAATTTAGAATATCTGGTTGACATGGATGAGTGGGACCGAAGGGTCTGTTTCCGTGCTGTACATCTCTATGACGCTATGACTGTGCTGAAAGTTCTGTCTCCAATTTCTGTTTTTATGTCAAATTCTAAACTTGGACATCATCCGAAGCTCTGCTGGCATCCAAATCACACTGTGTTCACCTTTCACCACCGTGTTCACTCACCTGCGTAGGATCTATGTAAAGCAGTACGTTGGCTTTTTCAAAGAATTCTTAGCCTTATTTCCGGATCACTCCACCCTTCTGGTCTCTGTATTCTGGTCCAGACTTACAATCCCCTGGGATATCTGCATTCTCCTAATTCTGGCCTTATGAAGAGACCAAATTTTAAAAGCTGGATCATTTGGTAGTTTCACCTTCAGCTATCTAGACACTAAGATGTTGAAATCCACTCCAACATCTTTGCATCTCTCTACATCTCTTTCGTCCTATAAAACCCTCATTAAAATTCTACTTTTTTGACCAACATGTTGTGCCCTTGTGTGGCTCAGTGTCAAAAGTTGCTTTGTAATGTTCCTGTGAAGCATCTTGGATTATTTCAGTGTGTAAAGGCTCTGTATAAAATCTTGTGTTACCAGCAGAAGAAAGGTATTAGCTCTTTATCTCGAGTTCAAATCCATTGATTTAAAAGGAATGTTTAAATTTTTAAAACGTGGGATCAGCAAAAGTGACTGTGAAGCTGTTGGAAAGTTATTAACTAGAAAGCACTGCAATGTCAATCCAGGTTTTTTGCCCACGTCTCAGGAATGGACCTTGAACCTGTGACCTTCCGTCTCATGATGTTGCCAACTCAGCTTGATATGAGGCTCACCAATCTGAAGTAATCATTTAGCAAGCTTGCACAAGAAAGAGATGAGGAAAAATACCTTACAAAAAAAACTGCGGATGCTGAAAATCATTGCCTTCTGAAGAAGAGTCATTGGACCCGAAACATTAACTCTGCTTACTCCACACAGATGTTGCCAGAGCTGTTGAATTTTTCTAACAACTTCTGTTTTAATCTTGAAAAAAATTCCCATTTGACCCATTAAATCCAGTCTGTAACTTTGACCCCATGTGACAACACATCCTCATGTGGAATAAGCTGGTATAATCATTGGTCATGGACCTACATGCTAGATTGATGAAAACATGAAACAGGTTTGGCAAGTTAATGTTTAATATATATAAAAATACAAGAGAAGCAAGCTTCACTTTACCAATATCAAATATTGTCAAATGTTAAATTTCCATGAGGTGATTGATAAAATCCTACGTCCCAAATGTTATTATGGAAGATAAAACTTCATTCTCTAGGAGTAACATCTTAGTAAGCATCGAAGTTTGGCGAGCGAACAGCAAAATAAACAAAATACAAACGGGTCATTTTCTGGATGGCAAGATGTAACGAGTGGTGCGCCCCAGAAATCAGGGCTGGAGCCTTAGTTGCTTACATTTTGTATACATGACTTTGATAAAGGATTGAGGTAAGCTAGCACAGCTACTCACAGTGTCGGGACCACAGCTATTCACATCATACATTAACAATCTGGACGAAGGAACTGAGGACGTTGTTGCTAAGTTTGCAGATAACACATAGGTAGATGGAGGGACAGGTAGTGTTGAGAAAGCGGGGAGGCTACAGAAAGACTTGGACAGGCTAAGAGTGTGGGTAAAGAAGTGGCAGATGGAATACTGTGTGGGAAAGTGCGAGGTTGTACATTTTGGTAGGAAGAATACAAGGGTAGACTATTTTCTAAATGGGGAAATGCTTTGGAAATCTGAAGCACGGAGGGACTTAAGTCCTAGTTCAGGAGTCTCTTAAGGTTAACATGCAGGCTCAGTTGCAGTTAGGAAGGCAAATACAATGTTAGCATTCATTTCAGGAGGACGAGAATACAAGAACAGAGACTCACTGCTGAGGATGTACCAGGCACTGGTCAGAATGCATTTGGAATATAGTGAGATAAAAGGGACTGCGGATGCTGGAGAATCCGAGATAACAAGGTGTGGAGCTGGATGAACACAGCAGGCCAAACAGCATCATAGGAGCAGGAAAGCTTGACGTTTTGGGCCTAGACCCTTCATCAGAAATGGGGGAGGGGAAGAGGGTTCTGAAATAAATAGGGAGAGAGGGAGAGGCGGATAGAGGATGGATAGAGGAGAGGATAGGTGGAGAGGAGGCAGACAAGTCGAAGAGGCGGGGATGGAGCCAGTAAAGGTGAGTGTAGGTGGGGAGGTAGGGAGGAGATAGGTCAGTCCAGGGAGGACGGACGGGTCAAGGGGGCGGGATGAGGTGAGTAGATAGGAGATGGGGGTGGGGCTTGAGGTGGGAGGCGGGGATAGGTGAGAAGAAAAACAGGTTAGGGAGGCGGGGATGAGCTGGGCTGGTTTTGGAATGCAGTTGGGGGAGGGGAGATTTTGAAGCTTGTGAAGCTTTTGAAGCTGATTTATCCCAGACGGTGACAGTTCTTGAGTGCTGTTGGAGCTGCACCCATCCAGGCAAGTGGGGAGTATTCCATCACACTCCTGACTTATCAGTCTTCATCACAAACCAGCCATTTGGCCAACTGAGCTAACTGAACCCAATATCAGTATAGAGTGCTGAGCAAGGAGTTAATTTCCTCCTGCCAAGTCTTCAATAAAAAGAGGTCTGGAGATGAAATTCTAAATGGCAAGATAACACAGTGTGGAGCTGGAGGAACACAGCAGGCCAGGCAGCATCAGAGGAGCAGGAAAGTTGACATTTCAGGTCGGGATCCTTCTTCCAAAATGGGGCATTTCTGAAGAATGGCCCTGACCCGAAATGTCAACTTTCCTGCCCCTCTGATGCTGCCTGGCCTGCTGTGTTCCTCCACACTGCGTTATCTCTGACTCCAGCATTGGCAGTTCTTACTATCTCGAAATTCTAAATGACCTGGTCCATGAACTGGTCCATGTTAAACAATAAAAGTATGCAGTAACTATAGGGTAGATATTGTTTAATGAAAGTTATTATCTTAGAATCCCTACAATGTGGAAGCAAGCCATTCAGCCCAATGAGTCCACACTGACCCCCCTGAAGATTATCCCACCACCCGACCCTATCCCTGTAACCCTGCGTTTCCCATGGCAAATCCACCTAGTGTGCACACCCCTGGACACTACGGACAATTTAGCAAGGCCAATTCAAATAACCTACATATCTTTGGACTGGTTAAGGTTTCAAAGGTTACTCAAATGGATAACTTAGCATCAAATGGCTTCACTCAATTCAAGTAAATCTTAACCTGTAATATCTCCATTTTACCAGTGGGTGGCAGTGTTAGGCTTGTTTCCAACACTGTCTTGTCGTGATCCCAGTTGAACTAGTCAGGTCCCAGAATAAAATCATTCTTGCCGGATCATATTTTTGGTTTAGTTAATGAGGTGGCCACTCACTGAAATATATTCAACACGAGGTTGAGTTCCTTTAACAACAGAAGTTTATGACACAAATGTCGAATACAGGAGCACACTGTCTCGATGTAGAACACAGTTTGAAAAATCTTAACATACTCAGTTTTTAAAAAAGCCTCAAACTATTTCCCAGTATGGTCATTTTACAGCAATTCGCACACAGAGAAATTACCCCACTATGTCAAATCTTTAAATTTGACGAATCTGATCCTCCCCAATTCCTGTCTTGTTTTAAATGAATACGCACAAAACCAAGTCTGGCTCTTGTAGTTTCAGGAAGCCTGCTGATTTGCAACCAAACAGTACTTCTGCACTAAGGTAACTGCTTTCCCTGAAATGTCTTATACTCCTATCTTAGTGGCGAAACTATGGTTGCTTCTGAGCCTGACAGATCTCCTCCGAACTATCCTAAAACTTTAAATCTCTGGGTTTCCTGATCTAAAATCCATCATTAATTATCTTGAATCTGGAACAAGCGAATGACTTTCAGTGCTTATCCTACCTGTCATAAACCACCATTAACACTCCTGGGATCCTTGCTCACTGAAGCATGCTAGATTAGCTCACTATTCCAGAAGGACTTTATTAAGATTCATTTATTGGATGTGGGTTGTTACTGGCTGGACCAGTATGTATTGCTTGTGCATAGTTACCACGTGAAATGAGCGGCTTGCTAGAGTCATGTCAGAGGGGAGTCAAGGGTCACCCACATTGCTGTGGGTCTGGAACCACATGGAGGCCAGACCAGGTAATGACAGTAGATTTCCCTCCCTAAAGGGCATTACTGAACCAGATAGGTTTTTACAACAAATCAACATGTTCTCCATTAAAGCAGGGTCTAATGCTAGATTTGCATTGATTTAAATTTCACCATCTGCTATGATGGGATTTGAACCTACATTTCCCAGAGCATTAGTCTGGATCACTAGTCCATCACAATACCATTGTGCCACCATCTCCCACCTCATCTTGTTATTTTTTTCAAAAAAGTTCAGTAAAGTGACCAACTCATGCCTCTGTTTTAAAATCCAAACTCCAATGATGGCATTTATCATATGCCGTATCTCTTATCAAACTCTCTTATTTCCTTTCCAGGTATTCTCCCCTCCCTCTCCTTTCTGGCAATTAACGTTCCATAACAGAAGAAATCTGATATCTTTCACAGTCTCCATCTCTTCATCATCATGAACGACCAACCTCTCTATTCCTCCATACTCACTGAGACAATCCACATGACCTCTACATCTTCCCTGAATGGAGACCCACTCAGCCTCCATCCACCAGGATGTGCTACCTACACCGTCCCTGCTCACCTGGATCCTTTTTTTATTCATTATCGGGATGAGGGCGTCACTGGCTAGGCAGCATTTATTGTCCAACTCTAATTGCCCAGAGGGCAGTTCAGAGTCAACCACATTGCTGTGGATCAGGAGTCACATGTAGGCTGGATCAGGTAAGGATGGCAGTTTCCTTCCCTAAAGGACATTAGTGAACCAGATGGTGTTTTATGACAATCGACAATGGATTCATGGTCATCATTTGACTCTTAATTCCAGATATTTTATTTTATTGATTTCCAATTCCACCGTCTGCCGTGGCAGGATTCAAACCTGAGTCCCCAGAACGTTAGATAACAAGGTATAGAGCTGGATGAACACAGCAGGCCGAGCAGCATCATAGCAGCAAGAAAGCTGAAGGATTTCTGAAGAAGGGTCTAGGTCCAAAACATCAGCTTTCCTGGTCCTATGATGCTGCTTGGCCTGCTGTGTTCATCCAGCTCCACGCCTTGTTATCTCAGATTCTCCAGCATCTGCAGTTCCTACTAACTCTCCCCAGAACGTTATCTGGGTGTCTGGATAACAGTCCAGCAATTAATACCACTAGGCCATTGCCTCCCCGTTAATTCAAGAATAACCTTGGTTCTCACTCCGTCAGTGTTGCACTGGACTGTCAGCCTTGATTTAACCCTTGAGTGGGACTTCAACCTGGAACCTTCAACTTACGAGTGCTACCAACCAGCAACTGCTGATGAGGGTTCCATAGCATTGCAGAGAGAAGGTTGATGACACCGTAGTTTTTCTTTGTATTTGCTCATAGGCTGTGGTCATCGCTGGCTGGGCCAATGTTTATTGCCCATCCCTGGTTGACCAGGACGAAGTGGTGGTGAGCTGCCATTTTGAATAAGATGTGGCAGAGAACTTTTTAATGATGTTGAAGTTTGTGGCTGAGGGTGAAAAGGTATGTCAGCTTTTGGGTGAGGAGTTGAGTTAGAGGGTCAGCCTTAATCATATCTGCTCATAAAAGGAATAAGAACAAGAGGGCATGGATTTAAAGTGATGTGCAAAAGAAGCAAGGGTGAAATGTGAAAAAAATCTTTTCTCTCAGCAAGTAGTTAGGGTATGGAGTGCACCTCTGGAGATGTGGTGGATTCAGGTTCAATTGAAGCATTCAAGGTGGGGGGCATTGCATGGTTATTTGCTTAGAAAAGGTGTGCAGAGATATGGAGAAATGTCAGGAGTTTGGCAGTAGTTGATATAATCAGTTCAGGTACAATGGGTGGAATGGCCTCCTGCACTGTAGCATTGCTATGATTCTGTGGTATTGAATGGCAAAGGGCTGAGTGGCCTCATCCAACTCCTATTCCTTATGTTCTCTTATGGTCATCCAAACATTGTTCTCCTCTACTCTTCGCCGCTCTCAGTTCCGTGGGCCAGTGAAGTAAAGGCGCCAACTGACCTTCCTGAGAATGCTTCTGCACACTAACCCCTTTCTGTTTACCCAGAATTCTGCAGGAAATCTGCTGGAGACTCCATTTTGGAAGGTACCTTTTGGGCCATTTGTGTGAAAACTCACTTCGGTGCGATCGACACTTGCCTATATCATGCCTACGCAGTCGTGGAGTGGTATTATGATAAAATAAAGGAACAGTTTTCACCCCGAGATGAAGCAAATTAGGAAATAAGGAAGAAACTTCTTCGTTGTGCAAAATCAACATATACTTTTTTTTGCAGATTGCCAGAAAGTACGATTTGCTGATAATTGAAGATGATCCCTATTATTTTCTGCAGTTTGAGAAGGTAAAAGAACTTGCATTTGTAAGGTACCTTTCCTGACCTCAAAACAATGCAAATGGTTTACAGTCAATGAAATTCTTTTGAATTGTAATTACTGTTGTTATACAGGTAAAGTCGCACCAATTTGTGCAGAGAAAGCTCCCACAAACGGCAACATGCTTTTGGTTAAGAGCTAACTATTAGGCAAAGCAACTTCCACTGGTCTTCTTCAGAAGAGTGCCAGAGATTTTTTAGATCTACCCGAGGGGATCAGAGGGGTGTTCCTCAGTTTAAAGCACCAGCTGATAGGGGGCGACTCCAAACAGTGTGACGTTCCTGTCTTGTGAATCCAAGCCTCTGTCTTTATTTTATCCTCTAGTCCCTGGGGAGGAGCTTGAAGCTATGACCTTCTGACTCTGGGATGAGAATACTACCCCTGAAAATGTGCTGGTAGTAAATAATGTTCCTGAAATGATGGAACTTAGTAACTGTCCACTGCAAATCTAAAGAGAGGCCTACCGTTTCTATGCCAACCAACAAACACCAAGCTGCACTAATCCCATTTCCCCTACTATGGCCTGGCATTTTAAGTTCTCATCCAGCTGCTTCTTAAGTGTTGTGAGAGTACCTGCCTCCACACCCTCTCGGGCAGCACGTTCCATATTTCTCCCCCCCTCTGGGTGAAAAACATATCTTTCTCAAATCTCTTCTAAACCACTTACTCCTCACCTTAAACCTACGCCCTCTGGTCTTAGACATATCTGCCATGGGAGAAAGATTCTCACAATCTACTCTGCCTATTCCTCTCATGAATTTGTATCCCTCAATCCGATCCCCCCTTCAGCCTCCTCTGCTCCAGGGAAAACAAACCCAGCCTATCCAGTCTCTCCTCATCACTGAGACTTTTAATCCCAGGTAGCATCCCGGTGAATCTCCTTTGCACCCTCTACAGTGCAATCACGTCCTTCCGATAGTGTGGTGACCAGAACTGCACACATCTGTGGCCTAACCAATGCTTTATAATGGAGTAAGACAAGACTTCCTTGCCCCTATGGTCTTTGCCCTGACTAATGAAGACAAACATCTCATATGCCTTCTTCAGTCTACCTGTGCTGACACCTTCAGGGATCTATGGACTTGTACACCAAGGTCACTTTGTTCCTCAGTACCCCTCAAGGATGAGCCATTCATGTTGTACATTATTGTGGTACCCAGATAGTATTTGAACCCAGGTCCCAAAGCATCAGCCTGGCCTTCACAATCATATGCCTAGTGAGATTACCACTGCACCCCAGACTTCCCCTCTTGCTATGTTGTCTTACATGCTGTCAAAAGTTGCCGATTATAACCCGGAACATAGCTTTGAAAGACTATTGCTGTGGGAACTCATTACAATTAGGAAACAAACCGAGCTCAGTTAAACGTTTAGACGAGGCATTGCTGTGGTAACAAAAGCATCAGCTCATTCATATAAATTTGGAACGGGAACACCAGCCTCGATTTCTGTGCTCAAATCTCTGAACTTTGAACTGACAACCCTGTGACTAAGGGGAGGGACAGTGCTACCCAGTGCTGATGCGCCACATTTGGTCTTTCACTGATTGGGTCTCCTTTGCGTTGATTTGCAGCCTTGGGCTCCATCATTCCTTTCGTTAGACGTGGACGGGCGTGTTATAAGGACAGATTCCTTCTCCAAGATCTTGTCTTCAGGGTAAGGGTTTCTTTTTTCATTTGGGCCTTTGCTGTTATTGGAGGTGCATTGCCTGTAAACCAGTCTGACTTGAATGTGGAGGACACAAGTGGTGACCAGGGCACTCCCCTGATTATGAACGATGTCTCGTTTGAACCAATGGATTGAATTTTTGGGCCTCTCTGGAGTAAGGGATGCGTGAGAATACTGGTCTCCACGGTGTGCTCATTCCCACGATGCTGTGCGTTGGCACCAGCAGAGGCAGAATCGACACCAGCAGGGCTAACCCATTGGTGAAGAACTGATAAGGGAGGTCCACTGGGACGTGTCAGTCACTGGCCAGGTTCCAGCAGGAGACTGTTTAAGTGCTTCCTAGTGCAACCTAACCAGAGCTTCATCAATGTCAAGTGGGAAGCCCCTATGTTTTAATTTAGTACGTTATTTGTGAAGCACAGGATACCATAGGCTTTGCTAACCACTCTCTCGACATGTCCTGCCACTTTCAAGGATCAGTGTACATGCAATTAACCATGTGCCCCTGTCACCAACATCCCACTGTGTCAATAAGTCTATTTGCTTCTTCCAATCTTTCTTGTCGCAAAGGTTCATCTCACAAATCCCTGTATTAAACTCCATCTGCCACTTGTCTGCCCATTCTCCTCGCCTCTCTCTGTCCTGTTACAGGCGATTTGTGTTATCCTCACTGTTTGCCACTGCTCCAAGTTTGGGATCATTGATAAATTTTTTGAATTTTTCCTTCCTATTCCAAGTTTCTAATCAATGAAACACAGCGGTCCTAACACTAACTCTTGCTAACCCTGTCTACCACCACCCAGTCTGAGAAACAACAGTCTAACAGTTCTGAGGAAGGGTCACCAGACCCGAAACGTTAACTGTAATTTTTTTTTCACAGCTGCTGCCAGACCTGCTGAGCTTTTCCGGCAACTTCTGTTTTTGTTCCTGATTTACAGCATCCGCAGTTCTTTCGGTTTTGACAGTCTACTGTGGCTTGCTACTTTCTGTCTTTAAGACACTTTTTTTAATTCACTTGGGCACTGACTTTTCCGTTCCTTACACCTGCATTATTGTGTGATATCTCAAATGTAACTCAAACATCCACCACATTCCTTTCATCAACTTTTCCTGTTACTTCGTCAAAATGTGTGACTAGTTGAGCGCGACCTAACTTTTACAAGTCTGTGCTGGCTCTCTGGAGTGAACACCGGCCTCTCCAAGCACCTGTTTATTTTTTTTTCCCCTGATTTATGATCCCAAAAATTTTACCACGTCTGAAGTTAAACTGACTGGCTTGTTGTTGCTAGGACTGTCCCTAGCCCCTTTCTTGAATTAGGCTGCCATGTCAGGGTGGCTCAGTGGTTAGCCCTGCTGCTTCACAGCACAAGGGACCCAGGTTCAAACCCACCCTCAGGCGACTGTCTGTGTGGAGTTTGCACAATCTCCCCGTGTCTGTGTGGGTTTCCTCTGGGTGCTCTAGTTTCCTCCCACAGTCCACAGATGTGCAGGTTAGGTGGATTGGCCATGCTAAATTACCCATCGTGCCCAGGCTTAGGAGGGTTAGCCATTGGAAATGTGGGGATGGGTCTGGGTGGGGTGCTCTTTGGAGAGTCAGTATGGGCTGAGTGGCCTGCCTCCACACTGTAGGGATTCTACAGTTTTCTGCTCTTCAGTCTTCTGGCATCATCGGTGGGCAATTATAGTATGGAGGGAAGCACTTTTGCTATGTCCACCCTACACCTTCAGCAGCCTGGGACGGAAGCCAAGCAGACCTTGGGACTTAGCCATCCTGAGCAAAGTCAAAATTTCCAATATCTCTTCCCTTTTGATTCTCATACCATCCATTGCCTCCAGTGTCTCTCCTTGTCCTGATACTTTGTCAGATTCTTCTTCCTTAGTGAACATCAATACAAATGATCCATTAAGTATTCTTGTATCTCCAAGCATAGATCATCCTCATTTTCCCGTTCACCTCTTAACACCTGATTACTATTTACATGCTGGTAAATGACTTTTGGCTTCCCCTTTATGTTGGTTGCTACTTTACTCTCATTCCTTCTTTCCCAGTCTCATTTTCCACTCCCGCTCCCCACTCAACTTGTTGCATTTGGCCTGACTACCCCCTGTAGAGTTTGGTTGACATGTGTGGCACACCTTTTAACCAAGCCTATGTATTGTGCTGGTTGCTACAGGTTAATGGGAATTTAATGCTTTCTTGCACCGAGACGTTAAGGAGAGGAATTCAGGCTAAAGGACTCAAAGCAAACAAGAGCTTGTGTGTCTCCAGTAGCCGAGGTTAACTGGCTGAGTTTACCATGAAGGACTCTCCTTCTCAACCTGGCCTGAGGTATGGTGGCCCTCAGGTTAAACCATCACCATGTGTCTCTCCCTATCGTCTGCTAGGATATGGAGACTTTATCTTTCATGGTAAAACATCCTAAGCCACTTCCATTACAACGTTCTCAAACAAAGTCGTACATGCAAAGATATTAGAAGAGACCAAAAGCTTGTCCAAAGAGAGTACATTTTTGAGAAAGAGGGAAGAGCTGGAGAAGTTCAGGGAAGGAATCCTGGCATTTAGGGGTCCTGGTAACTGAAGGTATAGCTAATGGTGAACGTGCGCCGGGAGTTGGGGGTACACAAGAGGCCAGGACTGGAATGCAAAAATCTCTGAAGATTGTAGGAGCTTACAGAGCTTATTGGAGGAATTCAGAAACCAGAATGAAATTATACCGAGGCACTTCCAGATTGGCAGCCAATGTAGGTAAACATAGCAAATGCTCCTTTTGATGTTGCCCACGTTTCATTTCCAATCTTTGTTGAAGTATTCATTTAATGTCGGATTGCAAACACTGGGCACTGTACTGGACAATTACTGGTGTTGGCAGCTGGGCCAAAGGAGCCTTCCTGCTACAGTCCTGATCATTGCGGAAATGGGAAAGTAGTGAGGACCCATCTGCGCCCACCCCTGTGCCCCCCCCAACACCCCTCCTGCCTGTTTTAACTGAACCCCCAGCACCAAATGCACCATGGGCTAAGAGAAGGAGGGGAACATTAAACTCACCTCCTGCTTCAGTTTTAAACATTTCCAAAAGCAGTAGTTACTGTTGGAGCAGCTGTTAGAATGCAGCATCAAATCCATTCAAGCAGTCACCCAGAAACATCAGTTGGCAAAGTTTGGAGTTAGAGAATTTGTCAGGGTAGATTTGGCGAGGAGTGTGAGGTACGATTTGATGAACACTATATCAGAGGAATAACTAGAGCTATGTCCACTGAGCACCTTCATCGGATGAATGTAACTTCTTGCTTTTACACTTTACTAAAATAAGGAAGCGTCACTTTTTAAACAAGACAAGGGTAACAAAAATTTGAGGCATCTATTCTTGTGTTTTCATAGGCTGAGAATGGGATTCCTAACTGGTCCCAAACCACTCATAGACCGGGTGGTTTTACATATTCAAGTTTCCACGATGCACACAAGCACCTTCACACAGGTACGTTCATTCTTCACTAATACCAAAAATAAGAAGATAAGTTTTTGAAATGGCTCTCGGCTGGAAGGGAATACAGCGAGCATCCATTTTCTGTCAACAATCCTAACAAGTTATTTTCTCATCACACGGCTCAGATTCTGACTCTGCGGTGTTCGTCTGGGGCATATTCTGTGATTATTTTCAGCAGTCTATCAGCCCAGAGACCCAAGTAATGTTCTGGGGACCAGGTTTCGAACCTGGCCGTGCCTAATGGTGAAATTACAATTCAGTAAAAACCTGCATATAACAGTTTAATGACCAAGTATTTATTGTCAGATAAAGCCCATCTGGTTCATTGATATCCTTTAGGGATGGAAACTGCCAACCTTTGCCTGGTCTGGGTACATGTGACTCCAGACCCGCAGCAAATTGGTTGACTGTCTGGGCAATAAATGCCAGTCTAGCCAGTGACACTCATATCCTGTGAATGATTTTTTTTTGAACGAAAGACTTTGGCTAGTTTTTATTTAACAGGGAAATGATAACCTGATAAAATTCGAGGGTGGAGAGAATTTTTGGAGCTATCTTCATGATTTTGTTGTAAATAACATCTGGAAAAGGCCTTTGAACAAAGGAGAGTGTGAGTCCCTCACACATTGTTCCGCTCCACTGTTTCCCCACAGCCCTTGGCTGTCCTCGCAAATGGAAAGTGGTGTTCTACAGGGCTCAGTGTTGGGACCCCTGCTGTTTGTTTTCTACATTAACAATTTGGACTTGAACGTGGGGAACAGAATTATGAAATTTGCAGACCGTACAAAAATCGGCCGTGTAGTGGATAGTGTGGATGATGGCTGTAAGCTGAAAATGTTATAGATTGGTTGGTGGAGCGGGCAGGTAAGTGGCAGATGGAGTTCAGTTCTGAAAAGCGGTAATGCATTTAGGGTGGTCGGTAAAAACTAAACAGTAAAAGGGAATACAAAATAAATGAGATTATACTGAGAACAGTAGATGAAGTGAGAGATCTCGGTGTGCAAATACACAGGTCCCTAAAGGTAGCAGTGCAAGTGGATAAGGTTATAAAGGAAACATACCGAATACGCTCCTTCATTGGCAGAGGTATAGAATACAAGTGTAGGGATATAATGATAACACTGTATGAGACACCGGTGTGGCCACAGCTGGAATTCTGGTCACAAAGTTACAGGAAAAATGTCATTGCTCAGGACAGAGTACAGAGAAAATTTACTCAAATGTTGTAGCTATGAGGAGAAATCGGAGAGTTGGGGTTGCTTGCCCTTGAGCAGAGAAGGCTGAGGGGTGACATAATTGAAGAATACAAAATTGTGAGGAGTGGAAATAGAGTACAATGGAAGAACCTGTATCCCTTGGCAGAGTTCAAAAACCAGGGGTCATTGATACAAGCTAAGTGGCAAAGGATTAGAGGGGGACGTGAGGAAAATACAGAGGGTGGTGAGTGTTTGGTATTCGCTGTCTGGGTTGGTGATGGAAACAGAGACCCGAAATTGTCTTCGAAAGTACCTGGATCTGCACCTCAAGCTGCAGGGCTATGGGCTGGGTGCAGAACGATGGGATTAGATAGGGCATCTGGGTGTCTTTGGGTCAGCATGGACAAGATGGACTGAATGACTGTACCATTTCTATGGTTTTGAACGGAGGGATCATGAATCAGAGATGGTCGCAAGAGAGAATGAAGTATCATCCCCTTGAGTTCTCTGCCTCTGACCCACTGCACCATGACACCCACCAAAGGTATGGCAAGGAGGCAGATCCTGAACCCACCCCAGCCAGCAGTGGATTTGAACCTCACACTGTTGATGCTAACCTGATCTACAGCAGCAGTCCAACAATCTGAACCATATTGAAAGGTTTCCTCTGGTTCTCTGTCCGCAGATGCTGCCCGACCTGTCGAGCTTCTCCAGCACTTTATGTTTTTATTTTCTTGAACCTTCCCTGAGAGGCAGGTTTGAATAAATAAGCCCTGCTATGTTGAAAGTGCACGAGTAAAAGTGGTCAGTTACTTTAATAAGTATCTGCCTGATTCCACAAGATAGAGATTAGAGTTGTTGAAGTCAAATTGCTTAACAAATAACCAATTGAGTTAAATAATCAACTGACATCAGTGATTGAACTGGTGATAATCAATCCACCATGAACACATAATCCCTTTTCACAGCCCACTCAACCATCTCCTCAACACAGTTCAGTTATTTATTTGAGATAAAACATTGTGGAGCTGGATGAACACAGCAGGCCGAGCAGCATCAGAGGAGCAGGAAAGCTGACGTTTCGGGT
>JAHRHZ010000266.1:5910726-5932285 GCA_024137785.1 Ginglymostoma cirratum | reverse complement strand
TGGGAATAGGGGATGGCATTTTTGCAGGAGGGTGGGTGGGAGGAGGTGTATTCCAGGTAGCTGTGGGAGTCAGTGGGCTTGAAATGGACTAGTGACCCTCCTCTGTACCCCCTCCAGTTCCAATATATCCTTTCTCAAGTAAGGAGACCGAAACTGCACACAGTACTCCAGGTGTGGCCTCACCAGCACCTTGTACGGCTGTAACAGAACCTCTTTACAGGATGTGGGTGCCATTGGCTGTGCCAGAATTTATTGCTCATCACCAATTGCCATGGAGAAGGTGCTGGCAAGCTAGCTTATTCTTCTGCTGTAATCAGTTATGTAAGCACACCTACTGCGTTGTTATGGAGAGAGTTCCAGGATTTTGACACAGCAACACTGAGGAAATGGTGATATGTTTCCAGGTTGGGATGGTACATCATTCAGGAACTTGCATGCGTCTGTCCTTCTAGATGGTAGATGTTGTATCCTTGGAAGCCGCCAACGAAGGAGCTGTTGTAGTGTATCTTGTGGATGGTACATTGCTTTCACTGTCGGTGGCGCAGAGAGTGAATGGTGATTGTGGTAGATGGAGTGGTAGTCAAAGGGCTTACTTTGTCCTGGATGGTGTCGAGCTTCATGACTGTGGTTAGGGAAGTATTCATCCAGACAAGTGGGGAGTATTCCATCACACTCCTGACTTGTGCCTTGTAGATGTTGGAGAGGCTTTAGGGAGCCAGGAGGTGAGTTACTTGCTGCAGTATTCCTAGCCTCTGACCTGCTCTTACAACCATATTATTTGTATGGGTAGTGCAGTTCAGTTTCTAGTCAATGGTAACCTCACGGATAGTGCGAGATTCAGCATTGGTCATGCCATTGAATGTCAACGGCTGATAGCTCGGTTCTCTCTCGTTTTGGTGATGGTTTTTACTTGGCCTGTGCAGTATGAATTTTAATAATTGCTTGTTAGCCCAAGCTTGGATATTGCTGCACCAATAAAAGCAGAAATTGCTGGAAAAGCTCAGCAAGCCTGGCAGCATCTGTGAAGGGAAATCAGAGTTTCAGGTCCTGTGACTCTTTCTCAGAAGTAAAAGTCTGAGAGAAGGTCAACTGACCTGAAACATTAACTCTGATTTCTCTTCACAGATGCTGCCAGACCTGCTGAATTTTCCCAGCAATTTCTGTTTTTGTTTCTGATTTACAACATCCATAGTTCTTTTGGTTTTTACCTGGATATTGCTGGTCTTGCTGTGTATTGATACAAAATCCAAGTGTTTGTTTACCTCTATACTTTACAATCCAAATGCTTTAATAGTTGGCCACCCAGCTGACACCCAGTCTAAACTTGAGCTCATCCAAAGCTTGACAGCCACTATCCTTACTAAAACCTTTTACACGTGATCTGTATATGCTCTTTTTAAAAAAAGAATTCTCACCCTTCTTTGGCTATCCCTGCATTCCCTCACCTCCCTCTACTCCTGTAACATCTTCTATTGCCCTGCCTCCCCCTCTGTAACATCCTTTCCTCGCCCTGCAACATCCCATAATTTCTGTGTCCCTCCAATTCGGGACACTTGCACCTTCCTGATTTTCCTTCGCTCCTCTGTTACCAGCCAGCCTTCAGCTGGAAGGTCTGGAATTCCCTCCCTAAATTTTCCCACCTTTCTGTCTTTGAAGTCACTCCTTAAAACTTAGCTTAATGATCAAGCCTTCCTTCACACACCTTAAGCTCTTATTATGGAGTTGGGGCGCATGTTTTATTTGATTATTCCCATTACTTGGTTTCACTTTTGGCAGACAATTTACTAAAGATTAGATATAAATGCAACTTGTTTTTTCATCCCCTTTGGCAGAGGTCTGATTCCCTCAGCTGTTACTTATCCCTTTTTTTCTATATTCATTCACGGCATGAGGGCATCGCTGGCTAAGCAGCATTTATTGCCCATCCCTAATTGCCCAGAGGGCAGTTAAGAGTCAACCACATTGCTGTGCATCTGGAGTCACACGTAGGCCAGACCAGGTAAGGATGGCAGTTTCCTTCCCTAAAGGATATTAGTGAACCAGATGGATTTTTCCAACAATCGACAATGGATTCACAGTCATCATTAGACTGTCAATTCCAGACTTTTTTTTATTGAATTCAAATTCGACCATCTGCCATAATGGGATTCAAATCCGTTCCCCAGAATGTTATCTGGGTCTCTGGATTAACAGTCCAGTGATAATACCGCTAGGCCTTTGCCTCATCAACATCATTTTCTTGCATAACAAATTATTTGATTATTCTCATATTCCTGTTGTTGAATTGCACTGTGAGTTTGCTGTGCACAAATCTGTTGCTATGTGTATTGTATTTCAACAGTCATGACTCCTCTGAGGTACTTCATTGACTGTAGAAGTATTCAGTGGGGCTGAATTGCCTACTCCTGTCCTTAGTTCTTATGTTGTTTTCTTATTCATTCACGGGAAGAGGGCATTGCTAGCTAGGCCAGCATTTATTGCCCAAAGGGGAGTTCAAATTCAGCCACATTGCTGTGGGTCTGGAGTCACATGTAGGCCAGAACAGGTAAAGATGGCAGTTTCCTTCCCTAAAGGGCATTAGTGAACCAGATGGATCTTTCCAACAATTGGCAATGGATTCATGGTCATCATTAGATTCTTAATTCCAGGTATTTATTGAATTCAGATTCCACCATCTGCCATGGCAGGATTTGAACTTGGGTCCCAGGACATTACCTGGGGTTCAGGAATAACAGTCCAGTGATAATACCATTAGGCCATCGCCTCTCCGTGTATTCTTGAGGTCATGTAATTATAAATCCAAATCATTTTATTTCGTTCTTATTCTGTGCCAAGTTTGGGCGTCTTTAATGTGCATTCCGTAAGTGCTAATCAATTATAGCTTTATTGGACAGTATAATGGATCATTTATGTGAGTGGCTCAAACCCCACCTTTCTAGGAGTAGGCCATTCAGCCCCTCAAGCCTGCTGAAATTCAGTACCAATCATGGTCAATCTCATCTCAAATTCAGCTCCACTTTCCTGCCCGCTCTTCATCACACTTTAATTCGTTAGTCATTAACAGTCTGCCTCTTCCTTCACTTTATTCGGTGTCCTCACCGCACTCTGGGATAGTGAATTCCACAGATTCACGATGCTTTGAGAAAAGTAACTCCTCCTCATCTTTGTTTTAAATCTGCCGCCCCTTAGCCTAAAACTAATGACCTCTGGTTCCAGATTGCCCCACAAGGGAATACATTCTCTCTGCATCTACTTTATCAATCCCCTTTCGCATCTTATATTCCTCAATTAGATCTCCTCTCTTTGTTCTAAACAGCAGTGAGTATAGGCCTAAACAACTGAATCTTTCTTCATATGATTCTTCAAACCCTTGGCTACTGGACTCCTTTACCATTTGGCCTGTCTTCCCTTCTCATATTGTTTCATTAGTTGCCATATATTGCACTGTCCACTGTCCACCCCTGAGTTGAGTATTTCATTGCACTGTTTACACGGACTGACTAAAGTCAAGACTGGTTGAACTGAAGGACACCTTGGGTTAAATGGGGGAATTATGTCACATCTCTCAGAGTCAAATTTGTGAGATAATTAGAAGCTAAGCGTTTAGTTCATTTGTCAGCAAGAACGTCAACACAGCTCTGTGACTGGGCCTCTTCTGGAAAAGTTGAATCAGCCAAATAAGTATGTTTGGAATCTTTCCAGTGTCTGTAGGCGAAGGTCAAATACTTAATCAGCTTTCTAAAAAGAAGCAGACATCGAGGCTGAAGAATCAAATCGGCTCTTCCTATCCACACTCGCTTTCCCTATCAGAAGTTCAACAATATGCATATTTACATAGCAACTTTAATACTGTAAGGTGCCGTAAGGCACTTCACAGGGGCTCTATCAGACGAGATCCGACACCAAAGAGATTCTAAGACAGAGGGCTAAAAGATCGGATGAAAAGGCAGGCCTTAAGGAGGACTTAGAGGGCAAAGGTGAGGCAGAGGGAGCTGAGGGGTTCGGGGCCTTGTTAAGTAAAGCTACCACTGGTGGACTGAGCATAATTAATAATCAATTGTCTTAAGAGATCACTACCCACAAGTTCCCTTCCCCTGTCACCGATCCTTCAGGGTCACCGGGTCAAAATCCTGGAAGTCTCTCCCTAACATTATTATGGGTGACCCTACATCAAATGAACTGTAGAAGGAATCTTTGGCTATTTCAGTACCTTGAGCCAAATCTGAACGTGACCCATCACTGCTACTGATTTGAAATCCTGGAATTCTCTTCACAATGGTGTTGTAGGTGTAGCTACACCAAATAGACTGTAGCAGCTCAGGAACAGTGAGGAAGGGTCACCGGACCCAAAACATTAACTCTAATTTTTCTGTAAGGTTTTGGAGTAGATCTGTAGCTGAAATAGGGCAACAACACCCTGCAGCAACATGGAACTACGCCAAGAGGGCGAAGAATACCTCTTCCAAGTGTTCAAGGATAATGGATATCCAAAGAACTGGGTCAGGAGATGCCTACAGGATCAGCATCAGAAAGATTCTACACGCCTCGACACACTCATCACACTACCCTACATCAGAAACACGTCAGAACTCACCACAAGACTTCTACGACCGCTGGACATCAGAGTGGCACACAAACCCACATCAACCCTACGACAAGTGCTCACCCGAACTAAAGACCTACTCCCTGCCATGGACAGGACCAATGTCATCTACAAGATCCCCTGCAGAGACTGCGAGAAACACTACATCGGACAAACAGGAAGGAAACTAACAACAAGCGTACATGAACACCTACTGGCTACAAAAAGACACGACCAATACTCACTCATCTCAATCCACACGGACAAGGAGAACCACCACTTTGACTGGGACAACACCAGGATCCTGGGACAGGCTAGGCAGAGACAGGCATGAGAATTCCTGGAAGCATGGCAGTCCATGAAGCATGCTATTAATAAACACATTGAACTCGACCCCATATACATTCCACTACGGGGGAAACCCAGAAGTGAGGCAATCCATCGCAAAGGACCCCAGAGTTTAAAAACCAGGCAGGAAAACACACCGACACTTTATCAGAGGCTGCGCTGAGGATGTTACCCAGCACGGTAACGAAACGTCTGCGGAACAACAAACCAGCTCGGCGAACCAACCAACCTCTAATTTTTCTTCACAGGTGCTGCCAGACCTGCTGAGCTTTACCACCAACCTCTGTTTTTGTTCTCCATTGGTCATATTTTATCAGGAAATGTTGAAGGGGCAGCTTTGAATTTATAACCTAAATCTGCCAGAAGTAAATGAGCTTGTAAAAACTAACACAAACATAATGTAATGGAGAGAATTCAAGGATTGTGTTCAACTCCAGATAATGCTTCTTGTTTAAATGTGACAAAGTGTGTACAGTGAATGTCTCTTCCATTTCTAGCTCATGGTTGCGCAGCTACTGAAACAGTGGGGACAAGATGGCTTCTTGAAGCATATCACCAGGTAAAACTTACAACATAACATTTGTCCCTTTTTCTCTCTGGCTGTCTCTAAGTCATGGGATATGAGCAGCAAATTACCCAGAGCTTTATCACAGAATGTTATGTCTCAGTAGGAAGCCAGTCAGCTTATCGTGCCTCCACTGGCCCTTCAGACGAGCATCATTACCTACTGCCAATCTCCTACCTTTTTCCCCTGTCCTTGCACATCTTTTTTTGACCAAATAAGCACCCAATATCCTCTGAATACCTCAATTGAACCTGTCTCCACCACATTTCCAAGCAGTGCATTCCTCTTCTATTTTTGCACGTTACTTTCAAGCAATGCTCTCTCCTTGTTCCTTTTACAAGCAGGAACAGTTTCTTCTCGTCTCAATCCCGCCCGCACACAATTTTGAAAACGTCTACCAAATCTCCTCTCAGCTTTCTTCTCTCCAAGAAGAAGAGTCCCACCTTCTTCAATCTACCCTCATCACTGAAGTTTCTCATTCCTGGAACCATTCTCGTAAATCGTTTCTGCTCCCTCTCCAACGCGTTCACGTCCTTCCTACAAAATGCACCTATAACTATACACAATATTCCCGGGGAGGCCTAACAAATATCTTTCTTAAGTTCAACATCGCTTCCCTGCTCTTGTATGCCCCTATTAATAATTATGTTTCACTGAACTTCCTTCCAGATTAGAATCATAGAATCCCTACGGTGTGGAAACAGGTCCTTCGGCCCAACAAGTCCACACCGACCCTCAGAGCATCCCACCCAGACCCATCCCCCTGTAACCCATCTAATCTACACATCCCTGGACACAATGGGCAATTTAGCATGGCCAATGCACCTAGTCTGCACATCTTTGGACTGTGGGAGGAAACCAGAACACCCGGAGGAAACCCACGCAGACACGGCGGGGAATGTACAAACTCCACACAGACAGTCACCCAAGGTTGGAATCAAACCCAGTTCGCTGGCGCTGTGAGGCAGCAGTGCTAACCACTGCCACCGTGCCAGTAAAGGCAAAAGTTGTTCATTTTTGAACAGGTAAGGTTCTTAAGAGGAGATTTGACTGAGGTTTCCAAAATCGTGAATGGTTTTTGATGCAGTAAATAAAGAGAAATCCGTTGCAGATGGATTGGTAATCAGACCATGATGCAGATTAAAGTCATTGTGTGCGAATGTGGAGATGTAGTGCTAACATCACTGCACTAATAACCTAGAACCTCAGGTTAATGTTCCCATGACAGAGGCTTGTATCCCACCAAGTGGGAAGGCAATAGTCGATTGGTATTATCGCTGGACTGTTATTCCAGAGACCCAGGTCATGGCTCTTGGGTTTGGATCCTGCTGCACTCAGATGGTGGAATTTGAATCCAATAACAAACTGGAAATACAAGCCTGATGATGACCACGAATAGATTGTCAGGACAAATCCATTTTGTCCCCTAATGTCCTTCAGGGAAGGAAATCTGCCATCCTTCCCTGAAATGGCCTCACAAGCCACTCCGTCCCAGGACAATTTGGCATGAAGTGCAAATGTTGGCCTCACGCAAAAATAAACATTGGAAGAACTGAGTGAAGTATTCTGTGACTGAGGTGTTGCTGCTCTATTGGAAACGGAGATAGTGCTCGTTGAAAGTGATTATTAAAACCAGGTGTGCCTGTTGGCTTGACCAGAGTGCTACAGCCCTAAAGCAAAATCAAATGGTTTGCAAATATGAGAAGAGAAAAAAAGCTTTTCTACGCAGTGAGTAGTTCATGTGTGGAGTGCACTGCCTGGAAATATAATGGAGGCAGGTTCAATTGAAGCACTCAAGAGGGGCATTGAATAATTGCCTCTTTTCAGGTAATGTACAAGGATCATGAGGCAAAGGCAAGGGAATGGGACTGAGTCAGAATGCTTGCTGGAGAACCAGTATAGAGATGATGGGCTAAATGGCCACACTTTTGTGATTCTGTCAACCTGCCTTTTTCATCAGAATTTTACAAACCTCTTCCATCTAGAAGTACAAGGGCAACAATTATGTAGAAACTCCCTTCTTTACGCCACTGAGGCCATTTCTACGCTACATGGACTGCAGTGTCATAGAGTCATACAGCACAGAAACAGACCCTTCAGCCCAACTCGTTCATGCTGACCAGGTTTCCCAAACTAAACTAGTCCCATTTGCCTGCATTTGACCCATGTCACTCTAAACGTTTCCTATTCACGTTCAAGAAGGCAACTCGCCTCCACTTTCTCATGGGCAGCTAGGGACGGGCAATAATTGCTGGCCGAGCCAGTGATGCCCAGATTCCACAAAGGAATTTTTTTTTAAAAGCCAACTCTCACAAGCTCCCCTCCAAGCCACTCACCATCTGGGCTCACACTATGTATTTCACTGTGGCTGGGTCAAAAATCCTGGGTCTGTAGGTGTCCTGACAACCCCATCACTGAAGAGCTTCACCACCCTGTGTTACCAGTGTAAGTAAGAGCCCATACCCAAAACTAATCGTCTACAGAGAACTGCTGCTGTAGTCAGGACCGTGCAGTCTGGTTGGTGAGGTCTGGGGAGAGGTTCCTTCAGCACCCAGGAAGCTTGCTTTAATAAAGGTGGGTCACGTTGTGGACAGTGCAGAGGGCTGCTCTAGGTTACAAAGGGACATTGATAGGATGCAGAGCTGGGCTGAGAAGTGGCAGATGGAGTTTAACCCTGAAAAGTGTGAGGTGATTCATTTTGGAAGGACAAACTTGAAAGCAGAATACAGGGTTAACGGAAAGATTCTTGGCAGTGTGGAGGAGCAGAGGGATCTTGGGGTTCATGTTCACAGTTCCCTGAAAGCTGCCACCCAGGTGGATAGAGTTGTTAAGAAGGCGTATGGTGTGTTAGTTTTCATTAATAGAGGGATTGAGTTCAAGAGCCGTGAAGTTATGCTCCAGCTATACAAAAGCCTGGTTCGGCCACATCTGGAGTATTGTGCCCAGTTCTGGTCACCTCATTACAGGAAAGATGTGGAAGCGTTCGAAAAGGTGCAGAGGAGATTTACCAGGATGTTGCCTGGAATGGAGGGAAGGTCTTATGAGAAAAGGTTGAGAGAGCTAGGGCTTTTCTCTTTAGAATGAGGAAGATAGAGGTGTACAAGACTTGATAGAGGTGTACAAAATGATCAGAGGTATAGATAGAGTGGACAGCCAGAGACTTTTTCCTCGGGTGGAGGTAGCTTTTGCAAGGGGACGTAGTCTTAAAGTGAAAGGAGGTAGATATCGGGGAAATGTCAGAGGTAGGTTCTTTACTCAGAGAGTGGTAGGGACGTGGAATGCATTGCCGGAGAGGGTAGTGGAGTCGGCCTCATTAGGGGCATTTAAGCGGCTATTAGATAGGCATATGGATGGTAGTATAAGGTAGGGGTGGAGGTTAAATAGATGAGATAACAAGGTGTGGGGCTGGATGAACACAGCAGGTCAAGCAGCATCATAGGAGCAGGAAAACTTATGATGCTGCTTGACCTGCTGTGTTCATCCAGCCCCATGCTTGTTATCTCGGATTCTCCAGCATCTGCAGTACCTTTTATCTCTGAGGTTAAATAGACCTCAGGTTTCGGGTGAAAGTTCGGCACAGCATCGTGGGCCAAAGGGCCTGTACTGTGCTGTACTGATCTATGTTCTATATGTTCGAAAGGGAACTTGCTTTCGAGCCCTCCTCCTAAAACTAAGAGAGTGGGCAGGTTGGAGGTTCTGCATTGGGATTTATTAATGGAGGGTATCATGCCTGTTTGCAGGGGTCTGTGTTTAAGTGAGTAGGCGGGAGAGGAAGGTGGCTTTCCTGCAGAGTAAGACCTGAACTAATTGCCCTACCTTGAGGAAATGCACACAGAATGGAGATCTGGAGACAGACTTTATTTTTCTATCTTTTACAGTATCTTGCTTTTGCTCTCATTCTCTCATAATCCTTCAACCTCAGTCCTGTGCTTTCTCTTCTTCCAGTCTGTTTCCCTTCTCTCTCTTGTTTTTTGCATTCTCTCTCTTTGTTCACTTTCTCTCTCTCTCTCTCTCTCTCTCCGCCTCTTTCTCTCACATACACATGTTCTCTCCATCTGGGTGGCTGTCTCTTTCCCTCTCTCTGTTTCTCCCTTTCCATCTCTGTCTCTGTCTCTCTTGCTCTCTCTCTCTCTCTGTCTTTCTGTCTGCCTCTGTCTCTCTCTGAGTATATGTCTGGCTCTCATCTTTTCTGTTTTTGTTTTCGATGTTTCGCGCTCAGGGGTTGAATACTGCTGATCACAAAGCCGAGGAACATGACCCTCCTGATGTGGAACCAGAGATTTTGAATAATCAGGTGCCAGTGTAGGACAAGGAGGCAGAGATAAAAGGTACTGCAGATGCTGGAGAATCCGAGATAACAAGGTGTGGGGCTGGATGAACACAGCAGGTCAAGCAGCATCATAGGAGCAGGAAAACTTGACGTTTCGGGCCTAGACCCCTCATCAGAAATGGGGGAGGGGAAGAGGGTTCTGAAATTTCACAAGCTTCAAAATCTCCCCTCCCCCAACCGCATCCCAAAACCAGCCCAGCTCATCTCCGCCTCCCTAACCTGTCCTTCCTCTCACCTCAAGCCCCACCCCCATCTCCTATCTACTAACATCATCCCGCCCCCTTGACCTGTCCGTCCTCCCTGGACTGACCTATCTCCTCCCTACCCCGCCACCTACACTCACCTTTACTGACTCCATCCCCGCCTCTTCGACTTGTCTGCCTCCTTTCCACCTATCCTCTCCTCTATCCATCCTCTATCCGCCTCCCCCTCTCTCCCTATTTATTTCAGAACCCTCTTCCCCTCCCCCATTTCTGATGAAGGATCTAGGCCCGAAACATCAAGTTTTCCTGCTCCTATGATGCTGCTTGACCTGCTGTGTTCATCCAGCCCCATGCTTGTTATCTAGAACAAGGAGGCAAGTGGGTTGCCACTGCTGATAAACAAATGTAGGGCTGGTGTCTGGAGACACAGCTAATTTTAAGTTGGCCGAGACCTACGTTATACATTCTTTTTCTTTATTCATTCATGAGATGTAGGTGTCTCTGGCTGAGCTGGTGTTTATTGCCCGTCCCTAGTTGCCCTTGTGAAGGTAATAGCAAGGTGTCTTCTCAAACTAAGGAGGGAATTCCAGGATTTTGACCCAGTGACTGTGCAGGAACGGCGATATATTTCCAAGTCAGGATGTTGAGTGGCTTGGAGGGGAACTTGCAGGTGCTGGGTGTCCCTTGTATCTGCTGCCCTTGTCCTTCTAGATGGAAGTGGTCATGGCTTTGGGAGATGCTGTTGGAACATTTCTAAGAGCATGATATTTAGAAGATGAGATTAATAGACATCTTCTTTGGTAGTCCCCAGGGTGAAACCCAGTACAGATTGACTGGGGTGAAATTAGACTTGGAGGATAATGAAGATTTCACAGAGTCACATTGGTTACAGTGCGGGAGAACGCCATTCACCCTCTGTCTCTATGCTAGCCCTCTATGTGGCCATTCCATCTGGAGCCATTCCTCACCCCACCCTTCCCCACAGCCCTGCACAGCCTTCCTTTTCAGATTGTTATCCAAATCTCCAGAGAAGGCCTTAACTGAATCTGTGTCTAATACACTGTCAGGCAGTGCATTCTGATCCTAATCACTCACTGCCTGAAAAGGTTTTCCTTCACATTGCTGTTGCTTCTTTGCCAATTTCTTTCAATCTCTGCTTTCATACGCCTGGTCAGTTTTTCTTCCACTGTGCCTGATTCCTTCAGCATTTCAATCTTTCTGTCTTTATCCCTCTCTGTCCCTATCCCTCTCTCTCGTTATCCCTCTGTCTCACTCTCTCTCCCTATCTCTATCTTTCTCGGTCTCCCTTGCTCCCTGTCTTTCTTTCTGCCACTCACTTTCTCTCTCTCTCTATCTCTCTTCCTTTTTCTGTCCCTCTCTCGCTCTCTCTGTCCCTCTCTCTCTGTTGCATCACTCTCTCTCCCTCTGTCTGTCCCATGTCTCTCTCTGTCCCGATACTGTCTCTCGCTCTCTCTCTCTCCCTCTCTCTCTTTCTCAGTCCCATCTCTCTCTCTCTGTCTCTCTCTCTCTCCCATTTCTCTCTCACTCTCTGCCCCTGTCTATCTCTGTCCTTCTGTCTCTGCCTGATCTGTCTCTCTCTGTGTGAATCAGGTTTATCCCAAATCCTGGTGTGTATGAACCCCAGCAGAAAGCCCCTGCTTATTTGGTGCAAATTGTCAATTGCACTGAAGCTCACAGGAGGAATGGTTAATCTGAAATTCATTCAAAATCATGGCAACCAGAATTATGTATTGTTTAAAACTACTTGAGTGAGGAGCTGTATTAGTACCGTGGACAACGAAAGTTATTTGTGACAAAATATCTACGAACTTCTCGACTGCTGAAAAAAGATTTGCTGTTGAAGATAAAAGGTACTGCAGATGCTGGAGAATCCGAGATAACAAGCATGGGGCTGGATGAACACAGCAGGTCAAGCAGCATCATAGGAGCAGGAAAACCTTGGGCCGAGACCCTTCATCAGAAAAGGGGGAGGGGAAGAGGGTTCTGAAATAAATAAGGAGAGAGGGGGAGGCGGATAGAGGATGGATAGGGGAGAGGATAGGTGGAGAAGAGGCAGACAAGTCAAAGAGGCGGGGATGGAGCCAGTAAAGGTGAGTGTGGGTGGGGGGGTAGGGAGGAGATAGGTCAGTCCAGGGAGGACGGACAGGTCTATCCCCTCCTCCCACCTCAAGCCCCACCCCCATCTCCTATCTACTAACCTCATCCCACCCCCTTGACCTACTCTTTGTAGGTTACGTGGAACAATCCCTCTTCCGTACCTACACTGGCCCTAAACCCTACCTCTTCCTCCGTTACATTGATGACTGTATCGGCGCCACCTCATGCTCCCACGGGGAGCTCGAACAGTTCATCTACTTCACCAACACCTTCGACCCCAACCTGAATTCACCTGGACCATCTCCAACACTTCTCTCTCCTTCCTGGACCTCTCTGTCTCCATCTTGGGTAACCACCAAGAAACCGATGTCCATTTCAAGCCCACTGACTCCCACAGCGACCTGGAATACACCTCCTCCCACCCACCTTCCTGCAAAAATGCCATCCCCTATTCCCAATTCCTTCGCCTCCGCCGCATCTGCTCCCAGGATGAGACATTCCACTCCCGTACATCTAAGATGTCCTCATTCTTCAAGGACCGCAACTTCCCTCCCACAGTGGTCAAGAACGCTCTCGACCGTGTCTCCCGCATTTCCCGCAACTCATCCCTCACACCCCATCCCCACAATAATAACCAAAAAAGAATCCCCCTCATCCTCACGTACCACCCCACCAACCTCCGGATCCAACGCATCATCTTCCGACACTTCTGCCATCTGCAATCCGACCCCACCACCAAAGACATTTATCCCTCCCCACTCTTATCTGCTTTCCAGAGGGACCACTCCCTCCGCGACTCCCTTGTCCGCTCCACACTCCCCTCCAGCCCCACTACACCTGGCACTTTTCCCTGCAACCGCAGGAAGTGCTACACCTTCCCCCACACCTCCCCCCCCACCCGCATTCCAGGCCCCAAGAAGACTTTCCGCATCAGGCAGATGTTCACCTGCACATCTGCCAATGTGGTATACTGCATCCGCTGTAGCCGTTGTGGCTTCCTCTACATCGGGGAAACCAAGCGGAGGCTTGGGGACCGTTTTGCAGAACACCTGAGCTCAGTTCGCAACAAACAACTGCACCTCCCAGTCGCAAACCATTTCAACTCTGCCTCCCATTTCTCAGACGACGTGTCCATCCTGGGCCTCCTGCAATGCCACAGTGATGCCACCCGAAGGCTGCAGGAACAGCAAATCATATTCAGCCTGGGAACCCTGCAGCCCAATGGTATCAATGTGGATTTCACAAGCTTCAAAATCTCCCCTCCCCCAACCGCATCCCAAAACCAGCCCAGCTCATCTCCGCCTCCCTAATCTGTCCTTCCTCTCACCTATCCCCTCCTCCTACCTCAAGCCCCACCCCCATCTCCTATCTACTAACCTCATCCCGCCCCCTTGACCTGTCCGTCCTCCCTGGACTGACCTATCTCCTCCCTACCTCCCCACTTACCTTTACTGGCTCCATCCCCGCCTCTTCGACTTGTCTGCCTCTTCTCCTCTTATCATCTCCTCTATCCATCTTCTATCCGCCTCCCCCTCTCTCCCTATTTATTTCAAAACCCTCTTCCCCTCCCCCATTTCTGAAGAAGGGTCTAGGCCCGAAACGTCAAGCTTTCCTGCTCCTCTGATGCTGCTTGGCCTGCTGTGTTCATCCAGCTCCACACCTTGTTATCTCGACTTGCTGTCGAAGGTTTCCATCCTGCCGTTCTCAGGACAGATGCAAGAATGCCAAATTTCAAACGGAGCAGCAAATTATAACCCATGAGAAAAAAGCATGCTGATTGGTTGGCATATCCAGTCTGATAGGTTCGGCATTGCTATGGAGAATGCACCAGGAAATGCTTTCCCCGTATGCTTCTGTTAAAAGTGAAAAAAAAAAATGCAAATCCTCAGACATGTTCCTTTTTCCTGAAGGCACATGAGTTGATATAGCTTCTAGCAAGGGATTAACTGAACAGCAGATAACAATACGTTTTGAATTTCTTCCTTTCCATTCGAATTATAACAGGGTGGCACAGTTTTACACCAAGCAGCGAGATGCCATGCACAAGTCTGCAGAAAGATGGCTGAAAGGTAAATCTGGCAAATTAAACTCTCATCGGTGAAAAAAACGGAATGAACATTGGCACAGCTCCTTGTAACAGAGGAGGTGCTTCACCAATCAATATAAGATTCAGAATTTGAGTCAAACAAACAGTACTGTCTTTTAAACTGGATGCAACACCAGGGATTGTTTTATGAGCAAAGGCTAAACAGGTTGGCACCGTATTCACTGGAGTTTAGAAGAGTGAGAGGTGAATGCCATTGAAACATTTTGGATTTTTAAAGAGCTTTACAGGGTAAATGCTGAGAGGATGTTTCTCCTCATGGGAGAGTCTAGGAGCAGAGGGCATAGTTTCAGAATTCAGGGGTGCCAATGGAAGACAGAAACAGACCCTTCGGTTCACTCGTCCATGCTGACCAGATAGAAATCTAGCCCCATTTGCCAGCATTTGGCCCATATCCCTCTAAACCCTTCCTATTCATATACCCATCCAGATGCCTTTTAAATATAGTAATTGTACCAGCCTCCACCACTTCCTCTGGCAGCCCAGTCCATACACGCACCACCCTCTGAACCACCCTTCTTTTCTGAGGGTTGAGAGACTTTGGAATTCCTTGCCACAGAGAGTTGTGAGGACAGTCATAGATAGTCGTTGAGCGTAGAAACAGGCCTTTTGGCCCATCATGTCTAGGCTGACCACTGAACACCAAAATAGAGTTCTTTTGTATATTTAAAGCTGAGATAGATTCTAGATCAGTCAGGCAATCAAGGGTTGCAGGGAAAAGGCAGCAAGGTGGAAGTGAGGGATGGGCAATAAATGCTGGCCTAGCCAGTGACACCCTCATCCCATGAATGAATAATAACAAAAATCGAATCAGCTGCCAACCTATTGAATGGTGGACCAGGCTCGAGGGGCCAAATGGCCGACTCCCATTCCTGTTTCTTATGGTCCTCCCACTTGCAGAAGTGGGAAGGGACACATCTCTTGCTTAAAGGAGAACCAACACTCCAATGTCAATTAAGCTGCTGAAATCTGATGGATATCTCCATCAACTTAGATTTACAATTGAATGTTTCAGATATCGGTGAACAACTTCTGTCCCTTCAGTGCGCACTATGTTAGAGAAAGACTGAATGTTCCGTGTACCAATGGACACTGTGTGATCCCACTCCAGGGAAACCCAGGTGGAAGCATTGAAACAGAAGAGAAGCCATATGGCGTAGCAGCAGGAGTAGGCCATTCAGCCCATCGAGTCTGCTCTGCCATTCAATGAGATCACTGGTGATCTGATCATCCTCAACTCCATTTTCCCTCCATTTCCCCCGCCCCCATTTTCCCCATCACCCTTAATTCCCTTCCTGATTAAAAATCAATCTCAGCCTCGAACATACTTAACACCACAACCTCAACAGCCCTCAGCGGGAAAGAATTCAGTACATTCACTCCCCTTTGAGAGAAAAAAATCCTCCTCAAATCTGTCTTAAATATGTGAACTCAGTTGTAAATCTGTGGAAATCTTTGTTACAGAGGACTGTCAAGGCTGGGTCATTAAATATATTCAAGGCTGAGGCAGACATGTATTTAATGAGTAAGGGAATCAAAAGGTTAAGGGGAAAAGGCAGAAAATGAAGATTATTAGATCAGCCATGATCTTCCTGTATAGTGCAGCAAACTCAATGGGCTGAAAGACTAACTTCTGTTCCTATGTCTCATGGTTTTGTGGTCTCACATAATCGTTCACGTAGTTGGAGATTTGAAGAGATTAAAAACCGGATCACATTGACTGTCGGCCAGCATGTTGGGACTGAACGGTCCAATTACTTGTCGGAGCAAATTACTGCAGATTGTGGAATCTGTACTGAAAACAAAAATTGCAGGAAATCACTTGTTACATTCTCGGTCACCGTGTCCTGTCTTCCCTTCCCCCACCCCAGTGGTACTGTCTGTTCTTTCCAGTCTGGCAGTTAGACACACCATTGTTCGACCATTCTCACATTCGTCACTTAATCTGAATTTTAAAACATCCTTTCTCCCCAGCACTCCACACCATCCCCCACACATATTTATGGCATAAATGCTGCCCCCCCCCACACTTCAAGTCATCTCTGATGAAGAGTCATCTAGACTCGAAATATTGGCTTGCTCTCTCTACGTGGATGCTGTCTGACCTGCTGTGATCTCCAGCACTTTTTGTTTTCAGGTCCAATTACTTGACCCGTCTCGTTGTCAGACTGAATTCTGAAGAAAATTTGCTTCTCAGCAATTATGAGATAACAAGGTGTAGAGCTGAATGAACACAGCAGGCCAAGCAGCATCAGAGGAGCAGGAAAGCTGACGTTTCAGGTCTGTACCCTTCTTCAGAAAAAAAACTGTTTTCTGAAGAAGGGTCTAGACCCGAAACGTCAGCTTTCCTGCTCCTCTGATGCTGCTTGGGCCTGCTGTGTTCATCCAGCTCTACACCTTGTTACCTCAGATTCTCCAGCATTGGCAGTTCCTACTACCCCTTCTCAGGAATTATCTCTCTTTTCTCCCTCACTTGAAGATAATTATTAAGATAATTAGTTTTGTCCCAAGTTTCCCCTGGCTGGAGAATCTAGAACATAGAGGCACGTCTCAGGACAAGAGGTTGATCGTATAGAAACTGGGATGAGGAGAAATGTCTTCAGTCAAAGGCTTTGGAACCTTTTGAAGTTTTCTGCCACAGAAGGTCGTGGATGTTCCATGTTTGAATACTTGGAAGGCCGGTATTGATTTGCAGTCTGTCCGAGAATCCAGGGCGAGAGCGAGTGAGTGGGAAAGTGGAATTAAAGCCCAAGATCAGCATAATGAGTGGGAAAGCAGGCACAACATTTGCTCTTATTTCTTGTTTTCCTGTGAAGACATGACTAAAGTCCCCCTTGCACATAGAGCACAAATGATTTTCTCAACATATAGTTCTGTACCGACTGATTTATTTTCTTTAGTGATTGAAGAGTAGAACCCACGCAAACTACACTTTTTCCTATTTCCCTTCCTATCATTCCAGTCATTTTTTCTGAATTCTCAAAGCCAAGGTAATAGTTTGATGCAAGTTTATAGTATATGTATTGGTGAATATTTCGTGAGTCTTTCTCTGTAATGCTTGTGTTCCTTCAAGATGTAGCTGATTGGCAGGTCCCCAAGGCAGGTATGTTCTTCTGGATGAAACTGAAGGAAATCCCAGACACACATCAACTCATCTCGGAAAAAGCCGTGAAAAACGAGGTAACGTACAAACTGTTGGAGGCAATTCCCCTGGCAACATGCCACAACCTGGTGGAAACTTACAGTCATACAGCGTGGAAACAGGCCCTTCGGTCCATCTCGTCCATGTCAACTAGGTTTCCCAAACTAAACCACTTCCATTTGCCACCGCTTGGCCCATGTCCCTCCAAATCTTTTCTATTCATGTACCTGTCCAGGTGCCTTTTAAATGTTGTAATTGTACCTGCCTCCACCGCTTCCCCTGGCATTTCATTCCATACACGCACCGCCCTCTGTGTGAAGACGTTGCCCTTCAGGTCCCTTTTAAATCTTTCCCCTCTCACCTTAAACCTATGCTCCCTAGTTTTGGACTACCCTAGTCTGGGTAAAAGATATTGGCTATTCACCATTTCTGGACCCTTCATTATTTTATAAGTCTCTATAAGGGCACCCTTCAACCTCCTACGCCCCAGTGAAAAAAGTCCTAGTCTATCCAGCCTCTCCTTATAACTCAAACCCCCTATTCCTGGCAACATACCAGTAAATCTTTTCCAAATCCTCTTCAATTCATTAATATCCTTCCTATAGCAGGGCCGCCAGAACTGTACACAGTACTCCAAACGTGGCCTGACCAATGTACAACCTCACTATGACATCCCAAGTCCTTTACTCAAAGTCTGAGCAATGAAGGCAGCTGTGCTAAACGCCTTCTTAACAACCCTGTCTGTCTGTGACGTGACTTTGAAAGTGCTGTGTACCAGAACTGCTAGGTCTCTCTGTTTGACAACACTACCCAGGGCCCTGCCATTAACTGTATAAGACCTTCCCTTGTTTGTTTTACCAAAATGTAATACCTCACATTTGTCCAAATTAAACTCCGTCTGCCACTCCTCAGCCCATTGACCGAATTGACCAAGATCTTAGATAACCTTATTTTTGCTTCTTCATTTTTTCTCCCTGTTCATTAATCTCCGTCTCCTCTTCATTGCCCTGTGCTCCATTTCACCCTCCCCTCAACTTCACGCTCTCTCCTTTTTCACGCTGCCACCCTCTTTACCCTGTTAATTCAATCCCAAGTCAGTTGGTAGAGGCTAAAATTAGCCACAAATTCATTTTGGTAATGTATTCATAATGCAGAGAATTCAGCATTACTCGTGTCTGCTTCCTACCTACTGTCCACCATGCCCCAGCAGTCTCTCTTTTTAAAGTGCTCAAGGTATTTAATTAAATAATGAAATTCCTCTGTGTATCTTCATTCAATGAAGATACCCTCCATTCCTCTTCTTTTCTTTTCACCACCTTCCCATCATTTTCACTTTCACCTCCCTCACTCCTTCCTCCTCACCCTCACCCTACATCAAAGGTCCAAAAGTTGTTCCCAAATGGCCCTCAACAGGTTTCCAGAGGCCCCTCGTTGTTTTAAAGTGATCAGGAAGAGGAGAAGGAAGTGCCAGCAGAGGCCTACATAATACTGAGGAACCAGGAAGAACACTCTTGCAAACATCCTGCCCCTACACATCTCCCTCACCCAATCCCCACGTGCCCCCCACTCTGAGCTCCACCTGAAATTCATTTAGAAAACGAAGGATTCATGGGCCCCTTTTTTGACTTTACAAAAGCAACACAAGGCATAGAGCAGAGCTAACGCCCATGTTGACAGATTTCCAGAACAAGGTGTCAGACAGTCACTAGGTGTCCCATTGATATGCCCACAGGGGACTAACACTTGTTTTACATGAGAGTTACATTCACTTCAGTGTCTGCCATCACAATGAGGGATCAGAAATTCTTGGGGGCCATTGGGCTAAGCTCCATGAAGTGCAGAACCTTTTACCTGAAAAACATTTGCGATGAGGTACAATTTCTGCCATGTGAGTGGCATACATCCGCTTTAAATGCAGAGTTTGCTGAATTTCACACCGTAGTTCAAACCTGAAGATTCCTGTCAAGATTCCTTATTCTGAACTCTCTTCCTACCTTTGGACTCTGTTCCTATTTCTGATCAATTAGGGTACCTTTGAACATTTCATTGTAGCCTGGATGTCCCAGTCTAGGATAGGGGAAACGGGATAATTCCCTGAATGACCTTCCAAGGACCCTCCTGCTAGCCCACCCCTGTCTGCTATTTCACACGAAAGGCCAAAGCCTACACTGGCCTGGCCACCCCAACCCCAGCCTCATCTAGGGACCTTTCAGTGGTCTATCACTGAAGAACTGCCTCAATTTTAAGGCTGATGGGAGCAGTTGCATAGAAATATGGAGAATGGGAATGGGAGTAGGCCATTCAGCCCTTTGAGCCTGCCCGACCATTCAGTATGATCATGGCTGATCATCCAACTCAGTCCCCAGTTCTTGCTTTCGCTCCATTCCCTTTGATTCCTTTATCCTAAGAACTATATCTGACTCCTCTTTGAAAACATTCAATGTTTTGGCTTTGACCGCTCTCTGTGGGAGAGAATTCCCCAGACTCCCCACTCTCTGGGTGAAGAAATGTCTTCTCATTGCCTCATGAGAAACTTACATTTTACTTTTACAAAACAGGCTGTGAGACTCAACATCATTATAAAGGGAGCAGATGGTGAAGGAGTAAGAAAGCCCCAAAATGTCCTCGCCCACATCCTTAGACTGTGACCCATTTATCTTACACATTTACCTTGACTCTGTAGGACTCTGGACTGCCCTGCACACCTTCAGGAGCAAGGGGCAGGCAAGGGTGGGAAAGTCAACAAGTCACCCCATTCTGGTCTCGAGTGGGAGGCTAGGTCAGGCTCTCTCTCAAGAGCCTCGTGTCTACATCTGACATCCTTGGCTTGCACCTCACACCCCCAATCCAAATCCCATTCCACAAGGTCTGCTCCTACAGAGGCCTCCCTCTCAATGCCAACTCAGCCATTCCATCAAGACATCCACTACCACTTTCCCCACTTGCTGTACAGGACCCCTTCCCACCCTACTGGGAGACCTTTTGCCCCTGCCCGTGCCTTCACTGTCCTGGTCTCTGGGAGTTGAAGGGGTCTTGGGGGACACCTTGTAGTTCCTGTCCTGTCCACTGCTGCCGCTGGCACTGCTGAGCCAGCAGAGATCCCAGCCAATCAGATTGGCCGCCAAGGCTCAGAGAAGAGGGGAGTTGGTCTTCAACCCAAATGAGGGTGACAAGCTGGTCTCCAGCCAATTAACCCTCCTTGGATTGTTCAATGACTGTGGGACTGCTCGAGTCATTCCTCACTCAAACCTCGAGCAAGGCAAGATGCCCTACTTCGAGACAGCAAGAACTGCAGATGCTGGAGTCAGAGATAACATAGTGTAGAGCTGGAGGAACGCAGCAGGCCAGGCAGCATCAGAGGAGCAGGAAAGATGTCCTACTTATTCCTTTCTCCATCTGCCTCCTTTCTTAACTTTGGTCCATTGTATTTTGAATGCATGAAAAAGTGGCTCCTGCTGAAAATGAGTGTGTCTGCCTGTCCCCAGGTACTGCTTGTCCCTGGTAGAGTGTTTATGACTGACAGTTCAGTACCGAGTTCGTATCTCCGAGCTGCTTTCTCCAATTCCAGCCCTGAACAAATAGATCAGGTAAATACGTTTATTATTAATTTACTGATTAATCAAGTCTCTTCCATGCATTCACAGGACATGGGTATTGCAGGTTGGGCTGGCATTGCCCATTCCTAACTGTTCTGGAGAAGGTGGTAGTGAACTGCCTTCTTGCCTGGCTGTAATTACTAGGGGGTACAGATTGATACCCACAATGTGTTTGGGAAGGGGGTCCCAGGAGTTTGAGCTGGCTGAGGGAACGGTGATATGGTTTGAAGTCAGGTAAGGTGTATTACTTAGAGGGGAACTTGCAGGTGGTAGTGTTTACATGTGCCTTAGTCTCTCTGGCTGGTAATGATTGTAACCTCAGCAGGCACAGTTGAAGAAAGCTCATCAACATTTTAAAAGGAAGTTAGGTGATTACGTGCAAGAGAAAGGATTAGGAGGGGGGTATGTCTGCCTCCTCACCTACATCCACCTGGCACTCTTCCCCCTCACCCACCTGGCACTCTGCCTCCTCACCCACCTGGCATCCTTCCCCTCACCCACCTGGCACTTGCCTCCTCACCCACCTGGCACCCTTCCCCCTCACCCACCTGGCACTCTGCCTCCTCACCCA
>JAHRHZ010000266.1:5874366-5903807 GCA_024137785.1 Ginglymostoma cirratum | reverse complement strand
TGATGAAGGGTCTAGGCCCGAAACGTCAAGTTTTCCTGCTCCTATGACGCTGCCTGACCTGCTGTGTTCATCCAGCCCCACGCTTGTTGTCTTGAATCTCATGTAGCCTTGTGTTGCAGTGACAATAGGTCCAATACTGCAAAGCTTCTTTATTTCTCCCTTCCAAATGCCGTACCTAATAAGGCTAAAAACTTTTGCTTAGCTCAAATAACTATTGCTATATTGTCGTTTTACTCAATGTGAATTAATCAAAAGCGCTATTTTTGACACTGGAGGGAAACTAAATAAGCAAATACTTTAATTTTTGTCAAATTCAAACTATAAAAATAAAATGTTCTTCATGCAGTTTTTGTCTCTCATTTTCCCACTTCTTTTGGATGAATACATAGAGTTGAGATTAACTAACAAAAGACGACAACACAATTCTGAAAGTAAATCGCTCAGCAAATAGCTAACATGTTCGAGTTTCTGGCAAACAGTTGTCCAATAAGACTAGATTACAGATAAGGAGGTTAGATATGTGTGTCTACTATGCCAAGGCATGCGAAGCTGCGGGCCAAGTACTGGAAAATGGGGTAAGAATATCAGGTGGAGATAGCAAGAACTGCAGATGCTAGAGTCAGAGACAACACAGTATGGAGCTGGAGGAACACAGCAGGCCAGGCAGCATTCAGAAGAAGGATCTCAACCCGACACATCAGCTTCCCTGCTCCTCTGACGCCGCCTGGCCTGCTGTGTTCCTCCAGCTCCACACTGTGTTGTCTTAGAATATTGTTTTTTGACTGAGGCAGACGTATTGGGCCGAAGAGCCTTCTTCTATGCTGTCGATCTCAACGACTCTAAGACTGCATTCAAGTTGGAAAGTTTGACTTGAGATCTGTTAATCTCATTGACGTGCACTTGTATTCGTACAAACGTCAGTGAGAGAGATTGCAATATTAACCCTCCCTCTCTGTACATCAGGGTGGAACAACAGCACCCAGAGTATAGTAGGACATTCCACATCACCTGAAAAACAGGTAGAAACACAGTCAGAAATGTTCTAACTTCTGCAGACACTTTGACCAATTATTTTGACTCATTCAAGACTCTTCCACACAGAGTACAAATTGTGTCTCTTTTGTTCACTAGACATACTGTGTGTTGTAATTTTGAGCTTGCTTTGGCAGACGTACCACAATCTACATTGACAAAAATAGAACGTATGTAAATAGTTCCTGCTTCTTTGCAAACAGAATTGGTTTAAATTTTTTTTTGTTTCAAAAGTTGAAGTGATGGAATTAGAAGAATCCATGTAAAGGACACCATGTATGATATTGATTTTCTCCATAAGACTATAAGATGTAGGGGCAGAATTAGACCATTTGGTCTGCTCCACCATTGAATCATGGCTGATAATGTTCTGAGAAAGAGTTACTGGACCTGAAACGTTAATAGAATAGAATCCCTACAGTGTGGAAACAGGCCTTCAGCCCAACAAGTTCACACCAAACCTCAGAGCATCCCACCCAGACTCATCCCCCATAACCCACTTAATCTACACATCCCTGGACACTACAGGCAATTTAGCATGGCCAATCCACCTAACCTGCACACCTTTGGACTGTGGGAGGAAACTGGAGTACCCAGAGGAAACCCACGCAGACATGGGGAGAATGTGCAAACTCCACACAGACTGTTACCCAAGGATGGAATCAAACCAGGGTCCCTGGTGCTGTGAGGCAGCAGTGCTAACCACTGTGCCGCCCAACCCTGATTTCTTTCCACAGACGCTGTCATACCTGCTGAGATAATCCAGCAATTTCTGTTTTTGTTTCTGATTTCCAACATCTGTAATTCTTTCATTTTTTTATTTACCTATCTACCGCTGTGTTAAATGCACTCAATGACTTGGGCTCCACAGCCCTCTGCAGTAATCAGTTCCACAGATTCACCATCTGCTGAAAAATTCCTCGTTATCTCAGCTCTAAAGGATCATCTGGGGGCACTAAGTTTAAAAATTGGCAGGTAATGTTGCAGATTTATACAACCTTAGTGAGGCCGCATTTGGAATATTGTGTTCATTTCTGTTCGCCGCACTACCAGAAAGATGTAGTAGCTTTGGAGAGGGCACAGAAAAGATTTACCAGGATGTTGCCTGATATGGAGGGCATTAGCTATGAGGAGAGGTTGGAGAAACTTGGGTTGTTCTCCCTGGAACAACAAAGAATGAGGGGCAACCTGACAGACGTCTGCAAGATTATGAAGGGCATGGACAGAGTGGACAGTCAAAAGCCTCTTCCCAAGGTGGAAGAATCAGTTACCAGCGGCCATGGGTTTAAGGTACAAGGGGCAAGGTTTAAAGGGTTTGTATGAGGTAGTTTTTTACTCAGAGGGTGGTGGGTGCCTGGAACTTGCTGCCGGGTGAGATAGTGGAAGCTGATACGACAGTGACTTTTAAAGGGCATCTTGACAAATACATGAATAGGATGGGAAAAGAGGGATACAGTCGCCAGAAGGGTTGGGGGTGTTAGTTGAGATGGGCAGCATGTCGGTGCAGGCTTGGAGGGCCGAAGGGCCTCTTCCTGAGTTGTATTGTTCTTTGTTCTTTGTTCTGCCTCTTCACTCTGAGGCTGAGCCCTTGACTACTAGTGTCTCTGACTAGTGAACACATTTACTCCACAACTATTCTGTCCAGGCCTCTCAGTTTTCTGTAAGTTTCAATCCTTTTCATCCTTCTAAACCTCACCGAGTACAGATCCAGAGTGTTCAATTGCTCCTCATATGACAAGCCCTTCATTCCTGGGATCATTCTTGTAAACCTCCTTTTGACACGTCCACAGCCAGCACATCCTTCCTTAGATATGGCGCCCAAAACAACTCACAGTACCCCAATGCTGTGTGACCAGATTATTATACAGCCTCAGCAGTTCATCTCTGCTCTTGTATTCCAGCTGTCTCTTGAAATGATGCCAATATTGCATTTGGCTTCCTAACTGCCGACTGAACCTGCATGTTAACCTTAAAAGAATCATGAACTAGGGCTCCCAAGTCCTTTGTGCTTCAGATTTACAAAGTCTTCCCCATTTAGAAAATAGTCTCTGCCTCCAATCTTCGTATCAAAGTACATAATTTCACAACTTGCCACATTGTATTCTATTTGCCACTTCTTTGCCCACTCTCCTAATCTGTCCAAGCTCTTCTGCAGCCTCCCCATTTCCTCAACACTGCTCATTCCTCTACCTGTCTTTGTGTTATCTGCAAACTTAGCAACAATGCCCTCAGTTCCTTCGTCCAGATCGTTAATGTAAGACAAGAATGGTTGCCATCCACTCACGGACTCCACAAGCCACCCATTGCCATCCTGAAAAAGACCCCTTTGTCCCTACTTTCTGCCTTCTGTCAATAAGCTAATCCTCTATCCATGGCAGTCCCATATGCCTAACACCTGGGCTCTTATCTTATTTAGCAGCCTCCTTTTCAGGACGGTGTCAAAAACCTTCTGGAAATCTAAATAGGATTTATCTAATTTGCTGAAAGATCACCATTGCCTCTACAATCTCCTCAGCTCATTCAGAACATCTGATCCAAGCAATATGTCCGCATCCTGACCTTTCAACTTCCCCAGCACCTTCTCCTTAGTTGATGGACGCTACACTCACCTCTGTTCCCTCAATCTCTTGAAGTTGGTTTGCTGCTGGTGTCTTCCACTGTGAAGACTGATGCAAAGTTCAGTTCTTCTGCTATTTCTTTGTTCCCCCTTATTACTTCTCCAGCCTCATTTTCCAGTGGCCCAACGTCCACTTTTGTCTCTCTCTTACCTTTTAAATATCCAATAAAAACCCTTGAAATCTTCTTTTATATTGCTAGTTGTATTGGTCTAATTTTGCATCTTCTCCCCCTCTATTGCTTTTTTAGTTACACTCTGCTGGTTTTTAAAGGCTTCCCAATCCTTCGGCTTCCTATTGTCTTCACTACATTATATGTTTTTTATGATGCCCCTCACTTACCTTGTCAGCCATGGCTGCGTCATCCTCCCCTTCATATGTTGTTTTATTCTTGGTGTGGATGAATTTCTGCTGTGCTTCCTGAATTACCCCAGAAACTCCTGCCATTGCTGCTCCACTATCTTCCGGGCTAGGGTCCCCTTCCGATCAACTCTGGCCAGCTTCTCCCTCATGTCTTTGTTGTTACCTTACTGAATTGTAATACCATTACATCTGATTCCAGCGTCTCCCTCTCAAACTGCAGGGTGAATTCTATCACTATTCCCTCAGGGTCCCTTCACCTTCAGCTCCCTAATCAAGTCTGTCTCATTACACATCACCAAATCCAGAATTGCCTGTCCCCTAGTGGGCTCTACCACAAGCTGCTCCTAAAAGCCATCCCAAAGACATTCCACAAATTCTTTTATTTGAGATCTGCTCCGGACCTGATTTTCCCAGTCCACCTGCGCATTGAAGTCCTCCATGATTATTATAATAGTTTCTTCCTAACATGCCTTTTCTATCTCCTGATTTACTTCTTCCCCACACCCTGACTACTGCTACATACAACTCCCATCTGAGTCATTTTCCCTTTCCAGGTCCTCAAGTCAACCCACACATTTTCAATGCCTTCTGACTCTATATCACTTCTTGCTATCAATTTAATTTTGTTTCTTACTAACAAGGCAGCCCTGCCTCTCTGCCCATCTACCTGTCTTTTCGATATGACGTGTATCATTGGATATATAATTCCCAGCCCCGAACCCCTTGCAGCCACATCTCTGTGATACAACATCGTACCTGCCAATTTCAATCTGCACGACAGGCTCATTTTCCTTGTTTCATACACTGTATGCATTTAAGTACAACACCCTCAGAAGTGCATCGACTGACCCCCTTCTCCTAGTTGACCCCTTATCCGCTGTGTCTGAAGTTAAATTCCTGACCCTTTCCATACCCTCTGACCTATTACTTGTTCTGGAAACTTTAATAACCTTTAACACTGTGCATAATTTCCATGCAACTGAACCCATACCCCCACTATTTAGTTTAAAGTCTTATCCACTGCCACAATTATATGATTTTCCAGGACTCTGGTCCCAGCAGGATTCAGATGCAGCCCATCCCGTCGGAACAGCTCCCTCCCTCCCCAGTACGGGTGCCATTGTCCCATAAATTCAAACCCCTTTCTCCCACACCGATCTTCAAGCCACGCATTTACCTTATTGATGATCCTGTGCCAATTAGCTCACAGCTCATGTAGTTATCAGGAGATTATCAGAGATAGCAAGAACTGCAGATGCTGGAGTCAGAGATAACACAGTATGGAGCTGGAGGAACACAGCAGGCCAGGCAGCATCAGAGGAACTGGAAAGTTGATGTTTTGGGTCAGGACCCAAATCAGGAGATTACTGTCTTTTCAGATCAGCTTTCTAATTTAGTCCCTAGCTGCTCAGTAGAACCTCCTTCCTCCTTTGTTTCTATCTCAGGCAGGATTTTTACTCTGAAATGGGAATGGGAATTAAGCAGGCGGGCATATAATGTTGTGCCATCGGCCAGTGTATCATGTTGCCAGTGCCATCATTGTCATATTCCTGAAGGCTGGATAAAGGGTGGAATGGAGACCCTGTACAATCAACCTATAACTTATTAGGCTCGTTAAGAGTCCAATTTTGCAGTCAGCATGCGGATTCCCTACAGTTCCAGGAGTGCCTGGTTGGTTAGAGGTGATGTCCCAGCAGCAGACCATGTGCACTCTGGGAAGATCTGGAGGTGTCATTGCAATACCTCCTCCCCACCAACATCTACTGGTGACCGCCCATCTGACCACACCTGCAACCATGAGCTAACATGTTCCCCTCCATGATGGATTGGCAGCCAAACTTATCATTTCCTTCCACAGTGATGGGACAGCTCCACTCTAAGGTGCCGTCTCCATTTCTCACAGGATTTCCTTCTCCAACGGAGGGCTTCCTGTTAGCGTCAAGACCCTATCTGCCATTTTGAATTGAGCAAAGTGCCCACCCTCTGCCTACCAACTGAGAGATGGACAAAGCAGTTGCATTTAATTCTCTATTAGTCCCTAATGATCCAGGACTCAGATGTAAGATCTGAGGCAACCAGTAGCTAAACCGGGACAGTCAGGGTAGGAGATAGATTTTCAAAATCGTGGGCGGGCTGGATAGAGTGGATAGGGAGAAACTGCTCTGCTTGTAAAAGGAGCAAGAACAAGAGGACTTTGATTGAAAGTGTTTGGCAAAAGAAGCAAGGTTGAAGTGAGGTCAACCTTTCTCACTCAGTGGCTCATTAGAGTACAGAATGCACTGCCCGGCAATGTGGCAGTGGCACGTTCAATTGAGACATTAAGAAGGATATGGGTAATTATTTGGGTGGAAATAGTGGGTAAGGGTTTGGAGAAAACGTGGGAAATTGTCACGAGGTAATGACACTCTTTTAAGATCCAATGCAGGCTCTTCAAAAGGAATGGCCTCCAATTGCACCGTAACAATTCTGTGATTCTGTGTCCACCTTGGTGTTAGATACTCAACATGACGGTACATACAGGCACAACATCAACTCCCGTGTGGGAAAAGGCATTATACTTGTGTACATGACAAAGAGAAGAAAATGTTCTGAGCAGAGAACAATGAATAAATAAAGAAAGCTAATGCTGAGAGGGAAATCAAAATAACAGATAATTAGCAGTGAATAAAACGTTAGCTTTAGAGACAAACAAGCCACATGTGATATCAACAAGTTTCCTAATAGTATATGTACCGGACTTGGTTGATTTGGCAACAGTAAGACGTGTTATGTTTTAACAAGTGCCGTACTGAACCAAAATACTAACAATAGTGGGAATTAGAAAGAGAAAATGCTCGTAAGGCTTAGCAGGTCTGGCAGTCGAGAGAGAGAGAGAAACAAAGTTAACGTCTTAATTTGTTTCTGGAACATTGAGAAACATATTAGCCATGATCAAATGGCAGAGCAGATTTGATGGACTGAATGGCCTAATTCTGCTCCTCTATCTTATGGTCTTATGATCTGGTGAATAGTCACAAACCCAAAACATTAATCCTGTTTCTCTCAGGTGCCAGGCGCCAGGCTTACTGAGTATTTCCAGTCATGTACAATAGGTTAGCAGTGATGATTGGATTTAGACTGGAAAAGAAGAGTCTTCATTTATATAGCGGCTTGGTGAAAATGTAGACCATTGGCCCAGAGGCCCAGGAAAATGCTTAATGTGGGGTCATGGTCACCGGAACCATCTGAGTTGTGTTGAGTAGATTCATTGCCAACAACCCTTCTTATTAAGGTTGGTCTAAGGAGAAACATAGGAACAAGAGTAGGCCTTTCTGCCCATCAAGCCTGCCTGCCATTTAATATGACCATGGCTGATTGAATATTTCAATGCCTCTTACACCCTCCATAAGCCTGTACATCACTTGTAACCAGAAGTCTATCAATATCCATCGTAACTGATTGAGCCTGCACAGCTCTGTGTGGAAGAGAATTCCAAAAGCTCTGTTTAAAATAATTTGACTGATACTAAGTGGGGGCAGAATACCCACACTAACTCTTTGGTATAGGGTAGGCTCAATAGATTTATCTCATAGTTCCTTAATAGCTCAAATACTTCTGAGATAGATAATAGTCGGTTGCGAGACATCAGGCCCAATTTAAAAGGAAGTACACGTTCCTGTCAGCTACGGTCACTCAGCACGAGAATTGGTCTTGCAACTCACAGCAATTAATTAGCGACGGGTATACACACTGATGAGCTCTTCCCAGGGAGAGCCCTGAAGGATAACACACAATGTTAGTTGACATTTTCAGGTATTTACTACCTAATACGACATAATTTAAATCTAGTTATAAAAATTGGAAATTGAATGTTCGTCTCTGTCATTGATTCCTGTAAAAATCTGATTCATTGAAGCCCTTTAGGAAAGGATTCTCTGGGAAGCTAGGGAGGAGATGGCGGAGCCTTTGGCCTTGATCTTTGAGTCGTCATTGTCTACAGGTTTAGTACCAGAGGACTGGAGGATTGCAAATGTTGTGCCCTTGTTCAAGAAGGGCAGTAGAGATGACCCAGGTAATTATAGACCAGTGAGCCTTACATCTGTTGTAGGAAAAGTTTTAGAAAGGATTATAAGAGATAGGATTTATAATCATCTAGCAAGCAACAATTTGATTGGAGATAGTCAACATGGATTTGTCAAGGGCAGGTCGTGTCTCACAAACCTCATTGAGTTTTTTGAGAAGGTGACCAAGAATGTGGATGAGGGTAGGGCAGTTGACGTGGTGTACATGGACTTCAGTAAAGCCTTTGATAAGGTTCCACATGGTAGGCTATTGGAGAAAATGCAGAGGCATGGGATTGAGGGAGATTTAGCAGTTTGGGTTAGAAACTGGCTTTCTGAAAGAAGGCAACGAGTGGTGGTTGATGGAAAATATTCAGCCTGGAGTCCGGTTACTAGTGGTGTGCCCCAAGGATCTGTTTTGGGACCACTGCTGTTTGTCATTTTTATAAATGACTTGGACGCAGGCATAGGTGGATGGGTTAGTAAGTTTGCAGATGACACTAAAGTTGGTGGAGTGGTGGACAGTGCGGAAGAATGCTGCAGGTTGCAGGGAGACTTGGATAAACTGCAGAATTGGGCTGAAAGGTGGCAAATGGAGTTCAATGCAGATAAATGTGAGGTGATTCACTTTGGGAAGATTAATAGGAAGGCAGAATACTGGGTCAATGGAAAGATTCTCGGTAGTGTGGATGTGCAGAGGGATCTTGGTGTCCACATACATAGATCTCTGAAAGTTGCCACCCAGGTTGGTAGTGCTGTTAAGAAGGCATACAGTGTGTTAGGTTTCATTGGTAGAGGGTAGAGGGATTGAGTTCCGGAGCCGTGATGTCATGCTGCAACTGTACAAAACGCTAGTGCGGCCTCACTTGGAATATTGCGTACAGTTCTGGACGCCCCGTTGCAGGAAGGATGTGGAAGCATTGGAAAAGGTGCAGAGGAGATTTACCAGGATGTTGCCTGGTCTGGAGCGAAGGTCTTATGAGGAAAGGCTGAGGGACTTGGGTCTGTTCTCATTGGAGAGAAGAAGGCTAAGAGGGGATTTAATAGAGACCTACAAAATGATCAGAGGATTAGATAGGGTGGACAGTGAGAGTCTTTTTCCTAGGATGATGACGTTGGCTTGTACGAGGGGGCATAGCTGCAAATTGAGGGGTGATAGATTTAAGACAGATGTCAGAGGCAGGTTCTTTACTCAGAGAGTGGTAAGGGCGTAGAATGCCCTGCCTGCCGATGTAGTTAACTCAGCCACATTAGGGGCATTTAAACAGTCCTTGGATAAGCATATGGATGATGATGGGATAGTGTAGGGGGATGGGCTTAGATTAGTTCACAGGTCGGCGCAACATCGAGGGCCGAAGGGCCTGTATTGTTCTATGTTCTATGAAATCTTAGTCCTTACCTTACCCAGACTGGTCCACATTGTCGGCTGGACCAGCTTTATCACCCGTCCCTAATTGCCCCAAGGGCAGTTAAGAGTCAACTACATTGTGGTGGGTCTGGACTCATAGGTAGTCACAGATTTCCCTTCCTAAAGGAAATAGTTGGAAAATATTGGTTGAATGATTGATTTTATTGTCACGTGTGCTGAAATAAAGTGAAAAGCTTTGTTTATGGGCAGTGCAGGCAGATCACAGCAAGCCAATGCATTTTTATAATAATTGATGACTGTTGTCAAGATTTTCTATTCACTCATGGAACATGGGCATCACTGACTGGGCCAGTGTTTATTGCCCATCCCTAGTTGCCCTTGAGAAGGTGGTGGTGAGTTGCCTTCTTGAACCATTGCAGTCCACCTGCTGTGTGTTGAGCCAAAATGCTGTTAAGGAGAGAATTCCAGGGTTTTGATTCAACGACACTGACGGAACGGGGATATACTTCCAATTCAGGATGGTGAGTTCATTTGGATTTCAGGATGGAGCCACGGTGCATTTGGGTTTTCAAAGTGTAACACAAGAGATTTTTATTCAAAATTCAGTCTCATGAGGCTGGGGGAGATACTCACGTGGATTGAGGATTGGTTAATAAACAGAAAATGGAAGTGTACGAATTTTCATGCTGATGAGATGTGACTATTGGAGTGAGGCAAGGATCAGTGGTCAGTACGATAGCCTTTTTATACTTGCCATAGAGAGAATGCTATAAAAGTTCACCGAACTCATCCACAGGATGAGATGTTTATGCATGAGCAAAGATTAAATTTCTGGAGTTTAGAAGAATGAAAACTGAGGTCATTAAAATGTATGATGTTCTCAGATGATTTCACAGATGTTCAGGGAAGGTTTCCACTCAAACTAAAGAGTGGCATGGTCCCAGGATAAGATGTCAGCCCTTTATAATTCAGGGGAGGAGAAATTCCTTTCCTCCGCCAGGTGTGAATTTTTGGAGGCTCTCCTTTGGAGGTAATTATTGATTCTCAGCCATTAATTATATTAAAGGCACATCAGTAGATATTGAGCCACTAAGGGGAAACAAGACGTAGGACAGGGATTTGAAGTTGCAGTCAAGGGTCAGCTACAACTTTATTGAAGGGTGAAACTGATGGAACCGTACAGCCTATTCCTGCTCCTTTTTGCTATGTTCTTATGGTATTGCGTGCACCAAGACAGGTGCATTAAGTGGTGGTGAGGATTATCAGATCAGCCATGACCTCATTGAATGATGCAGCAAGTTTGATGGGCTGAATGGTCTCCTTCTGCTCGCAAGTCTTATGGCCTTATTCCTAGAGTTGCCTCAGCACTGTTCCGAGGTAATGATCATTCCTGACCTGAAGGGAGACCATAACGCCACAAGATATGGAAGCAGAGTTAGGCCATTCAGCCCATCAAGACTGGTCCGGTATTTGATCATAGCCAATATGTTTCTCGAACCCATTCTCCTGCTTTCCTCTTAGTAATCCTTGACTTCATTACTAATCAAGAATCTATCTATTTCTGTCTTACATGAACTAGATGACTTGGCCTCCACAGCCTTCTGTGAGAAAATGAATTCCACAGACTCACCACGCTCTATCTGAAGAAATTTGTCCTCATTTCAATTCTAAAGGGTTGTCCCTTTATTCAGAGGCTGTGCCCTCGGGTCTTATTCTCTCCTACTAGGGGAAACATCTTCTCCACGTCTACTCTATCCGGGCCTCAGTTTTCTGTAAGTAGATCCCCCCATCATTCTTCTATTGAGTACAGACCCAGAGTATTCAACCTCTCCTCATATGACAAGCCCTTCATCCCTGGTTGGAGTGGTGTCGTTTGATTTGGGCGATACAATTTTAATTCACTCTGGACATTCCCCTCTGCACAGAGACATTGGTGGCTCAATTTTCGCCCAACTATATATAGGATTGCTTCCCTCACTGCATGCATATGGATCTCTGAGTAGCAGCCAACGCACTGGTCTAATTCAAGTTGCAATTAATTCTTTATTCATACAACGCAGAGTGAAGCAATATCGAAGGCCATTAATCAAATATTCCTAAAAATAGAGCCAGTTTCCATTTCTTATAGTGAACAGGCGTGGAGCTGTCCCCATTTCAATTTACGTCAAAGCTAATGAATTGGTAGTTATGCAATCAGGAACTAAATAGACATAAAGAGAGAGCAAGATATATGACTGTCTCATTACCTTGTTGTGCAGCTGCTGTCATGTTCCATCCAAAGCTGAATCATGCCCCATACAACTCATTTTTTTTAATTATTGAGGTGAACACAAGGGCATAGCAACTTTTTTCTATAGAGATAAAATGAATTTCTCTGAACAATTGTTTTGACCAACTTGTGCACCAAGGTTGTGGGCACACTTGATTAAGTCTAAAGGGGTGGCGCGGTGGCTCAGTGGTTAGCACTAATGTCTCACAGCACCAGGGACCTGGGCAGCTGTCTGCATGGAGTTTGCACGTTCTCTCTGTGTCTGTGTGGGTTTCCTCCGGGTGCTCCGGTTTCCTCCCACAGTCCAAAGATGTGCAGGTTGGGCAGATTGGCCATGCTAAATTGCCCACAGTATCCAGGGATGTGCAGGCTAGATGGGTTAGCCATGGGAAATACAGGTTACAGGGATAGGGGAGAGGGGTGGTTCGCTCTTCGGAGGGGCGGTGTGGACTCGATGGGCCAAATGGCCTGCTTTCACACAGTTAAGTATTCTCAGATTCTGTGTGCTTCAAGGATAAGTTAAATTCAAAAAGCTAACTCTCTCACGAACAAAAGCAGACATTCTGAGGAAGGGTCACTGGACTTGAAATGTTTCCTTTCTCGACAGATGTTGCCAGACCTGCCCAGGAGTTAATGCATTTTTCCTGTTTTCATTTCAGATTTCTAGCATCTGCAGTTTCTTTTTAACTTTTATGATATCATTGCTGTTTTAACGTTATTCTTTGGTGGAATGTGGGTATCACTGACAAGCCCAGAATTTGCTATCTATCTCTTGAAGCAGCTTGCTCTAGGCCTGAATTCACATCTGACCAGACTGGCTAAGGATGGTGAAATTCCGACAACAAAGTGATGCTAGTGAACAGGGTGTGGAGCTGGATGAACACAGCAGGCCAAGCAGCATCATAGGAGCAGGAAAGCTTGACGTTTCGGGCCTAGGTCCACACCTTGTTATCTCGGATTCTCCAGCATCTGCAGTACCTATTATCTCTGATGCTAGTGAACTAGATGTCTTTTTTAAATAAAGCTGCAATCAACTGCAGTTAAATGACGGCTATTATTGGGACTAACTTCATATTCCAGGTATATTCACTGAATTCAAATTCCACCAGCTATTGTGATGGAAGGGGATTTGAACCCAAACTGGCAGCTCATTAGTCTGAGTCTCTAGATTACAAGCTCAGTGCCGTTACCACAGTGACTGTACCCACCCCATGCTTCCGCTGGATATCATCTTTGAAACGCGTTTTTGGAGAGTGAAAAGAGGCGTTGCATTTATGTCGTACCTTACATGTCCATCAGATGTCTCAAAGTATTTCACAGTCAGTGAAGTATACTTCAAAATAAAACAACGAACTGTGGATGCCGGAAAACTGAAACATAAGCAGAAATCGTGGGAGAAACTCAGCAAATCCGGCAACATCTTTGGAAGGAGAAGCAGAGTCAGTGTTCTGAGTCGAATGATCCATCTAACGGCAGCTCAGTAGCTTAACTAGCAGCTTTTTGTAGCTACCATTAGTTCAGAAGAAGAGATGCTGGACTTGAAACATTAACTCTGCTTTCTCTCTACAGGTGCTGCCAGACCTGCGGATTTTCTCCAAAAATTTCTGTTGTTGTTTCAAGTACATTTTCGATATTGTTATTATTGTAATGCAGGAAACGTGGCAGTCAATTTGCTCACAGCAAGATCCCACAAGCAGTGAGGTGATAATGACCAGCTACTCTGTTTTTTGATGATGTTGATTGCGGGACAATTATTGGTCAGGATGCTAGGGATCTTCCAAAGTAGAATCATAGGATCTTTTACATCAGCTGGGGGAGCAGACAGAAACTCGGTTTGATGTCTCACCTGAGGAAACAGCGCATCTGATCGTGCATTACTCCTCCAGGACTGCAATGGGAGTATCAGCTTAGGTTACTCATGCTGGAATAGAATCTTCTGTCTCAGGGCTGAGCCACAATTGACATGATAGTGTGGCCGCCTGTTTATCGACTCTGTAGGTTTGCACCCACTGGCAAATGGCTTAAAGAGGCTACAATGAGATCAATGTCTTAGTTGGGAGTGTTTACATGACTCCATTGGAATTCCTGGGATTGAGGCATTCAATATGGTATATTCAACTACCCAAATCTGTATTGAACCAACCAGTGTCGACTGCAAGGTAATGGAGAATAGTTGGTGACAATGTAATGTGACAGGTCCCATGGAATGGCACGGTGGCTCAGTGGTTAGCACTGCTGCCTCACAGCGCCAGGGACCCAGGTTTGATTCCACTCTCAGGTGACTGACAGTGTGGAGTTTGCACATTCTCCCTGTGTTTGTGTGCGTTTCCTCCCACAGTCCAAAGATGTGCAGGTTATGTGGATTGGCCATGAGAAATGCAGCGTTACAGGGATAGGTTAGGAAGGGTGGGTCTGGCTGGGATGTTCTTTGCTGGGTCAGTGTGGACTTGATGGGCTGAATAGCCTGCTTCCACACTGTAGGGATTCTATGACCTATAGCCATATCTAACTACAATTACTACTGGTTTTACTATGAACTGTTATTGTTCATTATTACTCAGAACTATTGTTACATGTCAATGCACTGTTACTAGTGCTAGTTCTGAGCATCACCATCATTAATACTTGCATTAATATTTCTACACATCCCTGTTACCATGTACTATCATGGGTGCTGTTACTGCCCACATGTATTTTTGCTACTCTGTTACTCAATAACTGTTATTACTATTCCTAATCATAATAACAATAGCTTTACTCCAGATACTAACAACCAGAATCACTCCTACTAACCAATATTCCTAACGACTATTACCCTTGACTAAGTACCATTACTGCTGGTAGTAATTGCAACAACAACAATGCTTTCAAATATCTTCAACACCAAATGCTAGCCTGCACTCTGTGGGGCAATTTAGCATAGCCAATCAACCTAAACTGAACATTTTTGGACTGTGGGAGGAGACGCACACAGACACAGAGAGAATGTGTAAACTCCACACAGGCAGTCACCTAAGCCTGGAATCAAACCCAAGTCCCTGGTACTGTGAGGCAGCAGTGCTAACCACTGAGCCACAGACACTACCCAGACTTGCTACGTTCCTCCAGAACTTTCTGTATTGATTTTAGAGTCAATGGGCCTCAACGAAATACTCTCCCCTTGTTAGAGTCTGACCTAATGCAAAGGACAGGTGATAGCCTGGTAACGTCATCGCTAAACCTGCCACCCAGATAATCTTAGAGATAGTAGGAACTGCAGATGCTGGAGAATCTGAGATAACAAGATGTAGAGCTGGATGAACACAGCAGGCCAAGCAGCTTTCCTGGTCCTATGATGCTGCTTGGCCTGCTGTGTTCATCCAGCTGTACACCTTGTTAACCCAGAAAATCTTCCTGTGATCCAGGTTCAAGTTCTACTGTAACATTTTTAATTAGGTTTTAAGAAACATAAGACTGTCACTCAGAGTACAATGACGACAGCGAAAGTGTTGCGAATTGTCAGGAGGGTAAACACATCGGGTCCACTAACATCTTTTAGGGAAGGAAATCTGCCATTCTCTCCCACTCTGTCCTGGTTTCAGCTATAAGGAAAGGCTGAATAGGCTGGGGCTATTTTCCCTTCAGGCTGAGGGGTGACCCTATAAGGGTTTATATAGTCATGAGGGGCATGAATATGGTGAATTGTCAGTCTTTTTCCCTGGATAGGGGAGTCCAAGACTAGAGGGCATAGGTTTAAGGTGGAAGGGGAAAGATTTCAAAGGGACCTAAGGGGCAACTTTTTCATGCAGAGTGCAGTGCGTTTATGGAATGGGTTGCCAGAGGAAGTGGTGGAGGCTGGTACAATTACAACATTTAAAAGGCATCTAGATGGGTATATGAATAGGAAGGGTTCAGAGGGACATGGGCCAAATGCTGGCAAATGGGGATAGATTAATTGAGAATATCTGGTCAGCCGAAGTTCAACCGAAGGGTCTGTTTCCGTGCTGTACGACTCTATGCCTCTATATGTGTCTCCAGACCCAAAACAATGTGGTTGATTTTGACAGCTAGGGATAAGCAATAAATTCTGGCCTTAAGAAAAATGTAGTGTTCTTCCTGTCTTTGTAATCACCCAGCAGTTGGTTGTATGGTTGATAACATCTCTGGCAGTAGCAAAAGATTTAGTGAAGGTGGGATGTTTTACCCAACAACACTCAACCTTCCCAATTTGATTTATTTACCAGTGCATCAGCACGATTATGCCAGCTTTCCTCTCTTTTTTGTTTTGTTTGTTGCTCCATTAATCACTCCTTCTCTCAATTCAAAGCCAGAAAGCTGAACGACCCATTGGGTTGATAGACAGAGTCGGTGGTTGGATAGACAGTATTTCTGTGAGGCTGGTTATCACTTTGGTGCATGAATCATAGTGCACTGCTATTCTTTTGCATTTCCTGTACGGAAAACTGTGATCAGTCAATCCCAAGTAAAAGATAGAGACATGAGAAAGAGAGCAGCTCAAAACGTGAGAGAAACTTAACAATTCCTGGACATACTCCAGAAAAGTGGAAATTCTTGCATCGGTTTGGAACCACATGGCAAAACCATCACAGATCCCTTCACAACGCATTTATTTTATTTGATGTGTGAATTGTTGGCTAGGCCAGCATTTATTGTCTATCCCTTGAGAAAGTGATGGAACAAGTTTGAAACGCAGCAGTGGTGTAGGGATACCTGCAGTGCTCTCTGGGAGGAAATTCCTGTTTTTGACCTAGTGACACTGAAGGAACAATGACATGGGTCCAAGCCATGATGTGTGATTTGGAAGGGAACTTGCAGACTGAGATACTACACATATACGATGTTATGGACCAGACCAGACCAGATCCCCTCAAAATATATTAAGAATGTAGCCTAGACCCTAACTTTTTCTTATTTTAAAGGTAAATGTAATGTGTTGTGTTCCAAATGCAATTTGATTAATCAAGCAACTCAATGTTAAGCAAAACATGCTTTATTCATCTACTATAGTTAAATTACAACAAAAGAAAGAAGGAAGTGGAATAACTTAACTCTACTGGAAAACTTAGCAGAACAATAGAAAGAGTAACAGTTACTGATTAACTATTCCAGTATAGTTACATGCTATAAATGCACTCTTGGCAAAAGGCAAGTTCAGAACACAGATTGCCTCACATGCACCTCCTGTAGCAGGCACAGATTTCCAGGTTTTGGTTGTAACCAAGAGAGGGGGAAAAAATAGTTTCCATTTCTTCAAGACCCCGACAGCAACTGCTGAAAGCTAAACTAAAGATCCTGGTTCTGTTGGAGTTTGACCACACCCATTCAGGCTGCTTCTATTGTTCCAACTTTTAACTCCAAGGCCTCACAAGCTGCTTACTCTCCGGTACACTGATCATTACCGCTGCCTTAAAACCTCTCTTCAAAAAAATACCCGGAAAATATAATCTTGTAAAGCCACAGCATTGTGACAACTTTTTTTATAAAATCCCTACAGTGTGGAAACAGGCCCTTTGGCCCAACAAGCCCACACTGACCATCAGAGCATTCCCCCCAGACCCATCCCCCTATAACCCACCTAATCTACACATCCCTGAACACTACAGGCAATTTAGCATGGCCAATCCACCTTAGCCTGCACATCTTTGGACTGTGGGAGGAAACCAGAGAACCCAGAGGAAACCCACACAGACACAGGGAGAATGTACAAGCTCCACACAGACAGTCACCCAAGAGGGGAAATCAAATCCGGGTCCCTGGCACTGTGAGGCAGCAGTGCTAACTACTGAGCCACTGTGCTGCCACTGTGCAACCATCTAGAAGGACAACTGCTCTTGTCCTTCTAGATGGTCAAAGCTATGAGACGTGCTGCCTGAGGATGCTTGTTAAGACAAATAATTTTTGTAACAAGAAACTCTTTGGACCATCCATCAGAAACTTCTTTAATAAGTTTGAAATTGTGCATCACAATTGTGCAAAGGATCAGCACTAGAAACTGCCTGAGATTCCCATATCCAAATTAATACTAAATTCTGTCCACCCCTATTGCTATGTCATCACTGTCATTCCTGATCCAGCAACACCTCAATTTGAAAATCACCACCTTCCTATTAGAGCATCTCACATGCTTCACCAATCTCTATCTACTCCAGGCTTACAAGCCTCCAAGATCATTACATCCTTCCAGCTCAGGATTGTTGCACATCACCGCCCACTATTGGTAGCCCTGCCTTCAAGAATCCAAGCTCTAAAATACATTCCCTAAATATCTCCACATTTATCATGTAGTGTTCAATGGTTTCATTGATCAATGTCTGATAAGTTAACTCGATCACTGATGCCTGATTTCTTTTATCTGTAGCGAAAGCTAACATTTGAACAAAGATAGGACACTGGGCTGTTTGAGCCTGCTCCTCCTTTCATTAAGATAATAACCAATCTAATTTTAATCTCAACTCGACATTCCTGAGTACACCCAATAATTAAACCTTGGTAATCAATAATTTATCTTCTTCTGCCTTAAAACTATTGCAATATCCATTACCTTTTGGAGGAAGGGAATTCCAAAGACTCAAAACCTTCTGAGAGAAAAGCTTCCCCATCTCTGCTGAAACTGCTAGAGACCCCTACTCAAACTGCATCCGGAGTACTGTGTAGAGTTTCTGATCTCCTTATTTAAGAAAGGATATAATTGAATGGCAGCAGACCAGAGAAGATTCCTACACCTTGTCTGATTCTTGGGGCGAAGGTATTATGAGAAAAAGTCGAGCAGATTGAGTTGCACCAAATAGGCTGAAGCAAACTGGGAGGTAATGTTATTGAAAATTGTAAGACCCTAGCAGGTTTGGTAAGGTGGAGAACATTGTTCTTTTTGGCAGGGAAGTAGTCTGGAAGTCACAGTTTAATAATTAGGCACCTCTCATTCAAGACCGAGGTAAGGAGAATTTCCGTCTCTCAGGGGGTAAGGTATCTATGAAATTGTCTTCCTCAAAGAGCAGTGGAGTTTGGGACACTGAATATATTCAAAGGATTACAGAATCATACAATGCAGAAGAGGCCCTTCAGCCCATTGAGTCTGAGATAACAAGGTGTAGAGCTAGATGAACACAGCAGGCCAAGCAGCATCAGAAGAGCAGGAAGGCTGACGTTTTGGGCCCAGACCCTTCTTCAGAAATGGTGGAGGGGAAGGGGGCTCTGAAATAAATAGGGAGAAAGGGGGAGGCCGATAGAAGATGGATAGAGGAGAGGATAGGTGGAGAGGAGACAGACAGGTCAAAGAGGCAGGAATGGAGCCAGTAGAGGTGAGTGTAGGTGGGGAGGTAGGGAGGAGATAGGTCAGTCCAGGGAGGACGGATAGGTCAAGGAGGCAGGATGAGGTTAGTAGGTAGAAGAGGGGATGGGGCTTGGGGTGGGAGGAGGGGATAGGTGAGAGGAAGGACAGGCTAGGGAGGCCGGGACAAGCTGGGCTGGTTTTGGGATGCGGTAGGGGGAGGGGAGATTTTGAAGCTTGTGAAGTCCACATTGTTAGCATTGGGCTGCAGGGTTCCCGAGTGGAATATGAGTAGCTGTTCCTGCAGCCTTCGGGTAGCATCATTGTGGCACTGCAGGATGCCCAGGATGGACATGTCGCCTGAGGAGTGGGAGGGGGAGTTGAAATGGTTCGCGACTGGGAAGTGCAGTTGTTCAGTGCGAACCGAGCATAGGTGTTCTGCAAAGCGGTCCCCAAGCCTCCGCTTGGTTTCCCTGATGTAGAGGAGGCCACAACAGGTACAGCGGATGCAGTATACCACATTGGCAGATGTGCAGGTGAACATCTGCTTGATGTGGAAAGTCTTCTTGGGGCCTGGGATGGGGGTGAGGGGGGAGGTGTGGGGCAGGTGTAGCACTTCCTGCGGTTGCAGGGAAAAGTGCCAGGTGTGGTGGGGCTGGAGGGGAGTGCGGAGCGGACAAGGGAGTCGCAGAGGGGGTGGTCCCTCCGGAAAGCGGATAAGGGTGGGGAGGGAAAAATGTCTTTGGTGGTGGGGTCGGATTGCAGATGGCGGAAGTGTCGGAGGATGATGCGTTGGATCCAGAGGTTGGTGCAGTGGTACGTGAGGATGAGGGGGATTCTGTTTCTGTTGCTATTGCGTGGAGGGGGTGTGAGGAATGAGATGCGTGAAATGCGGGAGACACAGTCGAAGGAGTTCTCGACCACTGAGGAGGGGAAGTTGCAGTCCTTGAAAAATGGGGACATCTGAGATGTACGGGAATGGAATGCCTCATCCTGGGACCAGATGCGGCGGAGGCGAAGGAATTGGGAATAGGAGATGGCATTTTTGCAGGAATGTGGATGGCAGGAGGTGTATTCTAAGTAGCTGTGGGAGTCGGTGGGCTTGAAATGGATATCGGTTTCTAGGTGGTTGCCAGAGATGGAGACGGAGAGGTTCAGGAAGGAGAGAGAGGTATTGGAGATGGTCCAGGTGAACTTAAGGTTGGGGTGGAAGGTGTTGGTGAAGTGGATGAACTGTTCGAGGTCCTCGTGGGAGCATGAGGCAGCACTGATACAGTCATCAATGTAACGGAGGAAGAGGTGGGGTTTAGGGCCAGTGTAGGTACGGAAGAGAGATTGTTCCACGTAACCTATGAACAGGCAGGCATAGCTTGGGCCCATGCGGGTACCCATGGCCACCCCCTTTTCTGTAGGAAGTGGGAGGAATTAAAAGAGAAGTTGTTAAGGGTGAGGATGCGTTCGGCTAAGTGGATGAGGCTGTCAGTGGTTGGGGCCTGGTCGGGCGTGCGGGACACGAAGAAGCGGAGGGCCTTTACGCCCTCGTGTATGTGGAATGCAGGTGTATAGGGACTGGACGTCCATGGTAAAGATGAGGTGTTGGGGACCGGGGAATTGGAAGTTCTGGAGGAGGTGGAGGGCATGGGTGGTATCACGGATGTAGGTGGGGAGTTCCTGGACCAAGGGGGAGAAAATGGAGTCGAGATAGGTGGAGATAAGTTCGGTGGGGCAGGAGCAGGCGGAAACAATGGGTCGACCAGGGCATTCAGGTTTGTGGATTTTGGGAAGGTGATAGAAGCGGGCGGTGCGGGGTTGGGGAACGATGTCTAAATCTATACTAGTCCCACTTTCCAGCAGTAGGCCCATACCCTTGAATATTACGACATTTCAAGTGTTCGTCCAAGTAGTTTTTTAAATGTTGTAATGTTTCTGCCTCAAGTAACCCCCAGGCAGTGCATTTCAGACCCCAACACCCCACCACCACAAGTGAAAAATCATTTCCTGAAATTCCCTCTAAAACCTGTGCCCTTCACCTTAAAAACATGCCCCCTTATTATTGACCCTTCAACTAAGACGAACAGCTGCGTTCTATTCACCTTGCCCAGGCCCCTCATGCTCTTATACATGTCAGTCATCTCCCCGCTCAATCTTCTCACCTCTAAATAAAACAACCCGAGCTTATCCGGCCTCCCTTCATTGCTGAAATGCTCCATTCCAGGCAACATCCTGGTGAATATTCTCTGTACACCCTCCAGTGCTATCACATCTTTCCTATAGCTGGTGATCAAAACTACACATAGCACTCCAGCTGAGGCCCAATCAAGTTTCTGTACAGCTCTAACATGACCTCCCATATAATCTATGACTTTACCAATAAAGAGAAGTATCATATATACCTTAACTACCCTTCTAACCAGTCCTGCCACCTTCAGAGATCTGTGGACAAGTACCCAAAGACCCCTCTGTTCCTCAGAGCGTCCTATGTCCTACCACTCATTAAGCAGTCCTTTGTCTTGTTACTTCTTCCAAAGTGGACCATCTCACATTTAAATCCCCTTAGCCACTGATCTGTCCATGGGACCAATCCTTTTATATTCTTCTGTAACCTAAGTCCTTCTTCTTCACTGCAACTACCAGCCAATCTGCATGTCATCTGCAAACTGACTTATTATCCCAACTCCCTTCACATTTTTCTCTGTGTTATTTATATATATCGTGAGCAATAAGGAACCAGGACTGATCCCTGTGGTATACTGCAGGATATTTGTCTCCAGTCACTCAAATAACTTACTACCATCACCCTTTGCTCCTTGTCACTTCACCAATTTTGGATCCACTGGCTAAGTTACCCTGGACCCCAAGTGATTTTACCTTCTTAACCATTCTCCTGTGTGGGACCTGGCCAAAGGCCTCGCTGAAATCCATATCTTCAAGGCTGATAAATAGATTTCCAATGGATGAGAGAGTCAAGGTTATGGGGACAAAGAGGAATGTGGAGTTGAAGCAGAGCATACGAGAGGGACCAAACAAGTCTAATCCCTACGTCATGTGCTCTGTGTTCCATTAATAATTTATTGAAGGACCATTGTTCTCCCGAAAGCAATGTTGAGGAATCTCGATTTTCTCATTATTACACTTCTTTGACTCACTGGACGTTTTTGCACCCCTACCTCTCTCTCCCTTTCTTCAGGTCACATCTTAAAAGCTTTCTGTTTGTCTAAGCTTTTTGCTCCTTAATCCTGATATCTCGTCAAAGGGCTCAACGTCAAATGTTTTATCTGGTTTTGTTCCTGTGAAATACCCCATGATGTTTTACGGAGTTAAATCCAAGCTGTATAAGTGCAAGATGTTAATGTTACACTCCTGCCATTCTGACTGTCACTCCATTTCTGTCCGCTGTCGCTGTAGGCAGGGATTTGTACAACTATGTTGTGACAACTGACAAATGACAAATGGATCGTTGCATCTGCTGATTGACCGATCAATGCAGCTGTTGCAGTAAGTGGCAATTCAAAAACTGAGTAATTGAAGGGATCAGTTCCTTTGCCAATCTTAGTTGAGAACAATAGGCCTGGGATCAGTCTGCTGGCAATGAGCAATATTAGCTTTTTAAATATATTGGTTTATAATTCCATCCATCAATCTATCCACCCAGCTTTGTGAGCTCTTTGATTGTATCTATGCCTTCCAATGACAGTCTAATAAGGAAAAGTGGTTTTAAATGAAGGCTGAACACTAAATCCCGGTGGCTCTAATGCCAAGATCAAGAGATATTGTCATTGAGATTTTACCCGAAACAAATGGCAGCAGGCAGATAGATTTTCTGAAGAAGGGTCTAGGTCCGAAACGTCAGCTTTCCTGCCCCTATGATGCTGCTTGGCCTGCTGTGTTCATCCAGCTCCACACCTTGTTATCTTAAGGCAAATAGAGCACATGTTTTCTCCATATGTCATAGAGTCATAGAGATTTACAGCATGAAAACATGCCCTTCAGCCCTGCATTTGGTCCATAACCCTCCATACCTATGCCATCCATGTACCTGTCTAAATGTTTCTTAAATGACAAAATTGTACTTGCTTCCACCACTACCTTTGGCAGCCCATTCCAGACACACATCACCCTCTGTGTGAAAATCATTGACCCTCTGGACCCTTTTGTATCTCTCCCCTCTCACCTCTAGTTTTAGACTCCCCTACAATGGGGAAAAGCTGTCCACTATCTACCTTATCCATGCCACTCATGATTTTAATGACCTCTCTAAGGTCACCCGTCAGTGTCCTATGCTCCAGAGCAAAGAGTCCCAGCCTATCCAATTTCTCCTTATAATACAAACCTTCCAGTTCAGGTAGCATCCTCATAAATCTTTTCTGCACTCTTTCTAGTTTAATAATATCCTTTGTATAGTACGGCGACCAGAACTGCACACAGTACTCCAAATGTGGCCTTACCAACATCTTGTACAGCTGCAACAAAACATCCCATCTCCTATACTCAATGCTCTGACCAATGAAACTAGCACACCAAAAGCCTGCTTCACTGCCCTGTCTAGCGTTGACTCTATTTTCAAGGAACTATGAACCTGTACCCTTAGATCTCTTTATTGTATAACAATCCCTACAGCCCTACCGTTAAATGTGTAAGTCCTACCCTGGTTTGTTTTACCTTGCACTTGTCTAAATTAAACTCCATCTGCTACTCCTCAGCCCATTGGCCTAGTTGATCAAGATCTTGCTGCATTCCCAGGTAACCTTCTTCACTGTCCGCTAGACCACTAATCTTGGTGTCATCTGCAAAGTTACTAACCTTCTCCTAAATTCTCATCCAAATCTCTTATATAAATGATGAATAACAGTGGACACTGCACCGATCCCTGCAGCAAACCACTGGTTACAAGCTTCCAGTCTGAAATTCAACCCTCTGCCACCATCCTCTCTCTTCTACCGTCAAGCTTTTTTTAAAAATATAATTGGCTAGCTTTCCCTGGATCCCATGAGATTTCACCCTATTTAACAACCGGCCATACAGTACATTGTCAAAGGCCTTTGCCAAAGTCCATGCAAACCGCACTGCCCTCGTCTACTTTCTCGGTCACCTCTTCAAAAAACGCAAACAAATTCATGAGACATGAGATTTCCCATGCACAAAACCATGCTGATTATCCAAAATGAGTCCTCGCCTCTCTAAATGCCTGTAGATTCTGCCTCTCAGGGTCCCCTCTAATAACTCACCCAATATGGACATAAAGCTCACCAGCCTGTAGTTCCCAAGCATTTCCTACAGCCTTTCTTAAATAATGACACAACATGAGCCAGCTGTTGCAGCTGTGCAGGGCATTGGTGAGGCCAATTTTGGAATATTGCGTACAATTCTCATCTCCCTGCTACAGGAAAGAATTTGTGAAACTTGAAAGGGTTCAGAAAAGATTTACGAGGATGTTTCCAAGGTTAGAATATTTCGGTTACAGAGAGAGGCTGAATAGGCTGGGGCTATTTTCCCTGGAGCATCGGAGGCTGAGGGGTGACCTCATAGAGGTTTGTAAAATCATGAGGGGCATGGATAGGGTAAATAGTCAAAGTCTTTTCCCCAGGATAGGGGAGTCCAGAATTAGAGGGCACAAATTTAAGGTGAGAGGGGAAAGATTTAAAAGGGACTTAAGGGGCAACATTTTCACACAGAGGGTGGTGCGTGTATGGAATGAGCTACTGGAGGAAGTGGTGGAGGCTGGTACAATTACAACATTTAAAAAACATCTGGATGGGTATATGAATAGGAAGGGTTTAGAGGGATGTGGGCCAAATGCTAGTAAATGGTACTAGATTAATTTAGGATATCTGGTCGGCATGGACGAGTTGAACTGAAAGGTCTGTTTCCGTGCTGTATAGCTCTATGACTATATGATAGCCTCCAATCATTGGGCACTTCACCCATAGTTTTCGATGATACATGTATATCCACTAGGGGCCCCACAATTTCCTCTCTAGCCTCCCACAAAGTACTGAGTTACATTTCATCAGGTCCTGGAGATATATCTATCTTAATGTGTTTAAGACTTCCAGCACCTCCTCTTCTGTAATGCGAACACTTTTTCAAGACGTCACTATTTATTTCCCTGATATCCCTAGCATCCATTCCTTTCTCGATGGTAAATACTGACAAGAAATATTCATTCAGAATCTCACCCATCTGTTGTGGCTGTGCACATAAATGGCCTTGTTGATTGTTAAGAGGCCCTATTCCCCCCCTAGTTATTCCTTTTCCCTTCATGAACTTGTACAATCTCTTTAGATTCTCCTTTATTTGATCTGCCAATGCCATCTCATGTCCCTTTTTAGCATTCCTGATTTCTCTCTTAAGTGTACTCTGACATCCTCTATACTCCTCAAGGAATTCACTTGATCCCAGCTGCCTATACATGTTATATGCCTCCTTCTTTTTCAAGACCAGGGGCTCAATAACTCTAGGCATCCAGTGTTCCCTACTCCTGCTAGCCTTACCATTGACTCTAACAGGAACATGCTCGCCCTTAACCCTCATCAACTCACTTTTGAAACCCTCCCACTTACCAGATGTCCCTTTGCCTGTAAACAGCCTCCCCCAATCAACTTTTAAAAGTTCCTGTCTAAGACTATCAAAATTGGCCTTGCCCCAATTTAGAACTTTAACTTGTGAACCAGATGTATCCTTTTCCACTGCTATTTTAAAACTAATGGAATTATGGTCACTGGCGCAAAAGTGCTCCTCTACTGACACTTCCATCACTAGCCCTACCTTATTTTCCAAGAGGACGTCAGGTTTTGCCCCTTCTCCAGCAGAGCCATTTACATATTGCATGAGAAATTCTTCGTGAACACACTTACTAAGTTTCTCTCATAAAGAAAAACAGAAGTTGCTGGAAAAGCTCAGCAGGTCTGGCAGCATCTGTGGAGAGAAATCAGAGTTAATGTTTCGAGTCTGGTAACCCTTCCTCAGAACTGATGGTAGCTGGGAAAATGTCAGTTTTTATGCAGGAGATAGGGTTTGGGGGAGGGGGTAAGGAGTAAACGATAGGTGGGGATAGACCCCAAAGAGAGAGAACAACCATTAGACAGACAAAGGAGTGGATAACAATGTGGCTAGGAGAGTGAATAGTTTTAATGGAGACTGTTAGTGGCTAACAATAGGTTGTGTGTAATGGCAGGCTATGTGATAACAAGGTCTGGTGCGTAGGGTAGGTGCTTGGACATTGGAGAGTTTAGGCCCTAAAATTATTGAACTCGATATTGAGTATAGAGGGCTGCAAGGTCCCCAAGCAGAAAATGAGGCGTTGATCTTCCAGCTTACGTTGGTCTTTGCTGGAACACTGCAGCAAGTCAGAGACAGAGAATAAATTTAAGGCAGTCCCATTTGATGTTAGGAAAGTTAAAATCCCCAAATATTACAAACCTATTACTTGTGCAGCTATCTGCGATCTCCTTATATATTTGGTCCTCAATTTCCTGCTGACTATGTGTTTTCATCTTTGAACAGGATTCTTAATGCCTTACTTCTTCATTATAATTATTTTTTGGCAGCTTCTGCTGAACATTTGTGAGTCGGTATACTTTGTTACATGTTAAAGATGGCAGTGGCAGGTAGGAAGTTTTTGGGCTCTGTGCCCACACACTCCTGCTCACCTGCCCAGCCGCATTCTGTTATGTCCTTTCTTTTCATTTTATTTCTTCATTTCTTTTTTGCATCAAGGTTCATCTTTTCTTCCTTTCTGAAGTTGTGGTGGAGGAAGGTGGTCATGAGGACCTGTGGCAGCGGTGGGGAGCAGGAACGTGGTGGACCCAGATATCCTTTCCTCGATGCCATAGCGACCGCGGCTTCATCGTTGGTGGGTCTGGTCTGTCCATCCTGGCTATGGCAGCGAGGCAGTGATTCAGGGTCAGTTTTGGCAGTAGCAGCGTAATGGGCCCAGCCAGGAAATGCTTGCTTTGGCAGCCTCAGGGACAACTTTGGCGCCAGCGTCCTGTAGTCACTCCGGAAACCCAGGAGCCGTGGAAGGAACTAATGAAGAACTTTTTCCTAACACTATCCTACAACCCAATGGTCTCAATGTGAACTTTACTAGCTTCAAAATCTCCCCATCCCCGACCTCATCCCAAGACCAGCACCCCCTCTCATCCCCGTCTCCTTGACCTGTCCATCTTCTCTCCCAGCTTATCCGCTCCACTATCTACCTGCTATCACCGCTCCCCCCTTCTCTCTTCTTTATTTCAGAGCCACTTTCCCCTCCCCCATTTCTGAAGAAGGATCCCAACCCAAAACGTCAGCTTTCCTACTCCTCTGATGCTGCCTGCCCTGCTGTGTTCCTTCAGCTCCACACTGTGTTATCTCAGACTCCAGCATCAGCAGTTCATACTATCTTTGACTATCTTAATTAAGTCTTTTTATAATTTCTGTAGCTAAAACGGTACTGAATTGTGGCAAATTACACACATCTCACTGTATTTTCATAAGTACAAGTGATAATAAATTGCTATTCTATTCTACACGTGCTGGTCATGGCTCAGTTGGTAGCACTTTAGCTTCTGAGCCTGAAACTTGTGAGTTTGAAAGAGAAACATGCCAAGGTGTTTTCTCTGCTATTTAAATGTGTGGTTGTCACTGCTGTAATTGTTGCAGCCAATTTGCGTACTCCATCCAGAAATCTGAACATAAAACCCAGTTTGAACTGCAGAGGTGTGAAGTGGGCAGCCTGATCTTGCTCGTTGGTTTGTTATTTTCAATTACATTGTTTCTTTAGGATGGCAATCGTCCCATGATGGGAGTGGCACACACTATCCCAGAACTAATTCCAAACTTTGAATAACAACAAAATACTGTCGATGCTAGAAATCTGAAACAAACACGGAGAATGCCGAAGAAATTCAGAAGGGCTGGCACCAGAGAGGAACAGAGTGAATATTTTGAGTCTAGTATGATATCATAGAGGCGTATCCATAGGAGGTTTCAAAAGACAGCTGGATATATATTTGAAAGTGATGAATTTAGACAGCTACAGAGATAGGGTGGAGAATGGGACTAACTAGGCATCTGAGAGCTAGTACAGACATGATGGGTCAAATGGGCTCCTTCTGTACTGTAAAATTCTATGGCTCTATGAATGTTCTTCTGTTCTGTTATTCTAAAGAAGCTTCATTCCAGACTTAAAATGTTAGCTCTATTTCTCTCCACAGATGCTGCCCAACCTGCTGAGTTTCTCCAGCATTCTATGCGTTTGTTTCAACACCTTCTCTCCAACACACATGGAATTATTGGCACATATGACCAGTTTGGTTCCACAATGACAGTAAGGGTCTTAGGACCTTGATGTGCACATTAAAAGGAGTCTACAGATTGAAAGAGTTTGGCACTTCAACATAGAATAGAAATTTACAGATTAGAAATGTATTGTTGCATGAAAAATACAGTGAAAAGTTTCATAAATCGCCACTCCACAGTGTCTATATTAATGACAGCAGTCATACATAATAAAAAAGTAAAATTAAGACAATTAATTCATCACAGTTCAGTTAAAATTCTGGGATAAGAGCACCAGGCCAGGACTTGCTGGGATGAGACAGCCACGCAGGCCGGAAGCCTCCATTAAAGAAGACCGCCACACTGGGCCGAGACTGCCATGCCGAGTTACTGGAAGCCATCTTGTTCCTGGGCCGGGAGAATCCTCCTGTTCCACATCTAACGCTGCTCCAGGCGCTGCTGCCTATCTGCTGTCCATCCCTTTCACAGATGCTTCCGCTCCCTCAGGCGCCTGGGCCTAACTGCGGAGCTGGAGACTCAGCCCAGGGTGCCAGTCCTGGCCAGGGGAGTCAGCCCAGGACCAGCTCCTTGCTCGACGGGAGACACCGGGCTAGGGTGAAGCCGTGTCCAGCTTGTCCTGGCATTGCCGTCGCTGCCACCAGAGTCCCTTCAAACTAAAGCTATCTTTTATATCAGTGCTGAACATGTGTTAAGGCTTTTCAGCCAACGAGGACATTCTTTAATAGCGGGCCAAAAAAAAAATCTGATAACATCAATGTCAAATTACAAAGTGCCTAGAGGACTGTCAGCAGGGAGGACTTGTGATAACCCCTCCATAGGCCACGGGCAATCACTAATTAATATCCTCATGGAGCTCATTGGATGTGAGTTCCCATGGTAACAGCAATGGCCTACCCAGCTGGAACTCATCGCCTCGGTCTTTTGTGTGTAGCAACATTTCTGAACAGGTTGATTAGAAAAATTGGTTAGTAAAAAAACAGCAGGCACAGTTCATTTTTTTGTCTCACTATATTAAAAAAAGCTGAAAGAAAGGGGCTAAAATTGTATCAGAGATAAAAGGTACTGCAGATGCTGGAGAATCCGAGATAACAAGCATGGGGCTGGATGAACACAGCAGGTCAAGCAGCATCATAGGAGCAGGAAAACTTGACGTTTCAGGCCTAAACCCTTCATCAGAAATGGGGGAGGGGAAGAGGGTTCTGAA
>JAHRHZ010000266.1:5863424-5873966 GCA_024137785.1 Ginglymostoma cirratum | reverse complement strand
AAACGTCAAGTTTTCCTGCTCCTATGATGCTGCTTGACCTGCTGTGTTCATCCAGCCCCACGCTTGTTATCTTGAAAGAAAGGGGCTGTTGTGGTGCAGCGGTAGTATCCCTAACCCTGGACCGAGAGGCCCGGATTCAAGTACCACCTGCTCCAGAGCTATGTAACAAGTCTGAATAGGTTGATTAGAAAAGTATGTTTTCTTTTAAATTATTTGAAAGTGAAGGACTGATATAGCACAGTGGTAGTGTCCCTATCCACGGACAAGGAGGCCTGGTTTCAAGCCCCACCTGGTCTGGAAGTGTGTAATAACATCTCTGAACAGGTTTATTAGAAAAATAGGTTAAATTTTTAAAAATTCAAATGAGATGCAGGAATGGTTTAGAACCACTTGTCCTGGGTCAGATTAGACTACTTATGTGGCAAGTAATGGCTCTATTTTGGTGTTCAACAACAAACATTCAGCCCTTCCAGTCAGGCTTTCTGAGTTGTTACAGGGTAAACACTGGATCCAAACCTGGGTAGACCATGTTCTGGCCTTGCAATATTTTTGGTTCCTGTAGATAGCCTTGTAGAACATAGGGACCTCCAGCTCCAAGTTCTTCAATAGAAAACCTCGAGCAGAATTTTATGTTTCCCCAATAGTGTGTCTGAATGATCATCTGCCTGCTACCAACTTACCCACACCCTCTCCCTCACCTGACATGTATCCCATTTTACAGAGAGCTGTGGAGATATCGAGAAACATTCCCACCCTTGGGCCTATTGAGTGAATATAAAGTTATCATTAATACTGCGTGAGAAATTAGTTTACCCCTTGAACTGGCATTTTGAAAAGTGTCTTGTTGAGTGCAAGATGATAAGTTTCAACTGAATACCTTTTTTTAACGTTACCACGTTCTTTATAATAATCATTAACAATTGAGTTATTAATCTAGAACTGACCCATCGTGAAGAAAATCCCAAATAGTAAAGAACGTTGCGTACTTGGGGTCCAAAGTCACTTCCTCGTATCAAGAACAATGCACTCACTACACATTATGTCTCAAACTACTTGTCTGCTATATTCCCAAAACGTTCTTTTCTGAAAGAGATCAATGTGAGTTTCTTGTTGAACGAATCGATACAAAGTGCTTTCATCATCTCCCTAAAGAGACTGATCTAGAAATTGTCCACTCACTCACTATTGTATTGTTGCCACAAATTAGTTTATCAACAATTTCTAATGCAATCGCCCATTTCATTGGACCATCAAATTACTTTATGTCCCTGACAGCTCTATTCTATCAGACCTCATTCTCTGAAGTATGAACATTATTTTTCCCTAAAGAAAAATTACAGAGCTCACTTAATCATGATCAATGTTCTCATTGAAGCGGATCCCTGCACTGTATTCAAAAGTATTCAAATATGAGGCTCTATTCTAAATGTGTGAGTCACACAATTGACTTTCTCACAAATGCTCTGAGCTAAAATTGTCTGGATGCCAATACAAATGACCACTGGTATTTGGCATGTGTGTTACTGGCATCAGACCATCCATTCACAGTCACTTCTGCCATTGTGTGTTATGGGCACTTTTAACCTCACCTACTGCCATTTTAGTCTATGGCGTAACTTTGCTTTGGTATGATTATGATTTGCCCACTTGCATGGAGTTTAGATAGACACATGTTAACAGTAGCATCTAAGCGTTGATTAAAAGTCCATTAACTATGGCTTTTTTGCTATCTAAATGTAACACAGATGCACGGTGTGGATTCCCTGTTTTTTGAAGATCTCTGGTGTGTTTGTATTTACAGCAAAATGAATACACCCCTGAAGGTTGATTTCGCTCAGTTGACTGGACGGTTGGTTTCAAAGCCCCATGATACTAACTGAGCAGGCTCAATTCCCACACTGGCTGAGGTTACTAGGAAGGATGCTCCTTCTCAACGTTGCCCTTACTTGAAGAGTGGTGACCCTTAGGTTACATCACCACCAGTTGTCTCTCTTTCTAATGAGACAGCAGCCTTATGGTCTGGCTTGAATACAGACCTGCACAACATAATCCCCAGACACATCCTTTGTATAGGATTCTACAGAGTAGTGTGACCCTGGCTTTTGGTCGTGTAATGATGTTCAGGCACATGATTTGGTGGCGTAGTGGCTCAGTGGTTCGCACTGCTGCCTCACAGTGTCAGAGCTCTGGGTTTGATTCCACCCTTGGTTGCCATATCCCCAAACTGTTCTTTTCTGTAAGGGATAATTGTGTGGAGTTTGCACATTCTCCCCATGTCTGCATGGATTTCCTCCCACAGTCCAAAGATGTGCAGGTTAGGTGGATTAGATGGGAGATGCAGGGTTACAGGGACAGGGTGACGGAGGGGTGGGTCCAGGTGGCATGCTCTTTGGAGGGTTGGTGTGGGCTCAATGGGCAGAATGGCCTGCTTCCACACTGTAGGGATTCTATGATGCATCATCAATATGTTGAGCTTCTTAAAGGGACATCACCCTTAAAGTGATGAAACCTCAGTCTGTATATCCAAAATAAATTTCTCAGTCTGACATTCTTTCTCCCTCCCCTTTATTTAATTCCTCTATGACTTGCAAAGTGGTTATTTTATATCACCTTCATTCTTATGATCTTCAAGACATTTTTGGTGGTAGGTGATTTGTCATGGTCATATAGTGTACCCTCTCTTCCTGCTGGATTGCCTTACCCATTTACCAGTTAATTACTTTCAATTAACTTTGTTTTTCCTCAAACTTCTAATATGCATTATGAACAATTTCGTTACTATTTCAATTTAACAAACTCAAACTTAATAAATATAGTAAAATCATATTTTTAAGACAGTCATTGAGCTGATTCTATTTTAGGGCCAATGCTAATAGCTTTAGAATTGCTTGGAGCTCTGAAAATTGGTAGAGAGCAGTGAGTACAGTTACCTGATACACTGCTGTCAGTTAGAAACATTGGGAAACACAGGGGCTGTTCACTCCACTCCAGGGGACATAATTCTAAAAGGAGAGTGTACTTGAGCCTTTCACAGCTAGATAGCTTGCTGACATTCACAGCAAGCATTCATACATAAATAATATTTATACATAAACAATGGCTAAAACAGAAATTGCTGGCAAAACTCGGCAGGTCTGGCAGCTTCTGTGGAGAGAAAGCAGAGCTCACATGTTGAGTCCAGTGACACTTTATTTTTCAGAAGAAGAGTCATACTGGACACAAACTTTAGCTCTGCCTTTTCTCCACAGAAGCTGCCGGACCTGCTGAGTTTCTCCAGCAATTTCTGTGTTTGTTTCAGGTTTTCAGCAGGGACGGTAGTTAGCCTTTAACAAAGAATATAGCTGTTTTCATGAGCGAGAGCAGCAAAGCTTTTTACAGTCAATTAAGTTCTTGTTGGTGTAAAGTCATGGCTGTGAAGTAGGAAAATGCAGCAACCAATGAAGCAACAGTGAGGTCCCATAAACCCACAATGTCTTAAGGACAAAATAATCCATTTTTATTCATTTTGGTTGAAGGATAAATATGAGACAGGAGAGAACATCCCTGAACTGGATTTACAGGAGACTAAATTTGTGTTGAGAAGAACACAGAATATATTTTGATGGGGTAGGCCCCCGCACATTGCAATGAAAAAGAGGCAGGAGGAATTGTTACAGAAAATTATTTCTGCTGCCTTTAAATCTTCCATCTATTCATTGCTTTGGATGAATTGTAAAAATAAGTCAACATGTTCTGAAGCATAAAGAGACGCTGTTTACGGAGGAAAGAATGAAAAATAATACTGCTAAATAAAATAGAACTAATTGTGCCAAGATGATCATGGGAGTGTAGTTTATTCATATAGTCCTTCATGCTTGCTGACCTACATTATGATGGGGGCCTTTTAAATAATTCAATGAAACATGTGGCTGCTACTTTCAATGTCATAAAGCTCGAATTGCCAGGCAGATATTTGCAACAAGAACCGGTGATGTGTCTGAATTGATACAATGATCCATTTGTATTCTTCCTCTAATTGAAATGGAGCAACACAAGAAAGTTTGAATCAGAAGTACTCTGGGATGATTCTCACAGGCAGATGTCAGGCGACACCAGCTCCAAAAGATTGTGATTTCAAATAAACCGGTTGGTCTATAACCCGGTGTTGTCTGAATTCTGACCTTGTCCGGTCCAGTCCAACACTGACATCTCCGCATCGTGATTCTCACTGGACATTTATGTTTTGTGTGGGAATGTGCCTCAATTCTCTTTCAGGGAAGCATCAAAGGTGAGACCACCTCTGAGGTGACGGAGATGTCTGTCATGAAAGAAGGAAAAAAGCTAGGTCATTCTTTGATTGAAAATTCATTGCCCATTCTGGAGCACCACTCAAGATATATGATAAATGAGACCAGCATGCATCATTTGCATGTTTTACTGTTTTTACCTCCTGGTCTCTGAGCCAATCAAAACTTTTCTTAAAGATTTCCGAAATGCCATTCTTTCAGCCTTGGTCTCTTTTCCATTTACTTAATTCACCATTACTATCTGTGTTTCCCCGAAAGAGACAAAAACACAGTTAAGATGGGCAATGAGACATCGCATAATCGGGATAAATGCAAGAATACTAAATTCGAAACGACTGTAACGATTTATACCACAGGAGGAAAAGGTCCTGAACGGTAGGCAAGCTGACCTACAGTCATAGGGGTCTACAGCACATTATTTACAGTCTTCAGCCAACTGTGTCTGTGCAGTCAAAATCAACCACCTATTCTAATCCCATTTTCCAGCATTTGGCCCATAACCTTGTAAGCATTTGTAAATTAAATGTAAAACCATCCTAGTCTGTCCAATCTCTCTTCATAGCTAAAACTCTCCAGGCCAGGTAACATCCCTGTGTAAATCTCTTTTGCATTCTCTCCAGTCCTATCAGATCCTTCCCATAATATGGATTCCAGAACTGCACTTGATGTGGCATAACCTCCCTGCTCTTAAAATCTATGCCTTGGCTAATAAAGCCAAGTATCCCAAATGCCTTCTTAACCACTTCATCCACATGCCCTGATACCTGAATTGACTGATGTATGTACACACCAAGGTCCCTCTGATCCTGGATTCTTCCCAGGGTTCATTGTGTATTCTCTTGCCTTGTTTGTCCTGCCCAAGTGCATCACCTCACATTTATCCAGACTGATTTCCATTTGCCACTGATCAGTCCATCTAACATGCCTTCTATCTCCTCCTGTAATCTCAGACTATATTCCCCACTATTAACCACCCCACCAATTTTTGAATTATCCATCAATTTACGGATTCACCCTCGACACTCAAGTCTAAATTGTTTGGATATACCACAAACAGCAAGGGCTCCAACTCTGATCCCTGCAGACCCCCACTGGACACAGACTTCCAGTTACAAAAACATCTCTCTGCTTCCTGCAACTCAGCCTATTCTGGATCCAGTTTGCCAATTTTCCTTAGATCCCATGGGCTCAGTTTCCCATATGGGACTGATCAAGAGCCATGCTGAAGTCCTAGTAGACCACATCAAATGCATTGACCTCATCTACACATCTGGTTAACTCTTCAAAAACAATCAACCTGGTCAGACATGGCCTTCCCTTAACTGAACTATACTGACTCTGCTTGATTAATCCCTGCCTCTCCAAGTGTAGATTAATACTGTCCCTCAGACTTGCTCCTGTAATTTCCTCACCATTGAGATTAGAACGACAAGCCTGTAGTTTCCTGGTTTATTACCTGCTGTCTTCTTGAATGGCACCACATCGGCTGTCATCCAGTCCTCTGGCACCTCTCCTGTGGCTGCACGAGAATTGAAAATCCCAATGCCCACCCTGTTTCCTCCCTTGCCTCACTCAACTTAGATTGGCTGAGTTGTGGCCATAGGGAAAGTAACACATAGTCATCAGCTTCCCAAGCTCCTGGGCCTTTATAGTTGGATGTTTGTCACTTCTACCAAGCCAAGAACTCTTTCCCTGCAAACAGAAGGAATAAGCTGAATGTCATTTAAATGGAGAAAGACTGCAGAAAGCTAAAGAATGGACAGATTTGACGGTTCTCAGCCATGAATCACAATATGTCTGCATCCAAGTAGAATGGTTAATCAGAAGGGAAAATTAAATATTAGCTTTTATTTCAAAGGGAATGGAGTATAAGAGTAGAGAGGTTTTACTTAAACGCTACAAGAAACTAATCCGATCACAGTCGGAAGACCAATTTTGGCCCCCTTATCTCAGGAAAAATATATTGGTCTCGGTAGTAGTTCAGAGAAGGTTCACTAACCCGATACCTGGCATGGAGGATCTGAGCTATGACAACAGGTTGTGTAGATTTGGCCTGAACTCATTAGAATTTAAAAGAATGAGAGGTGGCCTTATTGAAACATACAAGATTCTTAGGGAACTTGACAAGGTAGATGCATAAATATTGTTTCCCCTTGTGGGAGTATCTAGGACCAGAGGGAATCATTTCAGAGTAAGGGTTCTCACATTTTAGACAGAGATGAGGAGGCATTTCTTTTCTCAGAGGGTAGAGAATCTGAGGAATTCTTTACCACACAGAGCTGTCAAGGTTGGGTCATTAAGTATATTCAAGGCTGAGAGATTTTTAATCAGTGAGGGAATCAAAGGTTATGGAGAAAAGGCAGGAAATTGGAGTTGAGGCTTATCAGGTCAGCTATGATCTCACTGAATGGTGGAGCAGACTTGATGGGCTGAATGGCCTACTTCTACTTCTAAATCTTATGGTCTTGTGTAGAAGCCTTGCACTTTTTTATTGAATTACATAGGAGACCGGACAAATTATACTTCTCAACTGATTTCTCCAGAGTGTTTCTTTCCTCCCTTAGGTGTAAGATTGATGAAACAATAACGTGGGTTCTTTATTTGAAGGTAAGGCTATTTAAAGATAATGTTCATTGGGACCCAGATAAACTACATGTGACCTCTATCACTCGTGTTTACTGCCAAGAGGTCATGGGACTAATACCTGATGTCCCATTGAAGTAGATTATCATTGACAGCAATTTGTTATAATGCCCCCCCTTGAAGATCTATGTCATCAGATCACAACATATGGCAATGCCTTAGCCAATCAGAGCTGACATACCAACAGGTCAGCACTGCTTTAATATAAATTGTTGTGATCATACAAAATTCAATGTTTTCGTTTTTGTCTTGATATGTGCAAGATTAAAAGCTTCAGCCATATGTCTTTCTTGCCAGTCAGATTCAAGATAAAAATAAATTAGTGTCAACAACTAACTATGGGAAGAATTTTCCAAGGTTTAAGTGTGAGTTATTTGGAAGCTGGCTATTCCTTTCCTAGTATGATTCGAGGTTTCAGGAATTTCAGATATGTACTTGGGTTAGAGAAGAAAGTGTTGTTCTTCTTACAGTAGAGAAAGGACTGAGAAGATTTGATAGGAGAGAGGAAATGTTTCAAATTATGAAGGAATTATGACCAATTGTGTAGAACCGATGCTCAGTAGCAGGAGTGTGTACTATCTACAAGATGCTCTGCAGAAATTCACCAAAGATCCTCAGACAGCACCTTCCAAACCCACGACCACTTCTATCTAGAAGGACAAGGGCATCAGATATATGAGAACACCACCACCTCCCAAGTTCCCCTCCAAGTCACTCACCATCCTGACTTGGAAATATATCGCCGTTCCTTCACTGTTGCTGGGTCAAAATCCTGGAATTGCCTCCCTAATAGCATTGTGGGTCAACCCACAGCAGGAGGACTGCAGCGGTTCAAGAAGGCAGCTCACCACCACCTTCTCAAGGGCATAGGGATGGGCAAGAAATGCTGGCCAGGCAGCGATGCCCACATTCCATGAAATGAAAAGAAAAAAAATGTAGATGACATAGATTTAAGGTGATCGTCCAAAGAATCAGAGCCAACTATGGGGGAAATACGAAATAAAAACTGAAAGAACTGTTGATGCTGTAAATCAGGAACAAAAACAGAAGCGGCTGGAAAAGCTCAGCAGGTCTGGCAGCTTCTGTGAAGAAAAAGTCAGAGTTAACGTTTCGGATCCGGTGACCCTTCCTCAGAGGAAGAACCCTTCTGAGGAAGGGTCACCAGACCCGAAACGTTAACTCTGATGTTTTCTTCACAGAAGCTACCAGACCGGCTGAGCTTTTCCAGTAACTTCTGTTTTTGTTCCAACCATGAGGGCAATCATTTTTGTTCAGTGCTCAGTTGAGATTTCGAATGCATGGCTGGATGGAAAACAGATTCCTTTATCAACTCAAAAGAAATTGATAAAGAAGGTGAGATGTGACTTACTGCCATTGACATCCATGTCACATTTGACCAAGTGTGGTGTGAAGGGGCCCTAGCAAGACTGGAGTCAATGGGAATGAGGAGAAAGCTGTTCTTTGGTCGGAGCCACCCAGCACATAAGAGATTTGGTTAGGTCAGTAGGCTAATATCCGATGCAAAGTGATGCCAGCATCACAGGTTCAATTCCTGCACCAGCTGACTATCCTTCTCAACATTTCCCCTCACCTAAGGTGTGGCGACCTTCAGGTTAAACCACTACTAGGTCTCTCTCTCTTTAATCATAGAGCTGCTCTATGGTCTGATAAGATGATAGTGACTTTATCTGGTGCATAAGATGATGGTTATAGCTGCTGGAGGTCAGCCATCTCAGCTCCAGGACATCAGTGCAGAGTTCCTCAGGATAAGGTCCCTAGGCCCAATCATTTTCAGCCGCTTCATCGATGACCTTCCATCAATAATAAGATCAGAAGTGGAGATGTTCACGAATCATTGAACAATGTTCAGAACCATTTGCAACTCCTCAGATACTGTAGCAATCCATCTTCAAATGCAACAAGATCTGTAAATATTAAGACTTGGGCTGACAATTGGTAAGCGATAATCATGCCACACAAATGCCAAACAATAACCATCTCTACTAAGACAGAATCTAACTGCCACCCCTTGATATTCAATGGTGTTACCATCACTGAATTCCCCACGATCAACTTCCTGGGAGTTACCATTGACCTGAAACGTAAATGAACTTGCCATACAAACAGAGTGGCGACAAGAGCAGGTCAGAAGCTAGGAATACTGCAGCAAGTAACTTACCACTTGACTCCTCAAAACCTGTCCACCATCTACAAGGCACAAGTCAGAAGTGTGATGGAGTACTCCCCACTGGCCCGGATGAGTGCAGGTCCAACAATACTAAAGAAGCTTGACACCACCCAGGACAAAGCAGCCCGCTTGACTGGCACAACATCCACAAGCGCCCATTCCCACCGTCACCGACGCTTCGTTGCAGCAGTGTGTACTATCTACAAGATGCACTACAGAATATTTTGCTTTCCTTCAGTGTCACTGGGTCAAAATTATGGAATTCTCTCCCTCAGGCCACTATGGGTCTACCTACAACATGTGGATGCAGTGATTCAAGAAGACAGCTCACCATCACCTTCTCAAAGGCAATTAGTAACAGGCAATAAATGCCGGCTCGGCCAGCGAAGTCCACATTCCAGACAGAATTGAAAAATTAAAATAAAAGGATAAAAATGTCTTGCAGTTACACACTTACACAACCACACAAAGTCCCAAGGCAATACACAGCCAATGGAGTGCAGTCACTATTGCAATGTTGGAAACGCAACAGCAAATATTCAAACTGCAAACTTCCACAAACAGTAATGTGGCCACAACAAGCCAATTTTAATGCTAATACTTTCCTTTGTGTATCTTCACCCACACTTTTTCTTCATCTTTTGAGGAATAATAAGAAGGTATTGGAAGGATTCGCAAACTGGTTATCACCCTATTAATGAAAGGCATTATGACAGCTCTATCCATTGCCAACAAATCCTTGAGAGTTGAACACCAAACTCCTGGCCCAAAGGTAGAGAAAGTACACAAGTGTTGTGTTATTTTGTTTATTGAGGGATAGATATTGAGCAGGACACTAAAGACAGCTCCCCTGCTTCCCTTGAAATAATGGTGTGGGATCCTCTACCTCCATGCAAGAGTGACAGCTGGGACTTCAATTCAAGGTCTCACCTGAAAGATGGAAAAATTGCAGAGGCTGAGGCAACTAGTTATGATTGTTTTCACTAGAGTTCAAACGAATGAGGAGGATCTCATAGAGACTTATAAAATTCTAACAGGGCTGGACAGGGTAGATGCAGGGAGGATGTTCCCGATGGTGGGTGTGTCCAGAACTAGGGGTCACAATATGAGGATTCGGGGTAGAACATTTAGGACAGAGATGAGGTGACATTTCTTCACCCAAAGAGGGTGAGCCTGTGGAATTCATTACCACAGGAAGTAGTTGACGCCAAAACATTGAATGTACTCAAGAGGTGGCTAGATATAGCACTTGGGGCGAATAGGATCAAAGGTTATGGGGAGAAAGCAGGATTAGGCTATTGAGTTGGACAATCAGCCATGATCATGATGAATGGCAGAGATAAAAGGTACTGCAGATGCTGGAGAATCCAAGATAACAAGCATGGGGCTGGATGAACACAGCAGGTCAAGCAGCATCATAGGTGC
>JAHRHZ010000266.1:5789319-5858424 GCA_024137785.1 Ginglymostoma cirratum | reverse complement strand
ACCGCATCCCAAAACCAGCCCAGCTCATCTCCGTCTCCCTAACCTGTTTTTCCTCTCACCTATCCCCTCCTCCCACCTCAAGCCACAGCCCCATCTCCTATCTACCAACATCATCCCGCCCCCCTTGACCTGTCCATCCTCCCTGGACTGACCTATCTCCTCCCTACCCCCCCACCTACACTCACCTTCACTGGCTCCATCCCCGCCTCTTCGACTTGTCTGCCTCCTCTCCACCTATCCTCTCCTCTATCCATCCTCTATCCGCCTCCCCCTCTATCCCTATTTATTTCAGAACCCTCTTCCCCTCCCCCATTTCTGATGAAGGGTCTAGGCCCGAAACATCAAGTTTTCCTGCTCCTGTGATGCTTCTTGACCTGCTGTGTTCATCCAGCCCCATGCTTGTTATCTCGGATTCTCCAGCATCTGCAGTACCTTTTATCTCTAGCCTGAGAGTGACTGGGCAGAGAACAGCATAGATACCTGTGAAAAGGAGAAAACAGTTTAATATTCAGCCTGATACTCTCATCGAGTGAGTGTATTGTTATTGTAATAAAAACCGATAGAACTGTGGATGCTGTAAATCAGGAACAAAAACAAACTTGCTGGAAAAGCTCAGCAGGTCTGGCAGCACCTGTGAAGGAAAAAACAGAGTTAATGTTTCGGGTCCGGTGACCCTTCCTCAGAACATTACTGCATTCCGAGGAAGGGTCATCAGACCTGAAATGTTAACTCTGTTTTTCCCTTCACAGTTGCTGCCAGACCTGCTGAGCTTTTCCAGCAACTTCTGGTTTCGTTGTTTTTAATGTTATTGCAACTTTGCCAGACAATGTAGGACAGATGGTGTAATTTTAACTTTGAATTCAATGGAAATATGATTTAATAGAGGTGTAAAATGGGAGGCCGAATTGATATCAACCAAAGTTGATAGAACTCTGCATCACATCAACTATTTAAGTTGCACAGAATCTCAGGTTGCTTGTCTCTAAGAACATGCTCACATCTCCTCTGAAAACTGGAGAAAGGGACAACTGATCACGTGTAATTGCCACGTCTTCTTTTGATGAGCTGCTTTAGCAGGAACACAGGCTCTTTGTTCCTTTGTTCTTTTATTAGACCTGGGCATCACTGACAAAATCAGCATTTATTGCCCACCCTCAATTGCCAAGAGGGCAGTTAAGAGTCAAGCATATTGCTGTCAGTCTGCAGTCACATGTAGTCCAGGCTAGGAAAGGATGGCAGATTTCCTTTTTTTAAATGACGTTAATAAATCAGATTTGTTTTAACAGCAATCAATGTCAGTTGTCATAGGCCACCATGCACACACTTTACATAAATTTAAATGCCGTTAGCTGCCATGGGATTTGAACTAGCAAATTCTAGACTAGTCCAGTGACATCTGTCGCCCGGATCATCAGGCTTTCATTCATCATTATTTGAAGCTGATTTTCTGGTTTTCTTTACCACAAGAGTAACCATCCAGCACCTCATGAATGTACCAAGGTAGTGATCCCTGAACAATAGCTGAACAGCAGGGTGGAACGGTGGCTCAGTGGTTAGCACTGCTGCCTCACAGCACCAGGCAGATAGGTTTGATTCCACCCTTGAGTGTCTTCTTGTGTGGAATTTGTACATTTTCCCTCAGTCTGTCAGTGTTTCCTCTATGTGCTCTGGTTTCCTCCCACAATCCAAAGATGTGCAGGTTAGATGGATTGCCCATGCTAAATTGCCCATAGAGTCCTGGGATATGCAGGCTAGGTGGAGTAGCCATGGGAAATTCAGGGGCAGGGGTGTGGGTCAGGGTGGGATGCCTTTCAGAGGGTTGATGGGCTGAATAGCCTGTTTACACACTGTAGGGATTCTATTTTTTTTAAAAAACTAATTCTCGATTGAGAATACGATCCTCGCTGATCATACTGGACAAGTCTGAACCCAAACCAAGACCTAGATTGATTGGCCATGGGTTTTGTTTCCTGCAGTGGTCAGTCACTGAATATATAGAGAAGAGGCTGCTAATGTACTTGTTAGAAAAGCATATAAAATTTACTACACAAAGAAAAACACAAACTATATTATAAATCACAACAACAGTTTGAAACAAGCGCATTACAAATATCAGAAGATTTCAAACCTTTTAATCTCACAAAAACTTTAAAGATACCCAGATCTCCATGAAAGGCCGCACCTATCTCCACATTAATGTTTCTTGCCCAGCTAACACTGTTTTAATTAGTTTATTTTTCAGCAAAGTTCTGTACATTCTCTGGATGCAATTCTGTTCAATTTAAGTCTTTCCCCGAGATCTATAAATAAGCTGCTAACTCAGTTCTGGATTACCTCTGGACTTGGATACTTTAAACTTATGTTTTCAACAACACTTCTTTCTCTCTGACACTTCCAGAGCCTTCGCTTTTACAGATAACAAGGTGTGGAGCTGGATGAACACAGCAGGCCAGGCAGTATCAGAGGAGCAGGAAAGCTGACGTTTCGGGCCTAGACCCTTCTTCAGAAATGAGGGAGAGGAAGGGGATTCTGAAATAAATAGGGAGAGAGGGGGAGACAGATAGAAGATGGAGAGAGGAGAAGATAGGTGGAGAGGAGACAGACAAGTCAAAGAGGCGGGGATGGAGCCAGTAAAGGTGAGTGTAGGAGGGGGGTTAGGGAGGGGATATGTCAGTTCAGGGAGGACGGACAGGTCAAGGGGGCGGGATGAGGTTAGTAGGTAGGAGATGGGGGTGGGGCTTGAGGTGGGAGGAGGGGATAGGTGGGAGGAAGGACAGGTTAGGGAGGCGGGGACAAGCTGGGCTGGTTTTGGGATGTGGTAGGGGGAGGGGAGATTTTGAAGCTTGTGAAATCCACATTGATACCATTGGGCAGCAGGGTTCCGAAGCGAAGTATGAGGTGCTGTTCCTGCCACCTTCGGGTGGCATCGTTGTGGCACTGCAGAAGGCCCAGGATGGACATGTCGTCTGAGGTCTGGGAAGGGGTGTTGAAATGGTTCGCGACTGGGAGGTGCAGTTGTTTAGTGCGAACTGAGTGCAGGTGTTCTGCAAAGCGGTCCCCAAGCCTCTGCTTGGTTTCCCCGATGTAGAGGAGGCCACAACGGGTACAGCGGATGCAGTATACCACATTGGCAGATGTGCAGGTGAACATCTGCCTGATGTGGAAAGTCTTCTTGGGGCCTGGGATGGGGGTGAGGGAGGAGGTGTGGGGGAAGGTGTAGCACTTCCTGCGGTTGCAGGGAAAAGTGCCGGGTGTGCTGGGGCTGGAGGGGAGTGTAGAGCGGACAAGGGAGTCACGGAGAGAGTGGCCCCTCCGGAAAGCAGTTAAGGGTGGGGAGGGAAAAACGTCTTTGGTGGTGGGGTTGGATTGCAGATGGCGGAAGTGTCGGAGGATGATGTGTTGGATCCGGAGGTTGGTGGGGTGGTACGTGAGGACGAGGGGATTCTGTTTTGTCTCCCTTCCCCCTACCACATCCCAAAACCAGTCCCTAACCTGTACTTCCTCCCACCTATCCCCTCCTCCCACCACAAACCCCACACCCCATCTCCTACCTACTAGCCTCATCCCGGCCCCTTGACCTGTCCGTCCTCTCCACCTATCTTCTCCTCTATCCATCTTCTATCCGCCTCCCCCCCTCCCTATTTATTTCAGAACCCCCTTCCCCTCTCCCATTTCTGAAGAAGGGTCTAGGCCCGAAATGTTAGCTTTCCCGCTCCTCTGATGCTGCTTGGCCTACTGTGTTCATCCAGCTCCACACCTTGTTATCTCAGATTCTCCAGCATCTGCAGTTCCTACTATCTCTGAAACAATTCTATGAAGCGTCACAGCTCTCTCTGCATTAATGTTTGTTGTCAGCCAACACTATTCTGATTAATTTCCTTTGCAGCAAAGTTCTGCACATTCACTCATTGTATTTCTCTTCAATTAAAGTCTCTCCCTGAGACCTTTGAATAAACTGTTAACTCAGCTCACTATTACCTTCTGGCTTGGATATCTTAAACTTATGTTTTCAACAGGATGTCTTTTCTCTCTTGTACCTCCACAGACAGGTCATGGATCTGTGGAATTCAGTATCCCAGAGTTCAGTGGATGTTGGGACACTGAGTAAATTGAAGGAAGAGATAGACAAATTTTTAATCAGTGATGTGTTAAAGGGTTATGGAGAGTGGGGAGAAAAGTGGATTTGAGGCTAAGATAAAATCAGCTACATTTGTATTAAATGGCAGAGCAGGCTTGAGGGCCTGAATGGCCAACTCCTGATTCTGGTTCTGATGTTCTTATGTTAAAGTGAAGGTCTTTATATCTTGTGAAGGACATAGAGCGGCATTAGCTTCATTCGACATATGATATTGGAATCTGTTCTGACTGGACTTTATGAAATATAACAAGAAGAAAACCCAAACCCCAGGGACATGAGTAAGGAAATAAAAGCCAAATTTTAACACAAAGAGACATGTTACATTTGGTCACTCTCTGATACAATGTTTTGCTACTTTTTCTTCGTCATTCATGAGGTGTTGGGATCACTGGTTGGGCCATAATGTATGGCCATTTCCAAATTATCATCAACCACATTACTGTGGGTCTGAGTCACATGTAGGCCAGACCAGGTAAGGATGGCAGTTTCCTTCCCCAAAGGGCATCAGTGAACCTGATTTGTTTTAAGCAATTGATGGGTGTTGTCATTGGTAACCACTCAGCTGATACTTTATTGGATTCAAATTTTACTAATTACCAAGATAGGATTTGAACCTTTGTCCCCAGAACTTGAGCATGGGGGTCCTGGATTATTAGGCCAGTGACATGATCTCTCCACCACCTCCTCAGCTGACACACTGCTACTTCCTTCCAATCATTCTTTGACCATCTGTGCTTCATCTCAGTTGGTCTTGTCATCTCTTATTATTGGCACCACCTCTGTCATAGCTACTTCCTCAGGTGCCACTTTCACTGTCGTTTCTACTACTCACACCCCTGGCCTGTCGCCTCCCCTCCAACCATGACCAACACTCTCACTGCTCTTACCTCTCCTGCCATCATCTTTGTTACTGCTGCCATCGCAAGCTCCACCAAGGTGACCAACCTTCTGGGGTGAAAAAGAACGGCCACTTCATCAGAGGAGCATGGGGATGGGGAATAGGCTGGTGAGAATGGCAGTGTTCTCCATAGTTCACTTACCCCACTTCTAATTCGCCCCCACATCCCATCCTCTACCAGGAGGTGGGTGGGCAAGCAGTGGGTGATCACAATGTGCATTGGCAGTGAGTGTGAAGACTTGGTACATCTGTTTGACCAGGCTGAACAACCCAGAGGAGATTGCTGGGAGGGTACAGGGCATGTCTAATCCTAATGGATAATAATGGAATTAGAAAGTAATAAAGTCTGTGCTTGAGGTTGTGAAATAATCTTTTTATTGTTCCGTATTATGAAACAGCTAATGACTTGGCAGATTTTTGCCTGTGACAGGAATAGCTAGCAGCGTTGTGTAATTTGTAGGCACACCCTGACCTACATATATACAAACCTAACAAAGGGACTAGAGTAATCATACTCAGCAAACATGATTCCATCAACAAATTGCACACTATGTATTTAGTGATGGTTCCAAGTTTAGATCTATTGGACCTGCCACTCTTGACGGCAAGTTGCCAAATTGATTGGGCCTGCATAAGGGTGGTAACCTGCCTGGTAACATTTATGGTATCGTATAATATCTGATCATTTCAATGAAAGGTCACTGTTCTCTTCAGGGGCATGGATAAGGCAAATAGACAAGGTGTTTTCTCCCAGGTGGGGGAGTCCAAAACTAGAGGGCATAGGTTGAAGGTGAGAGGGGAAAGACATAAAAGGGATCTAAGGAGATTTTTTTTCAAGCAGAAGGTGGTGTGTGTATGGAATGAGCTACCAGAGGAACTGGTGGAGGCTGGTACAACATTTAAAAGGCATCTGGATGGGTACATGAATAGGAAGGGTTTGAGAGAGATGGGCCAAATGCTGGCAAATGGGAATAGATTTATATACGATATCTGGTCAGCATTGATGAGTTCGACCAAAGGGTCTGTTTCCGCGCTGTATATCTCCATGACTCCATGACTCAAAATGTTAACTCTGTTTTTCTCTCTATGGGTCTACTGAGTTTCTCCAGCACTTTGTGTTTTGGCTTCAGATCTGCAGCATAGGCAGTTCTTTGTTCTATAATATCTTTGGTAGGATTCATCCTTTCTGTGTCCAGCCCTGTTTAGGCTATCCAAAGCACACAAAATTAATCTCCTTTCAGTGCTAAATTTCAGCCCGAGTGGCTCTACACAACATGAATCAGCCAAATGGTCTGAAACTGAAACCAGTTTTCTATATATACTGTGAACAATTCATTCAGCTTTGCGATGATGATGCAAGACATACATATTGAGACCAATAGCATGTCCATGTACTCTTTCAGCTTTGCTAGCCCAGCAAGCAACGTACCACTCAAGGAAGTCATTGACATTGGCACCATGTCATTGTATCATGGCAATCTAAATGTGCTAGCTGAACTCATGAACCTAGCAACTCGTACAGTGAGTTCAGTTTCAGTGATCATGAGATCACCAGCTCTTGTTAACATTACTATTGGGTGTGTGGGTTGCTCCCTCATAGAAAGAGAGACACATAGCTGGTGGTGGTGAAACCTGTGGGCCACCACACCTCAGGTGAGGGGAGAGATTGAGAAGAAGAGTCCTTCATGGTAACGTCAGCCTGCATGGGAATTGAACCCATGCAGTTAGCATCACTTTGCATTGCAAAGCAGCCATCCAACCAACCAAGCTAACCGACCAGAGTGAATAATCCCTGCAGAAAGTGGACAGGGGTGGGGAGGGAAACATCTTTTTGGTGGTGGGGTCTAATTGTAGGTGATGGAAGTGTTGGAGGATGACACATTGTATTCAGAGGTTGGTGGGGTGGTATGTAACCAGTTCGCGGAGGATCTGCACTCTGCACGCACCAATCAATCCAACCTTCCAGTTGTCATCCACTTTAACACCCCCTCCCACTCCCCTGGTGACATGTCCATCCTTGGCCTCCTCCATTGTCAGAGAGAGGCCAAACATAAACTGGAGGAATAACACCATATATTTCACCTTGGGAGCTTATAGCTCAATAGCCTGAGTATTGACTTCACCAGCTTCAAAATCTCTCCTCCCACAACCTGTCCATCTTCTGACGCACCTATCCACTCCACCCTTCCTCTCTTACCAACCACAATAACCTGAATCCATCTATCTCCATCTCACCTACCTCCCCCTAGCCCCACACCCCTCCCTCTATTTATTCCTGGGCTCTCCTCCCCCTCCCCAATCCTGATTAAGGGTTTCGGTCTGAAACGTTGACCTTCCTGCTCCTTGGATGCTGTCTGGCCTGCTGTGCTTTCCAGCTCCACATTTATTGCCCCTTAAGGCTTCCTTTATTATTTTTAGGCTTGCAATGGAGGTGCATGTCAATACAAAGGCCAGTATTTGCTGTCCACCCCTAATTACCCTTGAATTGATCGGCTGGCTATTCCATTTGACTTGGCAGTTAATACTCAACAACATTGCCATGGGTCTGGAGCTGCATGTAGACCAGACCACGTAGGGATGACAGATCTCCTTCCTTAAAGGCTAATAGTGTGTCAGATGGGTTTTACATAATCACTGTTAGCTTCAAATGCAGATTTAATTGAATTTAAATTTCAGCATCTCCTATGGTGGGATTTGAACCCACGTCCCCAGAACATTAGCCTCAGGCTCTGAATTACCAGTTGTGTAACATTACTACTAACGTCACCATCTCCCCTATGCAACTGTTTCACAACACCCATTGCATCTTACCAACCTGAGTGAGAACCATTTAGGATCATAAGAATAGAACCCCTACAGTGTGGAAGCAGGTCATTTGGCCCATCGAGTCCACTCCACCCTTCTGAAGAGCATCCCTGCAACCCACATTTCCCATGGCTAATCCCCCTAGCCTGTATATCCATGGGGCAATTTAGCACAGCCAACTCACCTAACCTGCATATCTTTGGACTGTGGGAGGAAACCAGAGCACCCAGAGGAAAGTCATCCAAGGCTGGAATCCTTGGACCCTAGCACTATGAGGCAGCAGTGCTAACCACTAGGCCACAATGCCAACCTATTTTTGCTGACTATCTCAAAGCTATCTCTGCTTTCTGATATCAAAACTCTCCTGCTTGATAATGGTTAAACAATCACTCATCATGTAATTAAAAACTCATGAAAGGACATATGACTATCCATATGGAGCATGAATGTTGCCCAGTCAACCTCAGCTTGCCCTGGAAAAGAGATGTATCTCGAAGATTTGAAGAACATGTGAAAGTAGCTTCCTGAATCTCCTACAGTGCAGTAAACATGAGTGTTTTTCTTCACCTGCAAGATGCTGCTATCAAGCCATAAAGACTTTTTGTCTACCACACAAATAAGTAATGCAATAGGTGAGCTTCAGCAGCAGTGTGATAGCACAAAACAAAGCCTTGTGTCCCAATGACTGATGGCTTGTACCAAATAACACATCCTGTTGACCATTCACAGCAGACAGCTTACCAATTGTGCTCATCCAGTCCTTGATTTCAAGCCTCAGAACAGCATGTCCACTAGCAGATGTGATTCTGCTATTGGACCACATTTGTTAAGTAATCCAGACTGAGCTGAGAATTATACCAGAAACCAATGAAGATGTTCAGAAGGGCTTGCAGTGTAATGCATTTGTGACTATTGCAAGCTAAATGCATTAACACAGATAATTCTGTTTTATGGAGACAACAGGAACTTGTACATACAAAGTCCCTTTTTGATTGGCAAAAGAAAGTGGCATGAAACTGCCAAGCTGTAATCCCATGGTAACACCCCAGCCAATCAGAGTCTGCTTGCCTGGTCTGAGAACGAAGATTGACAGTTACCTGTTCTTGCTGCATCTCCCTGCCGATGACAGAAACTACTCTGCACCCTTTTCTCATGTTGTACAAATTGGTGTTCCTTTACCAAGTCTGTTAGTTGCATCGTAGTCCTTATTGAAGCAAAAGTTTTAGCCTCATGTTTCCTAATAGCAATGTCTATTATTTTTGTGAGTTGAAATATTACAAATTATTTGTTCACATAAATACTGACATTGTTCTCCAGGGCCAATTAAAGTCAGCTTGGCATTTCCACATATGAATCTCCATGGAAATTGTCACTTCTGTAATTGTTTCAATTTTCTGTGCAAAAAAATCTTAAAATTGAGATGATGAATAGACCTTCATGTGAATTTTTAATAAGAGAACATATCCATTCAAGAGGGGAGACATTTAAAAGATGCAAGTTAAAGGGTTTTGGAGCAGTGAGGGTGAAGTCCAGGCATGAAAGTTGGCTGAATATGTTATGATGTATAATGGATGTTGAATTAATGTCACTGTGCATACCTTAAGGAATCATCCGAAATTGCGTTTGGAAAACCTGTCAAAATTTATTTAATACAACTATTCCTCCAGACCCTCTCAGTCCCCCACTCTAATAATTGGCAATAGTGATTTATATACCAACCCCACGTTAAACATTATACACACTGCCTGTAAATTGTCACTTGAGCATTGTTGAAAAGAGATGCACTTTGTCAAGGCTTCTCGTTTTGAACTCACTCAGGATTTTGCGAGAAATACCAATGTAAAAAGGAACCATATTCCATAATGTATGAGAAGAGAGTGCTGACTGGTTGGCAAGTGAACAAAATGCTTTGAAAAAATGTGACTTACTTTCCAGAAATACCTAGAGTTTTTCCTTACCAGCAAGCTTCTTGTCAGTCGAATGCCTCACAAGGTCTTAAATGATGCCAGACGCTTACAAATGATGTTGCTTGAGTTTTGTATGATTTCATTCCATTTGAGCTGGTAGCTAAAGGTGTTGTTTTGTCATTATTCGATGGCAAATAATGATTAAGTGATTATTTTTGAATGCAGATGATGACAAATAAGTATTTACAAATGTAGAATATAGTATAAATGTCAAATGATGTCACTATTTTCCAGTCGAGCAATAAGAACACAGGACACTGCAAAGGTGACAGGACATGATTATATCCCAGCTACATCACAGGGCGTAACTGATTTGGGAGCCAAAATAGGCTAGAGAGCATTATCATTAGCTGTAATATGTTTTTTTCCATTTATGTCAATATTGACGCTACTTCAGTACAGCAATAACACTGGCATCTACCCAAAATCATTCAGTCCCCAAAAAAGCAAAACAAATTCAACCTAATTAGTGGAGAAAGCACGGATGAAACTGCAGACAAGAGGTAAGACGAGATTGCTTTGACATCAAATAATTGCCTTTGACTAATTATATGGCATCAGGAAATCCTTAGTGAAGATGAAATCAATGGTGATTGGCGGGGGAAGACTTTTCCCCGTTTGGAATCATATTTGGCACAAAGGAAAACAGTTGGTGGTTATTCAAGGTAACCATCTCAGTCCTATAGCATTTCAGCAGGAGGGCTCCTTACAGTAGAGTCCTAAACCCAACTACCCACTTTATCAGAGACCTTCCTTCCATAAGACTAGACAATAGAGTGTTCTCGGCTGATTGTGAAATGTTCAGTCCCAAGTGAAGCAGTCTGTGCTTGCATATAGCAAGGGCTAGACCACACAAGAGCAATGGACAGATATGTGGCAAGTAACTTTCACACCGCAGGAGTGTCAGGCAATGAGCATCTTCTCTGGCTGAGAATATTTACTCTATTTACTCTGTGATCTAGGGCTGAAAAAGAATGCTGATCACTTGGATCAAATTCAGAGCAAACCCCAGCTTTCATGTAACTTACTGCTTTCAGCAGTCAATATTTTCACAACTGTAGAAGGGTATAGCTTGAGGGAAAGAAAAGTCAACACAAGTCAGTTCTTCAATTTATTACAATCCAAATTCTTCCAAACCTGTGGCCCTCACCACCTAAAAGAACTAAGGGGGAAGCTGCAAGATCACCTTTGAGACAAACACCAGCCTAACTCTATATCACTGTACTCTCGTCATTGCTGTTATAATCCTGAAACCCTTGTGGGTAACACTTTGGGATGTTATCATATGTTGAAGAGTGTACATGAATGTATTCGTTGAGGCAGTGCTAGGGACTCGGGCCTTGCCTCCGATTGAAATGAGAAACAAACTCCTCCAAACTTCAGCTTTGAACTCTGCCAGTGTCCTTGCTACAATTTTTGTGTCCACGTTAGATGCAGTTTGGCTACCCTACACTGCAGCTCATTGTTCTAAGATATAAATGTTCGAGTCTTGGGCCAAGTTTGCTAGCTCACACTAAATGTAACAGTTCACAAAGTGCTTTCTGTTTCAAGGCTGCTTCAGTTTTTCATACGACTGCCTGCCTCACCAAAATCTGCCCTGTTATATTGCTCCTTTTACAGTTTTCACATAATACAGCACAAAAAGGGAACTGCGATCTGTGAGAAAAGAGGAGAGTAGCATCTCACAAAGACACATATGCCCAATCCCCTTTGGAGACCTCGTTCAAAGTTTGCATAGTAGGAGACTTAAACTGTTCATAGAGCAGGTGCTGATTAAAAAATATGACGCATTTCAACCAAAATTCTGTGTTTAAAATCATTAAGGATTGAGATAGAGTCTTCTCCTTGACTTCCATCTGCCCACTGAGCAATTAGGAATAGGCAACAAATCCTCCACTGCCAGAGTGAGGCCAAACGTAAACTGGAGGCACCACACCTCATATTTCAGCTTTGGACTTTACAGCCCAGTGCCCTGAATATTGACTTCACCAGCTTCAAAATCTCTCCTCCCCCAACCTATCCATCTTCTGACTCACCTATCCGCTCCACCCTTCCCACTGACCAACCACAATAACCCCACTCCCTTTATTTATTTCTGGGCTCACCTCCCCCTCACCAGTCCAAGACAAAGGGTTTCAACTTGAAACATTAACTTTCCTGTTCCTTGGATGCTGTCTGACCGGCTGTGCTTTTCCAGCACCACATTTATTGACTGAAATCCGCCTTTAGGACTCCCTCGGAGGTAATTTGTCCCTGAAACATATGTCCCCAGGAAAGTGCAATGGAGGAAAGGTGACTATATATTTTTTAAGGGCTGAGTTAGATGATTCTTGATTGAAATGGGAGTCATAGAGTCTAGGGGCCAGGCAGGAATGCAGAAGTTGCAATTGGATCAGCTGTGACTTTGGAAATGGCAGAGCAGGGCTGAAAAACCCCACTCCTACTCTTAATCCATATGCTCTTTATAGATCTGTCTTGTTTTTTTGTTCTTCAACAAATTAGTCTGGAGGACAGGGAAGGGAAAAGGAACTTCTATTGTTTCCTGTCAAAGTGTTGGCCGCTAACATGGGAATTTCCTGAGGAACTTCAATGGGGTGGAGGTTAGATGTGCAGCTTTGGGTTTAACTGGTGCTTAATTGTGTTGTTTTCCTCATCAACCCAACACTCTGTGACCTCCGTTGGTTCCCAAGCCAGTAATGCCTTCAGTTTAAAGTTCTCAACCTTCTTTTCAAATCCCTCAATGGTCTCATACTCTTCCTATTTCTGTCACATTCTCTGTCGCGACATCGCCAAGACCTCTGAGCCACTCCAATGCTGCTCCCTGAGTATCTCTGATTTTAATCACTCCATCATTGATAAAAGAACTGACGGCAACTTGAGGACTAACACAAATTTGATGCAGCAAAAAGTTAGTATCTGGAATGCCCTGCCTGAGAGTGTGGTGGAGACAGCTTTAATCAGGGCAGGGGGAATGAGCTGAATTGCTTGCTGCATGGACACAATGGGCTGAATGGCCTCAATTGTTTTGCAGTCATTCTGTAGTTCTCTAACCTGTATTATTTCATCACCTTTCTCCATTCAAGAGAAGAGAATTCAGCTCGGTTTTTCCTTCTCTTTATTTCTGATCACATCCCTTTCCTCTCCAGTGCCTCTTCATCCATTTTATACAATGGTTTTCGGAACTGCATTCTGATTTCCAAATGCAAATAGATTAACCAAAGATCAAGACAAGTTTCTCAGCATCTCATTTTCCACTTAGCGATGCTATAGCATTCAGGACTCAATAGTGAGTTCAATAATATTAGTGTCTGAACATCTTCCTCTATATCCCTTACCTAGCCCCACACCCCAGACCCTACAATGACACAGGCTGATCTCAGCACAGCCAACCCATTCTCACCCACTTATAGTCCCCATTATCAGCTTGCTATTACCCATCCCTTTACCTCTCTAACTGTCATTCTCTCTCTCTGGGCTCCATCACTGTCTTCCCCTGTCTTTAGCAAACTTTTCTTAGCTACAGTCACTTCTGAAGAAGGGTCACTGATTTCAGAATGTTAACTCTGTTTCTCTCTCCACAGATGCTCTCAGACCTGCTGAGTTTGTCCAGCAATTTCTGTTTTTGTTTGAGATGTTCAGCATCTGCAGTTCTTTGTTATACACATTAATATCAGACTGGAGTTGCATGTAGGCCAGACTTGGGTAAAGACAGAAGATTTCCATCCCTAAATGAATCAGATGGGTCTTTATGGCAGTTTCATAGCCGCAGTTATTGCGACTCACCTTCAATTTCAGATTTATCAGTGAAATTGAAATTTGACAAGATGCCGGGAATGTGCCCTCATCTCCTCAAAGCAATAGCCTCAAGATTTTTGGTCCAGTGACATTAACAGTACACCACCTTCCTTTTCTATGTTTGGCTTAATTCACCGCCTTACAAACCTGCCCCTCTTGTTTGCATTGATTTTTGATTGCCTCATTTATCCTTAACACCACTTTTAGAGTGTATTCGTATTTTCCAAGCAACATGCAATCACCTTCCTTTCCTTTCCAAAGAAGGATAGCTCACATTGACCTATGCTGAAGTTCATTGGACAGTGAACTGCTCATTCTGCATGTTTATTGATATCTTCCTGCAGTTTGTGACAGGTCTTCTCAAGGTTGACAACCATTGCCACCACCATACCTGCTCACACCCCCATCCCCAAGACAAATTCCCATCATTAGCAAATTCAGTCATTGAGATGACCTAATCATTACCACTTTCCTGTTTGCAGTATCTTGCTGTGCGCAATTTCATTATCATAGGATCCCTACAATGTGGAAACAGGCCCCTTGGCCCAACAAGTCCACACCGACCCTCAGAGCATCCCACCCAGACCCATCCCCATCCCCATCCCCCTATAACCCGCCTAATCTACACATCCCTGAACGCTACAGGCAATTTCCCAAGGCCAATCCACCTAACCTGCACATCTTTGGACTGTGGGAGGAAACCGGACCAACCAGAGGAAACCCACGCAGACACAAGGAGAGTGTGCAAACTCCACACAGACAGTCGCCTGAGGGTGGAATCAAACCCAGGTCCCTGGTGCTGTGGGGCAGCAGTGCTAACCACTGTACCACTGTGCCGCCTAATTTGGCTGCTCCATTTGCTGTATTACAGCAATGACCATGCTCCAAAGATACTTCTGTAAATATCCCAATGTTAAAAGCATGAGAAATTACAAACTCCATAAATAGTTCTCTCTCTTCCTCTACGTCAGATGAATTTTAATTTGGGTTGAAGACAAGAGTGCGACCTTAACTGACCTCCAAGGAATTGCAGTATAAGGTGAGAAGGTGCCTTCCCTTCAGATGGGAGAATACGTTATACATTAGCACAAGACCATAGGAAATAGGAACAGGAGTAGGCTATTCGGCCCCTTGAGCCTGCTTTGCCATTCAATAGAATCAGTGATCATTGATCTGACATGCCTCATGTCCACTTTCCTGTGTTTTCTCCTTGATTCCCCTCCAGATCAAGAACCTATCTCAGCCTTAAAGATACAAAAGGACACTGCCTCCATAGCTGTCTTGGCAAGGAATTCCAAAGACTGGCAAACCCCTGAGAGAAGAAATTCCTCTCACCTCAGTCTTAACTTGGTGTCCCTTTATTTTGAGACTGTCCCATGAGGGGAAATGTCTCTCAGCATTTACACTGTCAAGCCCCTTCAGGATTCTGTATATTTCAATGAGATGACATTGCAACCTAAATTAGTTAATGCTATTTTGGCAAGCACTTCCAAAAATAACTAAAATATATATGGTTCAGGACAAGACTGAAGGTCATACATAAACAGAAATGATTAAACGCTCTGCAGGACTGAGTGGTTTGTGCTCCTGGGTGAAAAGATGAGTCACCTCTTGAATGACGCGAGTCAGATTTAAGTGACACAGATAGTGAGATTGGACTCATGTCTCATCATTCAACTGATTGATTCCTCATGGATTAAACATGATGGATAGTGGGACATTTCAGGATGTATTCACTGAGGCAAGAGCTTGATCATACGTTCAACACCCTCACCCTACCCTAAACCCCTCACTTCTGCAACTTTCCCTTCCCCGTCTCCCCATCACCCCCATCCCCACATCCACCATCACCCCAGCTCCCGGAATCCCAAGTGCCCAATGAAGGCTGAAGGGTCTGCACAGTTGAAGATGCTCTCTTTTGAATGAGATGTTAGACTAAGATGTCATCTTTCCTCTTGGGTGATATTGACCAATGTCATTTTGAAGAAGAGCAAGTGTGAAAGTCAATTACCACATTTTCCCCATTAAAGTGCCTAGAGAAACTATTTCATTCGCAATAAGGTGTCCTGAGCTCATGAAGTAGGATAGGATCATGAGTCTGGAAACAAATGTCATTCCATCAAATAATTACCTTCCTGAAGACATTGTGGCTGCCATCATTGATTTGGATTGTTTCCATGATGCACTTTATACATTGCACAGCGATTACTCCATGAGTATGACGTCTCTGTTTTTAATTCAATGGGCTGGGCTTTATGTGGTCACTCTTGAGGTATTTTCAAAAGGGTGGGAGCTAACATAGAATGGGTGCTTGGTTTATCATCTTTTCCTTCACTCATCCCTGAAGAGATACACGCTGGGTGGGCATTAGAATCAGCAGCACAGCTTGCCAACTTTTATTAAAGTTTTTTTGATCTTGACACCAAGTCAATATTCAGCATTACCCAGTTGGTGCGGGCGGGAGAGCAGGGGCACTTCTAGGATACGAGGTTGAGAAAGGGTAAGAAAGAAGAGGGTGGCATTCATGGGGGTGGGGGCATATTGAATTAACCCTCTGCATATTGGGGGCAATCCCAGCATACTAAAGGTGATGGACACAGAAATAGTGGATCCACTGTTTGCCACCTTCTAAAATTCTGCAGGCTCTGGAACAGTCCTGGCAAGTTAAAGGAAGGTAAATGTAACCTCACAGTTTAAAAGGCAGAGGGGAGAAAATTACAGGATGGTTAGCCTGACATCACCCAGTAGCGGAGAAACAGCTGCCGTCTATTATAAAGTTGTGATAACATGGCACTTGAAAATTATCAATGAGAGTACACAAAGTCAGCAGGAATTTATGAAAGGTAAATCTACAAATTGACAAATTTACTGGAGCGTTTTGAGGATTTAACAAGTGGGGTAGTGGATGTGGTATATTTGGATTTGCAGAAAGCTTTTTACAATGTCCCACAGGATGCTTTATGAATCAAATATATCAAAATCACAATCAGCACATGGGATTGGTGGTAATATACATGGAAGGCGATGACACTGTTATGTACAGTAGGATGAACGCTTGGGTTCCAGATATTCACACAATATGTTAATGATTTGGTCAAGGGCATTGAGATTAATATTTCCAGGTTTACAGATGACACAAACGAGGGCAGAGTTGTGAAGGCATAAGGAGGTTTCAGGGAAATTCAAATAAGTTGATTGAGTGGATAAATACATGACAGATGCAGTATTCATAGAAACTCTATAGTGTGAAAGCAGGCCATTCAGCCGATTAAGCCCACACCAATCCTCCAAAAAGCATCCCACTCAGACCCTTTCTCCTACCATATAACCCTATATTTCCCATGGCTAACCCACCTAGCCTGCACATCCCTGAATTCTACGAGTATTTTAGCATTGCCAATCCACCTAACCTGCACAACTTTGGACTGTGGGAGGAAACTGGAGCACCCGGAGGAAACCCATGCAGACACGGGGAGAATGTGCAAACTCCACACAGACAGTCACCTGAAGATGGAATTGAACCCAGGCACTGTGAGGCAGCAGCGCTAACCACTGAGCCACCATGCCGCTCCAAATGTAGATAAAGGTGAAGTTGTTCACTTCAGTAGGAGAAACAGAATGTCAAAGTACTTTTTAAATAGTGTTAGATTGAGAAAAACAGGAATATGCAATGGAACAGGGTGTCCTTGTACACCAGCAAATATGAAGCATACACATGCAGCACGCAGTTAGGAAAGCAAATGGTAAGTTGGCCTTCATTGCATGAGGGTTCAAGTAGAGAAGCAGGGATATCTAACGTCAGCCGTACAGAACCATTGTGAAACCACACTTGCAATACTTTGTGCAGTTTTGTCTCTTTGTCTAAGAAAAGATTAATTTTCCAATCGAGGGAAGGTTTACCAGACTGATTCCTCGGGTAATCTGAGAATGAGGGAGAAACTCAACTGGATGACAGCATCTGTGGAGACAGAAGCAGAGCTAACGTTTTGAATGCAGTTCTTCTTCCGAACTGAGTTCTGGGATGGCAGGTTTGTCATATGATAAGCGACTGAGTTGACTGAGCCTGTATTGACTGGAGTTTAGAGAAATGAGAGGGATTCAAATAGAAACATATGGAATCCTGACAGGGCTGAACTTAAGGATAACGTTCCATTGACCAGTGCTCCAGAACAACTGGTCATGGCGGATCATTTCACACCAAGGTGAGTTAAAATATCTTCAATTAGAGGGTGCTGAGCCTGTGGAATGCTTTACCACAGAAGGCTGTGGATGTCGAATCACTGAATGTTTGAGAAAGAAATAGATTACTAGAAGCAAAAGGCATCAAGCGTATAGGGGCTAGATGGGAAAATGGTGCAGAGATAGAGGGTCCACCATGTTTATACTGAATGACGGGGCAGGCTCAGTGGACCAAAAGACCTCCTCCTGCTTCTACTTTCTAAGTTTCTAAAGTCCGTATATGACTTCTAGCAGATTGTCTCCACTGCACGTTATAAGTATTCCTGTGTTTCATGTACTTGAAAGCATACCACATGGTCAAGTCCATCAGAAAAATGAGCGGAAGGTTAGTGGGTCATTTCTGACTGATCCGCATCAGAAAGAACGATTCTGACACTGACTGAAGATTTTGGCTGTTAGTTTAGATCAGGTGACTTTCTGTGAGAACAAGAATTTTTAATTTTACTTTTGTGGCATTTGAGTGTCACTGGGTAGACCAACTTTTATTGGCTATCTCCAAATGTCCCTGAGTAGATGCTGGGGATCTGATGTCTTAAATCATTGTGGTCCAAGTGGTTTAGGGACACACCCAGTGCTGTTAAGAAGGGGATTCTTGGATTTTGATCCAGTGACAGTGAGGAAATGGCGCTATATTTCCAAGTCAGGATGGTGAGAGCTTGGAAGGGAACTTGCAGGTGGTGGTGTTCCCTGTTTGCCTTAGACGGTAAAACGTATCAGCAGGAGTAGGCCATTCAGCCCATCAAGTCTGCTCTGCCATTCAATGAGATCTTGCCTAATCTGATAACCCTCAACTCCACTTTCCTGCCTTTTCTTTATAACCCTTGATTCGTTTACTTATTAAAATGTGGTGCAATGAAAACAATCTGTCTCTCAATGTTGGTAAACCTAAAGAACTGATAATCGACTTCAGAAAATAGGGAGGAGAACATGCCTCCACCTATATCAATGGAACTGAGGTTGAGAGGGTGAAGAACTTCCTAGGAGTAACAATAACCGATAAGTCCTGAAGTTCCCATGTAAGATGTGACAGTCAAGAAGGCACAATGACGCCTCAACTTCCTCAGGCAGCTTAGGAAATTTGGCATGTCCATCAGGTACCTCACCAACTTCAACAGATGCACCATTGAAAGCACACTGTCTGGGTGCATAACGGCCTGGTACTTCAACTGCTCTGCCCAGGACCGTAAGAAACGACAGAAGGTGGTGTGGAAGCCAACCTTCCATCCATGGACTCCGTTTACAGGGCTCGCTGCTGCAGAAAGACAGCCAACATCATCAAAGACCCACCACACCCTGGTAATGACCTCCTACAACCTCTTCCGTCAGGCAGAAGATACAGAAGCCTGAACACACACACAAGTAGGTTCAAGAACAGCTTCTTTCCAGCCAATATCAGACTGTTGAATGGACTCTGGCCTCAAATAATGTGACCGGCAATGTAACCTGTATGCCTCTAACTCTTTTTGATCTGTACATCCTTTGCGTACTGTGATCTGCCTGTATTACTCGTACTCAAAGCATTTCACTGTATTTGGGTACACATTATTCAAAAAATTATTCAATAAAATCAATAAAACCTGTCTGTCTCAACCTTCAATATACTTCCTGAACCATCACCCTCTGAGAGAAGAAATTCCTCCTCATTTCTGTCTTAAATACAGGACCTCGTATTCTGAGATAATGCCCTGTGGTCCGAGACTTTCTCACAAGGAGCAACAATCTTTCCACATCTACCCTGTCAAGTCCTCGAAGAATCTTATTTATTTCCATAAGATCACCTTTCATTCTTCTTTATTCCAATGACTACAGGCCCAACCTATTCAATTCTCCTCATAAGACAGTCCTGCCATACTTGCGATCAGCTTAGTGAACCTCCTCTGGACTGGCACCAATGCCAATACGTCTTTCTTAGATAAGGGGCCCAAAACTGTTCAGTGTTTGGAATAACTCCACAAAGGCCAGTGTCCCATCACCAAGTCACCTTTTATGTACACATGCACAGGACATGGACTCTGACCAGCTAGCTCAGGGCCAGTCCCTAGAGTGAGGAGAATCCCTGACACTCCTGCTTATATCTGTCAGCCAAGACTCCTTAATTGGCTCAGGTTAACAACCCCAATCAGGGAACTCATACTGGTGATCTGCCTGGTCAACCTCATTCCAATCGCTGCAGTATTCCCGTTGTTCATGCCTTATATAGTTTTAGAAAAATCTCTCTACTTCTTTACTCCATTGCTTTTGAAATAAAGCCCACATTCAGTTTGCCTTCCTTATCACACTTTGAATTAGATACTAGCTTGGAGAAGAAAATATTGAAAGGAGATGTGTGAAGTGTTCAAACCTCTAAGGGGTCTAAAAAGAGCAGATGGAGATTTGTGAACATGATGGCACTGATTTAAGATGATTCAAAAAATGAGGGCTGAGGTATTAATTCCTTTCAGTCTTATTATTTGCTAGAGAAAAGCATCTCTGCAATCTATCGTTTAATTTTTTCAAAATCATTGTTCTAATTGACCTGTTCAGCAATGTTATTTCATGCCTCTGGAGCAGGTAAGACTTGAACCCAGGACTCCTGGTCCTCAGGTAGAGACATTACTACTGCACTACAAGAGGCTCTGCCAACTGTTATCCCTATTCCAAGTTTTGCCTCAGATCTTCATTTCTTTAAACTCAACCAGTAGCTTTATTTTTCACAGCCTGTTGGGCCACCAGGATTAAACATCAACAACAAACTGTATTTATTTAGTGCCTTTAATGTAATGATACATCCCAAGATGCGTCACAGGGGAGGAAGAGTTGGATAGGCTTGGCTTGTATCCGCTGGAGATTAGAACAGATAGAGGCAATTTATTGAAATTTGTATAATCCTGTGAAGTCTTGACATAATAGATGTGAAAAAGATGTTTTTCCCTCTCAGGGAACTAGAATTCACTGCACATATATCCACAATCACCCATTTTGAAACAATAAATTGGTGAAATTCTTTTCTCATAGACAGTCATGGCTCTTTAGGACCCTTGGTGAAAAGGTGAGGAAAGCAAAGGCTTTGAGTATGTTGAAGACAGAGTGGATAAACTCTTGGAAATCAAGAGGGGTTGAAAAGTTATCAGGGGAAGTTAGAATGTGGATTTGATGTTTAGGGGCCGGCTTGCTGACATCTCTTACCTTTGTGACCTCGAAAACAGCTCAGAAGCTGCAAATTCTGTGGTGAGTAACTCACCTCCTGATTCTCCAAAGACTCTCCACCATCTATGAGGCACAAGTCAGGGATGTGATGGAATACTCCCCACTTGCCTGGATGGGTGCAGCTCCAACAACACTCAAAAGGCTTGACACCATCCAGGACAAAGCAGCCCGCTTGACTGGCACTACATCTAACCACCTTCAGCATTCACTGCTTTTACTAATGCCGCACAGTGCCATATACAAAGTGCACTGCAGCAACTCACCCAGGCTCCTTCAACACTAAATAGTTATAGAGTCATCCAGCATGGAAGCAGACCCTTTGGTGCCACTTGTCTGTGCCAACCTGACATCCCAATCTGACCTAGGCCCATTTGCCAGCAATTGGCCGATATCCCTCTAACCCTGCCTATTCATATACCGATCTAGATGCCTTTTAAATGTTATAATTGTACCAGCCTCCACCACTTCCTCTGGCAACTCATTCCATACACACACTATCCTTTACTTAAAAATGTTTCTCCTCAGGTCCCTTTTAAATCATTCCCCTCTCACCTAGACCTACGCCCCTTAGTTTTGGACTCCCCTACCCTAGGGAGAAGACCTTGGCTAGCCACAGAAACATAGAAACACAGAAGATAGGAGCAGGAGGAGGCCATTCAGCTCTTGTTGCCTGCTCTGCCATTCATCACGATCGTGGCTGATTGTCCAGAAGCCTAATCCTGCTTTCTCTCATAATCTTTGATCACATTCACCCCAAGTGCTATATCTAGTCACTTCTTGAATACATTCAAGGTTTTGGCATCAACTACTTCCTGTGGTAATGAATTCCACAGGCTCACCACTCTTTGGGTGAAGAAATATCTCCTCTTCTCCGTCCTAAATTGTCTACCCTGAATTCTCATACCGTGACCTCTGGTTCTGGACACACCCACCATCGGGAGCATCCTTCCTGCATCTACCCTGTCCAGTCCTGTTAGAATTTTATAAGTTTCTATGAGATTCCCATTCATTCGTCTGAACTCCAGTGAAAACAATCCCAGTCTAGTTCATCTCTCCTCATATGTCAATCCCGCCATCCCTGGAATCAGCCTGGTAAACCTTCACTGCACTTTCTCACAACCTATCTATGCCCCTAATGATTTTAAAAGCCTCTATAAGGTTCCTAGCCTCCAACTATTCAGGCAAAATGCCCCAATCTATTCAGCCAAACCCTATAACTCAAACCACCTGGCAACGTCCTTGTAAATTTTTTCTGCACTCTCTCAAGTCTAACAACATTCTTTCTTTGGAAGGGCAATCAGATTGTACACAGTATTCAAAAAGTGACCTCACCACTTTCCAAACTTGCAATCTTTACCATCCAGAAGGCAACAGACATGGAAGCAAGGTGTGAACACCTCCCCCTGTAGGTTCCCCTCCAAGCCACTCACCCTCCTAACTTGGAAATATATCATCGTCTATTCACAGTCACTTGGTCAAAATCCTGGATCTCTCTTCCTTACAGTATTGTACGTGTTCCCACATCTAGGAACTGCAGCAACTCAAGAACATCACCATCATTTCATGGGCAATTAAAAAATGGGCAATAAATGTTGGCCTAACCAGTGACTTCCACATTCCATGAAGTGCTAAAAAAAATGATTTGCAAATGACTCATGATACACAATTCCAATCTCTTTAGTTTATTTGAGTAATCCATTGAGTGCTTCTCATTTATGTTTGTTCTTCACAGGCCGCAGGATTCCAATGACATTCGCAACTGCAGAATATGATGGAAAGTACGTTGGTTGAATTCCATCCTTTTGTTTATCAAAGAATTCAAATGAACAAATGTTCCGCATTAAATAAAATCTGAAAGATCTGCGGCTGCTGTAAATCAGAAACAAAAACAGGAATTGCTGGAAAAGCTCAAAAGGTCTGGCAGCATCTGCGAAGAGAAATCAGAGTTAATGTTTTGGGTCCAGTGACCCTTCCTCAGAACGGAACAGAAATGTTCTGCACAGATTTTCATTCAAATTCCAATGACCTGAATTTATTGCCGCATTGTTAGTCTTCGGAAATAGGAAATGATAATGAACGAGCAGATCTGTTTATGCCCTGTTTAATTTCACTATCATTAATGTTTGCCCTCTTTGCACAGTTGAGACAGATCCATTCCACATGACTCCTACTGACAGCCCTCACCCCATTTTGATACTTACCCATCTTCCAATCACAATTCACACAAAGGCAACAGACTGAATGGTGTGTAGATTTTGTGTGATCTGTCAGAGATTTCCAAAATGACAAAATGTTTCAATAACGTAGAAAGGAGATACCAAGAAATCATTTCTTCTCTTGATGAGCCAAGCTCTAAAAATTGGAGCTGGGCCATCTAGGAGGGAAACCAGGATGTGCTTTCTTAGAATAGAATCCCTACAGTGTGGAAACAGGCCCTTCAGCCCAACAAGGCCACACGGATCCTCAGGGCATCCCACCCAGGGTGCACATCCATGAACACTACAGGCAATTTCCCATGGCCAATCCACCTACCCTGCTCACCTTTGGACTGCAGAAGGAAACCCATACAGACACAGGGAGAATGTGCAAACTCCACACAGGCAGTCACCCAGGGGTGGGATTGAACCCAGGTCCCTGGTGCTGTGAGGCAGCAGTGCTAACCACTGAGCCACCAAGACACCGTGTCACCCTGAAGGGATGGGAGAAATTTCTCCCCAGAAATGTGATAACATTAGACAGATTCCTGAAATGATTATTTGGGAATGCCTTGGGAATGAGAAATCTCAGTTACTAAAATATAGATTGGAGAAGGTGGGACAGGTTTCCCTGGAGAAATGTAAGTCTTAGAAGAGACTCAATAGCGGAATTCAAAATCATGAGGGGTTTGAGTGCCGAAGAAGAAACTTTTCCCATTTGTTTAAGAATCACAGGTCACAGTCTGAAGGAAATTAGCAAATGAATCAATGGAGCCATGAGGAGAAACATTTCTTGGAATGAGTGCTTACAGTCAGGAATGCACTGCCTGAGAGTGTGGCCAAGGCAGTGTCCATTGGAAGCATTCAAGCGAGAATTGGATTGTAGTCTGGAACTGCAGAATGTGCAGCGCGGAGGGGAGAATCATATGAGGTGCTTTGCTTGTTCAGAGAACCAGTGCAGACATATTGCGCCAAATGGCCTCTTTCTGTGCAGTCATAGTCCTATGATTCTATGATCCAAAAGACTGTGGACTCCGGAACAATTGGAGCCTCCATACAGGGCTTGATGATCTGGTGATGTGTCAATGTGAATAGTGTATCAAGGATCTGGTGATGTCACTGTGAATAGCATATCAAGAATCCGGTGATGTCAGTGAACGGTGTATCAAGGGTCTGGTGATGTCACTGTAAGTTGTGTATTGATTATCTGATGATGTAACACTGAATGGTGTATCAAGGGTCCGGTGATGTCATTGAATGGTGTATCGAGGGTTTGGTGATGTCACTGAGAATAATGTATCAAGGATCCAGTGATGTCAATGAATGGTGTATCAAGGGTCTGGTGATGTCACTGCGAATGGTGTATCAACGATCTGGTGATGTCACTGCGAATAATACTAATAGTGTTATAAATGATCCTTTTCAATTGCTTTCCTCAAATATAATAGGAGAAATCCTGGATACTATAGCTAGAGAGAGATAAAAAGAACTTTCAGGAAAGGTTGAAGCCACATGGTTGACAGAGAAATGAGAGAAGAAAACAAAACACTCAAGAACAAGCTTGGCCTGGATCAGATGCAAACTAGCGCCATCCTGTGAAAACGAGAATTGAACACAAATCAGATCACATCCACCAGCTTCAGGTAAGCCAGCTGCTTCTGGCTAAGGAGCACATGCAGAGGCTGCAGTCTCTGGAACAATACAAAGGAAATACTCCAACTGAGTCACAAGGTTATCAACTAGTGGCAGCAGCTGTCAGTCCTGTTATTCCCGGGGAATTATTTTGATGCACTATTTTTGGAACAGAACCATACACTGTTATTGGCCATGGGTTTTCTTTCTCCCCTTCATGTCTCTCGCCTCCCCCAGGAGTTAGAATTCCTGGAGGTTGGCTGAGCTGCAGGGTGACAGGGTGACTGATGGCCTATCAAAATAAATAAAGGTGCTGGGAACATGAACAAAATTCCCACAGGAATTCCTGTGGGGTGGCATGTGGCTCAGTGTTTGGCACTGCTGCCTCACAGTGGCAGGGACCTGGGTTTGATTCTGGCCTCAGGTGACTGTGTGAAGTTTGGACATTCGCCCCATGTCTCTGTGAGTTTCCTCTGGGTGCTGCAGTTTCCTCCCACAGTCCAAAGATGTGCAGGTTAGTTGGATAGACCGTGCTAAATTGCCCATTGTATCCAGGGCTGTTCAGGCAAAGTGGATTAGCTGCGGGGAAGGCAGAGTTATCGGGGTAGGGTAGGGTCTGGGTGAATTGTTCTTCGCAGGGGCAGTGTGGACTCAATGGGCCAAATAGCCTGCTTCCACACAGTAGGTATCCTATGAGGAAAAGGATTGGACAAATGGTTAGCTGGTCAGTCAGAGGAAAGAAGGGGGGCTTAGGGTTCCCAGGCATGGCCTGCTTAAAAAAAGTCTTCATCAACAGGAGACGGACATTGTTTGCAAGGCCACCATTTACTGTCCATCTCAAATTCCCTTTAGGAAGGATATACTGAGCTGCCATCTTGAATCATTGTGCTGTAGGGACACCCATGATGCTGTTAGGGAGGGAATTCCAGGATTTAGAACCAATGATGACACTGAAGGAACGGTGGTATATTTCCAAATCAGGATGCTGAGTGGCTTGGATGGGAACTTCTAGCTGGTGGTATTCCCATATATCTGCCACCCTTACCCTTCCAGCAAGTAGAGATCATGGGTTTGGAAGGTGCTGTCTAAGGAGTTCGTTGAGTTGCTGCAGTGCATCTTGTAGATAGCGCACAGAGCTGCCACTTGTGATAAAGAGAGTGAATGGTTAAGTCAGATATTAGGGCGAATCTTTCAACAAAATTCAAATTAATATTACAGACAAGAATATTTATGAGGAATCAGATCATCAGAGATGGGGAGAATAAACAGGCAATCAATCAAAGATACAGGCGGAACTGCACTCACAGAAACACACGGGGACACATGCAGCTACAAATACAGAAACATATCGACTTACAGATGCAAAGAGTCACAGGTCCACTCACATGCAGAAGAAACACAGAAACACAATCCAGGCACACACTCACCCAGGCGCATCTAACCTCATACAGAAACATAAACATACTCTCATACATAGGCTTACAGAAACACACAGTCACATAGAGATACAAAATGACAACAGGCCTGCATACACAGGCACGCATCATTAACACAAGAGCCACTAATTTATACCCCAGTGAAAATGTCAAGTAAAAATCACATCAGCTGTTTCTATTGGTGCAGCCTTGAGTGCAAATGACTGTTGCGACTAACAATGGTGTTTCCAACCCAGAAAGGCTCTGCATTTTGATGCAATTGAAATCCTGCGTGAACCAGTCTGTAATCCTAGCAGGGCAGAGGAAAGCATCCACATTAGAGAACACTGCCAAAATTTTTCAGCTTCACCCAGGGGAGAGTTCAATTCCACATTCCTGTGTTACACAATATCGGGGAGGAGCTGCAGCCGGATGGGACTTGTTTACCTTCTCAGTGACTTCACACGAACGTGGTTCCTGATCAGACACCAGGCTTTGCCGCCTTGCCGAGAGAAAGGCCCAGGGAGGATCAGCTCGGAGCACAGGAAGTTGTCAAAAATGACAGCTTCTCATTCTGCTCGGGTAAACATCTGGTGACAACTGGTGCAGTGCAGGAGGAATCCGCCAGACATTTCGAAATGAAACTACCCTTACAGTGTAGCAGAAGGCCATTCAGCCCATCCAGTTCCAAACTGGCTGCTTGAAAGAGCTTCCCGCTCTTTGCTCCATCTGCTCCATGTTCACAAGTTTCATAGAACATAGAACATAGAACACAGAACAGTACAGCACAGTACAGGCCCTTCGGCCCACAATGTTGTGCTGGCCTTTTACTCTAATCCTAAAGTCTACCTAACCTCCACCCCTACCTTACACTATCATCCATATGCCTATCTTAAAAGTTTCTATTTTTCAAGCATTTGTATCCTCTTCCCGTTTGCAAATGAGTATTAATTCTGCTTTCACTGTCTTTTCCCCAACCTTGGAAACCCGTGATCTGTGAATTGAACAAAGATAGACTTTGTCTTAATTTTTTTTGATATATGATTTCTATCATTAATATAGGTGCTGGAATATGGTGACTTAAACACTTTTCACTGCATTTTTTCACAAAAGTACAAGTGACCGTAAATTACAATTCTATTCTATTATCAGGGGACAACTTCTAAAATCTCGGAAATACACGTGTCTTCTTGTATGCATATGTGTGGATGGAGTTGTTTTCTCTCCCCAGCATTTAATCTTCCTGCAGGGGCAGAAACCATTTGCTCTTGACTGTAACATCATGGTAGGGAAGCGTCCCACCTCTCTGGGCAGCTCCATTACTATCCAGCATGCCATAGAAAGTGGGTTCAATGTGAGAACAGGAGAGGTATCATCAGCTCTCAACGAACTGAAAAAGATTAACTACAGCAATAAGCTTCTATGAAACTGAAGTTTAAGTTCCGTGTTATCTATGTGCTTTCCACTCACCTGCATGGAACCTGAAATCCTGCCAAGGGAGAGAACTGGATGCCCTCATTAGCAGGTGTCTCTGAAGGAATCTAGGTACACACTGGGATTATATACGCCATGTGAGCATTCCTCACCACAGATCTCCTTGTTCTCTGAGGTTGTGTGTGTGACTGGTCATCCTGGAATTGGTTTGCTGTGACCATCCTCTTTTAGGGCAGGCATCCATGGAGCTCACTTGGTCTGATGTCGGTGGAAGAAAATCACCATCTAAACCAACAAGAAAACTGCTCTTACTGTCCTGGCAGTGTGGAAGCAGGCCATTCTGCCATTGAGTCCATGTTGACCCTCTGAAGAACATCCCAACCAGACCCACACTCTCCACTCTATCCCTGTAACCCTGCATTTCCCACGGCCAATCCACCTAACCTACACATCCTTGGACACTATGGACAATATGGACAATTTAGCATGGCCAATCTGCCTAGCCTGCACATCTTTGGACTGTGGGAGGAAACCCATACAGACACAGGGAGAATGTGCAAACTCCATCCAGTCGCCTGAGGGCAGAACTGAACCTGGGTCCCTGGAGCTGTGAGATAGCAGTGCTAACCACTGAGCCACCATGCCACTCCTGCTCTTGTTAGCAATGTACAGGTTATACAGATGTGGCATAATTTAAAGTAAGCAGTAAGGTTTAGAGAAGATCATGAGGAAAACCTTTTTCACTCAGAGGGTGGTGGGAATCTGGAATTTACTGTCTGTAAGGGTGGTAGAGGCAGATACCCTCATAACATTGAGGAAGTATGTAAATGTGTATTTGTGACACCAAGGCTATGCTCCGAGTGCTGGAAACTTGTTTTTATTCATTCACCGGATGAGGGAATTGTTGGCCACACCAGCATTTATTGCTCAATCTGATTGCCCAGAGAGCAGTTAAGAGTCAAACACATTGCTGTGGATTTGGAGTCACATTTAGGCCAAGACAGGTAAGGATGGCATCAGTGTGCTAGATGGCCTTTTCTGACAATCAACAATGGTTTCATGGTCATCATTAGACTGTAAATTTCATATTTTTATTGAATTCAAATTCCACCACCTGCCATGATGGGATTCAAATCCAGGTCCCCAGAACATTACCTGGATGCCTGGATTAACAGCCATAGAATCCCTACAGGGTGGAAGCAAGCCATTCAGCCCATTGAGTCCACATCAACCCTCTGAAGGGCATCCCATCCAGTCCCAACCCCATACATTATCCCTGTAACCCTGCATTTCCCATGGCCAAATGACCTAACCTGCACATCTTCGAACTGCAGGAGAAAGCCTGAGCACCCAAAGGATGCTCGCACAGACACAGGGAGAATGTGCAAACTCCAAAGAGGCAGCTGCCCCAGGGTGGAATCGAACTCAGGTCCCTGGCACCATGAGGCAGCAGTGCTAATCACTGAGCCGTTATGAGTCCAGTGAGGCTATTACCTAAATGGGATTGGAATAGTTAGGGGCTTGTTTTTGACTGATACAGATTTGATGTGCTGAAGGGCTTTTACTTTGTTGTAGGTCCCTATGATTATGGCTCTATGGACAATGACCATGGGCAGTTACTCAATGGATGACCATCATCCCCTTGCCCACCTCCATTTGGAGGCTAGTTTTCATTCCTTCCAAGAACAAAAGCTCCTTAATTTCCAAAATAACAGGGTAGCAAGGAGCCCAACGAATCTTTGGTTTTTTTGCTTGTAGAAGGCTCATTACTACAGTAACACAGTTAATTGAGGTCTCATGCCACACACAAAATTCAAATATGGAATCCTGAAAGGACACTCTTCCAAAGGGGACTCTAAATTTCAACAGGAGATAGCAAGAACTGCCGATGCTGGAGTCAGAGACAACACAGTGTGGAGCTGGAGGAACACAGCAGGTCAGGCAGCATCAGAGGAGCAGGAAAGTTGACGTTTTGGGTTTCTGAAGAAGGGTCTCGACCCAAAACATCAACTTTCCTACTCCTCTGATGCTGCCTGACCTGCCGTATTCCTCCAGTTCTACACTGCGTTGCCTCTAAATTTCAACATATTGCTTAACTGGAGCTTAACTTAAGGAGCTTAACTGTCTTGTTCATAGCAGTCCATTAGGATCAAGGATGAATTGCCTCCACTTAGATTCAATGCCTTCTGAGATGACTGCTAAGTCCAGTGTATGATCTACAGACTCTGCCATATGTAGGGGCAGATGACACTTATAGGGTTAGGTCATCGGTTTGTTTGAAGGTTAGCTGTTGCCACAGTCGGGGAATTTGTGACACAAAAGTCTGAGAGAGGGAGTGTAGCCAGAACAGGAACTCATTAGGCTTTCAGCACAAGAGAGATCAAAATATATATAAGCAGGATTCAGAGATCTTATGATTTAAGGGGTCAAATTCTGCCATGGCTGTCGAAAGAAGTGAGAAATCAATGGCCTCGCCTCTGGGCACAGTTTGGTATTCAGTGTACAGGTTAAAGTATCAATGCTAGTTACAGCTCACTTGATAGCAGACTTGGTCTGTGAGTTCAAAACGCACATGGGGAACTTAATCTCAAGGTTCCAACGCGTCATTCTTTCAGTTGGGAGTTATAAAAATACCATGACTTCCCTCATAAAGCAGATTTACCTGGTCAGCATCATGTTGGAATTTGGTCACAATCTTGCTTTGTGAAAATTGGCTGCCAATTTTCCTAGATTGCAGGTTAGAGTCACACAGCATGGAAACAGACACTTCAGTCCAACCAGTCCATGCCAACCATAATCCCAAACTGAATTTATCCCACCTGCCTGAGCTTAGCCCATATCCCTTTCTTATTCATGTACATATACAAAATGTCTTTTAAACATTGTAGCTGTACCCACATCCACCACTTCCTCTGGAACTTCATTCCAAACATGAACCACACACTGTGTTAAAAAAAATGTCCCTCATGTCTTTTTTAAATCTTTCTCCTCTCACCTTAAAACTACGACCCCTAGTCTTGAAATCCCCCACCCTGGGGAAAAGGTGCCTGCTATTCACCTTATGTATGAAATGGAAATACCGGTGTTGGACTGGGATGGACAAAGTCAGAAGTCACACAAAACCAGGTTATAGTCCAACAGGTTTATTTGAAATCTCAAGCTTTTGTAGCACTGCCCCTTCATCAGGTGATGTGATTTTAAATAAACTTTTGGATTACAACCTGGTGTCGTGTGACTTCTGACTTTATCCATGACAGTTATGATATAAGTGATATTGTTACATAGGGATCCAGGAATGGGAAACTGATTGAATTGCAGTCTTCAGAAAGGAATGGATAAATGCTGGAGGGAGAATGAAGGCTGCAGTGATATAAGGAATGAATAGGTGAGCAGGACGAAGTGGCTGGTAGTCAAAACAACTAGTATAGAATTGATGGGTTGAAAGTCTCCGCTCTGTGTTTGCTAATCTGTCGTGTTGTGATTTTTAACAGTGCTTTGTTCATTCTGTCCATTTCTCTTTGTAAACAGAACTGCAGAGGATTTATCTCTGAGACATTAAAAACAGCTGCTCTTGCTAATGAGCAAAGCCAATAATTCATGGTATTGGAATTCATCAGGTAGTCAAATGGCTTTCTTCTCAATTCCACACATTTATTAGTCTTTTGGGTATCACGTCCCATGACACTGTCCGTCTTTCAGTGGGAGTGAAATAGAGATAACAAGGTGTGGGGCTGGATGAACACAGCAGGCCAAGCAGCATCATAGGAGCAGGAAAACTTGACGTTTCGGGCCTAGACCCTTCATCAGAAATGGGGGAGGGGAAGAGGGTTCTGAAATGAATAGGGAGAGAGGGGGAGGCGGATAGAAGATGGATAGAGGAGAGGAGAGGTGGAGAGGAGGCAGACAAGTCAAAGAGGTGGGGATGGAGCCAGTAAAGGTAAGTGGGGAGGTAGGGAGGAGATAGGTCAGTCCAGGGAGGACGGACAGGTCAAGGGGGCGGGATGAGGTTAGTAGATAGGAGATGGGGGTGGGGCTTGAGGTGGGAGGAGGGGATAGGTGAGAGGAAGAACAGGTTAGGGAGGCGGGGACGAGCTGGGCTGGTTTTGGGATGCGGTTGGGGGAGGGGAGATTATGAAGCTTATGAAATCCACATTGATACCATTAGGCTGCAGGGTTCCCAGGCTGAATATGATTTGCTGTTCCTGCAGCCTTCGGGTGGCATCATTGTGGCATTGCAGGAGGCCTAGGATGGACATGTCGTCTGAGGAATGGGAGGGGGAGTTGAAATGGTTCGCAACTGGGAGGTGCAGTTGTTTGTTGCGAACTGAGCGCAGGTGTTCTGCAAAGCGGTCCCCAAGCCTCCGCTTGGTTTCCCCGATGTAGAGGAGGCAACAACGGGTACAGCGGATGCAGTATACCACATTGGCAGATGTGCAGGTGAACATCTGCCTGATGTGGAAAGTCTTCTTGGGGCCTGGGATTGGGGTGAGGGAGGAGGTGTGGAGGCAGGTGTAGCACTTCCTGCGGTTGCAGGGAAAAGTGCCGGGTGTGGTGGGGCTGGAGGGGAGTGTGGAGCGGACAAGGGAGTCGCGGAGGGAGTGGTCCCTCCGGAAAGCAGATAAGGGTGGGGAGGGGAAAATGTCTTTGGTGATGGGGTGGGATTGCAGATGGCGGAAGTGTCGGAGGATGATGCGTTGGATCCGGAAGTTGGTGGGGTGGTATGTGAGGACGAGGGGGATTCTTTTTTGGTTGTTATTGCGGGGACGGGGTGTGAGGGATGAGTTGCGGGAAATGTGGGAGACACGGTCGAGGGCGTTCTCGACCACTGCGGGGGGGAAGTGAAATAGATCTGTGTTGTTGAATGACACCCATTAGTTGCTGCAGAGTTGTGACTCATAACGCAAATAAACCTGTTCAATTATTTATGAGCAAGGCCCGCAAAGTAATTGCAAGAGGAAAGATCGCAAGTGTTAATCTTATTATTACACGGGATGTCAGCAAGGCCAACATTTGTTGCCCATCCCTAACCTCCTTTGAACTGAATGACTCTGTACACCATTTCACAGGGCAGTTAAGAGTCAACTACATTGCTGTGGGCGTGGAGTTACATGTAAGCCAGACTGGGAAGGACGGCAGATTTCGCTCCCTGAGGTACACTGAGGAAGATTTTTTTTTTTAAGGTGGCTTCTAATTCGATCCATTTCTTAATCCTAAATGGAAATGTTGCAATGTGAGATATATGATAGCACATTTCCACACAGTAAGATCCCAAAAACTGCGATGCTATAACGATAAATGTTGACAAGGGCACTGGGCATAACTATAACCTTTCTTCAAATTACCAGTCACAGGATCTTTCACATCCACATCAGAGAGCAGTTGTGACAAGACCTAATATCTCATCCAGGAAATAGTTTCTCTCACACAGGAGCCCCTCAGAATTGCAATGGGAGCAAGTCACATTGGGCCCTGGGGTGGGACTCGAACCTACAACCTTAATGCACCCTTCGAACACCAGACTTTTCATATTCAGCTAATAACTTACCGAATATCTATCTAAAGAGTTGTTTTTAACATACTTAATGAAACATTCTTCCAGCCAAAACCCTCCTTGCAGACCACGCCAACGACAAGCCCCAGACCTCCAAAGGGTCAACAACAAATTGAAAGAATGTAACACTGTTCAAGACTTTACCGTCCCCAAGTGTTTCACAGTAGCAACCATTTAAATAAAACCTAGCACTGATCCACACATAAGATGCTGCTAGGACCTGGATGAAGAGGTAGAATTTAAGACATGCCATAACATGCATGAAGCAGAGAGATTTAGTAAGGGAAACCCAGAGCTTTGAGCCCCACGCTGAGGAAGGCACAGCTGCTATTGTCACAGAATTCCTACAGTGCAGAAGCAGGCTATTCATCTCATCAAGTCCACACTGACCCTTTGAAAAGTATCCCACCCAGAACCATGCCACCCCTAGAACCCTACATTTCCCATGGCTTCTCCACCTAATCTGCATATCTTTGGACTGTAGGAGGAAACCCACACGGATACAGGGAGAATATGCAAACTCCACACAGAGCATTGTCCAAGAGTGGAATCAAACCCAGGTCCCTGGCACAGTGAGGCAGCAGTGTTAACCACTGAGCCACTGTATTGGCGGATGGAAAAAACGGAATGTATAAGAGCCAAGAGTTGTAGGTGACCAGAATTCTCAGAGGGCTGTAGGGATGGCAGAAATAGAAAGGGATTTGAGGACCAGAATGAGAATTAAGTCGAATTTGAAATGAAGACATCACTGACCATGAAAGGAGAGTTAATGTAACAGAAAGATGGGCTTTGATAGATTGAGTGGCCACAACCAACCCACTATCAGCCACTAAATGGCCCCCATTAGTAGCTTTCGGTCCTCCCAGGCTGACCATTTTTATCCCTCCCTTTTCCAAGATCTACAATTTCCACCGAATTGGACATAAAAACAGGAAGTGCTGGAGAAATTCAGCTCAAGTTAACTCGAAGAGGTTTTGAAGAAAAGTCACATTGGATTTGGAACATTAACTCTGCTTTCCTCTCCAGAGTCCTGCTGTGTTTCTCCAGCACTTTCTGTTTTTATTTCAGATTTCCAGCACCCGCAGTATTTTGCTTTTATGCAGCTGGTTGGAATATGAAATGATTGTTGTGTGAAGTTAATAAATAATTCAAGTTAGGAATAAAAACAAGTCGAAGAGGCCTTCTGTCCCAGAAGCTCTTTGGGAAATCATTGTGCATTCTTTCAATTTCATAATTGCCTGCATTTAGTGAGCAGCACCATGCTGCTTAATTAAATGCTCCAGTAGTCAGATTGTGCAAGGAAGGCAGTGGGACCACTTATTGCAAATGTTAGGTCATGTCGTTATTAAATTATTCATTCATGGTATGCAAGTGTTGCTGTATTTATTGGATATCCCTAATTGCCCTTGACAATCTGCTTTGTTGAACTGCTGCAGTCCACGGGGTGTCAGGATGCCCACAGTGCTGTTAAAGACTGAGAGTCCCAATGCCAGTTATACAGTTTCTGATCTGAATGGTGTGTGACCTGAAACTTTCAAGTCGTGGTGTTTCCATGTTTGTCTTTTTTCTATCCATTGGTGGGATGTGGGCGTTGCTGGCTGGCCAGCACTTACTGCTCACATCCCATAATTTCAGTTTTTGTTGCCCATCCCTAGTTGCCTTGAGAAGGTGGTGGTGAGCTGCCTTCTCGAACCGTTGCAGTCCACCTGCTGTAGGTGGACCCGCAATGCCCTTTAGGAGGGAATTCCAGGATTTTGTCCCAGTGACAGTGAAGGCTTGTCACTATATTTCCAAGAAAGGATGCTGAGTGCCTTGGAGTGGGACCTGCAGGCGGTGGTGTTCCCATGTATCTATCACCCTTGTCCTCCTGGATGGAAGTGGTTGTGGGTTTGGAAGGTGTTATCTGAGGATCTTTGGTGAATTTCTTGGATAGTATACACTGCAGCTACTGAACATCGGTGGTGGAGGGAGTAGATGTTTGTGGATGTGGTGTCAATCAAGTGGCTGCTTTGACCTGGATGATATTAGGTTTCTTAAGTGTTGTTGGAGCTGCCTCCATCCAGGCAAGTGAGGCGTATTCCATCACACTCCTGACTTGTGCCTTGTAGACGCTGGACAGGCTTTGGGGAGGCAGGAGGTGAGATACTTCTACTTCACTTGTCAAGAGGAAGAGGTCGCATGTTTCAAAGGTACTTTTCCAAATTACTGCAGGGCATCTTGTGACAGTGCACGCAGCTGCTAGTGTGTGTTCGTGGTGATGGGAGTGAACGATAAAGGCATTCGATGGGATACCATTCAGGAAACTGTAGCAGGAACTGAACCCACCCACACAGTTGGCATTACTTTTTATTGACACAATTAGTGCGCATTGTACATTCTGGATATTCCACTGAAATAATTAATAAATTACTGATAAATAATATTACCTGTGCTCATAAACTTTTTTCACTTGGAAATTTCTCCAATTGGTGAACCCTAGAAATAGTTTCAAAGCACTGGGGACTGTTGTTGTCCACGTGGCTTGAAGAAACATAGAAGCACAGAAAATAGGAGCAGGAGGAGGCTATTCAGCCCTTCAAGCCTGCTCTGCCATTCATCATTATCATGGCTGATCATCCAACTTAGTAGCCTCATCCTGCTTTCTCCCCATGATCTTCGATCCCATTTGCCCCAAGTGCTATATCTCGTCGCCTCTTGAATACATTCAATGTTTTGGCATCAACTACTTCCTCTGGTAATGAATTCCACAGGCTCACCACTCTTTGGGTGAAGAAATGTTTCCTCACCTCCATTCTAAATGGTCTACCCCAAATCCTCATACTGTGACCCCTGATTCTGGACACACCCACCATCAGGAACATCTTCCCTGCATCTACCCTATCCGGTCGTGTTAGAATTTTATAAGTCTCTATGAGATCCCCCCCCTCATTCGTCTGAACTCCAGCAAAAACAATCCTAACCCAGTCAATCTCTCCTCATACGTCAGACCCACCATCCCTGGAATCAGCCTGGTAAATGTTTGCTGCACTCCCTTGAGAGCAAGAGCATCTTTCCTCAGAAAAGGAGACCAAACTGCACCCAATATTCTAGTGTGGTCTCACCAAGGCCCTGCAGCAACACATCCCTGCTCCTGTACTTGAAACCTCTCGCAATGAAGGCCAACATACCATTTGCCTTCTTTACCGCCTGCTGTACCTGCATGCTCACCTTCAGTAACTGGTGCACAAGGACACCTAGGTCCCGCTGCACACTCCCCTCTTCAGTGGGTGATATTTGCATTTCTCAGATGGTGAGTTCAAATCTCAATCCAGAAATCTGAACACAAAGTCTGAGATAGCATTTAGATGGAGGGTGCATTTCCCTGTCTTTCAGCTAAGGTGTCAAACCCTGACTGCCCTCTTTGTTAAAAATTAAAGATCTCTTGTTACTGTCTTGAAGAGCAGTGGAGTTGTTTCTGGTTTCCTGGATAATATTTATCCATCAATGGGAATTTGTGGGAGCTTGCTGTGTACAGTTTGGCTGCTGAGTTACCTGTTGTTAAAATGCTGTTTGGGATAAAGAATAAAATGGTGCAAATTTCAGGCTGAGATGAGTAGCACGGTGGCTCAATTGTTAGCACTGCTGTCTCACAGTATCAGGAACAGGGGTTCAATTCCACCCTTGGGTGAATATCTACGTGGAGTTTGCTCATTTTCCTCATGTCTGCATGGGTTTCCTCTGGGTGCTTTACCTCCCACTGAACAAAGATGTGTGGGTTAGATGAATTGGACATGTTAAATTGCCCAGGGATGTGCAGGCTAGGAGGATTACCTAAGGGAGTTGCAGAATTACAGGGATAGGTCAGGGTGGGGAGGGTGGGATGCTCTTTGGACAGTTGGTGTGAACTTGGGCTGAATGGCCTGCTTCCACGCTGTATGGGTTCTATGAGGAGGAATTTCTTCTCTCAGAGAGTTGTGAATCTTCGGAACTCCTTACCACAAGGAGGTGTGAGGGCTGGGTCATTGGGTAAATTTAAGGCTAAGATTGTTAGATTCTTGATCAGTCGGGGAATTAAGGGATATGGGGAAAGATCTGGAAAATGACATGAGGAATCTTGGATCAACCATGATCCTAGCGAATGACTGAGCAGGCTGAGGGGCCCTACCCCTGTTCCTGTTTCTTATGGTCTGAAGATGGGAATAGTTCCATATAAAGTACAATCTCAAGAGACATGAGATCTACCAATTAAGTTAAGCTGAGACAATAGCAATTTGTATTCGTAGGATATGGGCCTTATTGACTGGGCCAGTAATTATTGCCCATGCTTCATTGCCTGGCAGAAGGTGGTTGTGAGCTGCCTTCTTGAGCTGCTGAAGTCCTTGGGGTGTAGGAACACCCGCAATGCTGTTAAGGAAGGAGTTCCAGCTACACTGAAGGAACAGAGATATGTTTCCAAGTCCAGATAATAAGTAGCTTCAAGGTGAGTATGCAGCTGGTGCAAGTGTCTGGTGAAGCTGCCTTTGTTCTTCTAGGTGATAGCGGTCCTGAGTTTGCAAATTTTGCTATCAAGGTAATCTTAACAAGTCACTGGAGTGCATCTTTTGAATAGTACACACTGTGCATTGGGAGTGAAGGGAGACAATGATCAAGGCAGTGGATATGATGCCAATCAAGCGGCTGCTTTGTCCTGGATGGTGTCAAGCTGCTTGAGTGTTGTTGGAGCTGTACCCATCCAGGCAACCAGGGGTGCATTCTGTCACACTCCTGACTTGTCTCTTGTAGATGGTGAACAGGCTTGTGGGAAATCAAGAGGTGAAATATTTGTCTCACAATTTCCAGTTTCTTGTACTCGCAGGAATTATATGGCTGGTCCAGTTTATTCGAATATATGAACAAACATAGAAATTCTCCTCCTTCGAGGCTGCTCCACCATTCATTATGATCATGGCTGGTCATCCAACGCAATGAATTCTTCCTGTATTTCCCCCATATCCTTTGATTCCCTTTAGCCCCAAGAGCTATATCTAACTCCTTCTTGACATCATACAAAGGGACAGTAATAGGCTACTTGGTCCTTTAGGCCTGCTTCACCATTCAATAAGATTGAAAACGGGGCATTGAGTACAAGAGTCGGGGCATGATGTTGCAGCTTTATACAACTTCGGTTAGATCACACTTCGAGTAGGGGGTGGGTCTGGGTGGAATGCTCTTCAGACGGTCAGTGTGGACCCAATGGGCTGCATTCAATTCTGGTTGCCACATTACAGGAAGGATTTGGAGAGGGTGCAGAAGATGTTTACCAGGAAGCTGCCCGGATTAGGGGGTGTGAGCTATAAGGAAAGGCCAGAAAAACTTGTGTTGTTTTCTCCAGAGCAGTGGAGGCTGAGGGGAGAGCTGATAGAAGTTGAGACAATGAGAGGCATAGGTGGGGTTGACAGTCAGAATCTCTTTCCCTGGGTTGAAATGTCTAATACTAGAGAGGTTGCATTCAAGGTGAGAGGGGAGAAAGTTCAAAGGAGACATGAGGGATAAGTTTTTTACACAAGTGGTAAGTGCCTGGAACACACCGCCAGGGGTAGTGGTGGAGGTAGATACAATAGGTATGTTTAAGGGGCTTTTAGATAAGTGCATGAACATGTAAGGAATGGAAGTATATGGACTATGGGCAGACAGAAGGTATTTAACTTCGGCACAACACTGTGGGCTGATGGTCTTGTTCCTGTGCTGTACTGTTCCTTGTTTTATGCTCTAAGATCATGACTGATCTGATTTTAACCTCAACTCTATAGCTGATATCCAGTTTCTCACAATGTTGATGGAGGTGGATTCAGTGATGGTGATGCAGTTGGAGGTGGTCAGTTAGTAGCGAATGTCATTTGCCAATGATCAGCCCAAGCCTGAATGCAGTCCAGGCTATGCTATATGCAGGTGCAGATGGTTTCAGGAAAAAAAAGTTACAAAAAAAACGGAGCAGAATGGTAATTCATATTTATACAGTTTCTTTAGTGTAATGTGGCTCAAAGTGCTTCACAGCAGCATTGTAATTATTTACATTCATGTAAGAAGCATTGGTTTTTATCAGTGCCTTCAGAAAGATAGAGAAGCAGAGAGGTGGAGGAAGGGTATTCTCAAACTAGGGCCTAGACAACTGAATGTGCAGCTACAAATGGTGGAACAATAAAAACTGGAGGTGCTCAAGAGGCCAGGAATAGATATGACAGACAAACAGTGGGCTGGAAGAACACAGCAAGCCAGTCCTGAAGAAAGGTAACACCTAAAACATTGACTTCTCCTTTCCTCCAGATGCTGTCTGGCTTGCTGTGTTCTTCCAGCCTCCTCTCGTCTACATTGGATTCCAGCATCTGCAGTTTTTTTTTTGTCTCTAATAGACATGGCAAACATTTCAGAGGGTTGTGGGCTGGAAGAGACTACAAGGATAGGGTAGGATTGAAGCATGGAAGGATTTGAAATAAGAAAGTGAATTTTACAACCAGGATAATGCTGAGTAAGACTGAAGACAAATGAACAAAATCCACAAGGAGTATAGGGTAAATAAGTGTTTATTTCAATACAAGTTGATTCTTTTCCAGTACACCTCAGCTGTCGGCCAACTCTCAGTCACACCAGTTTATAGACTGCAGTCAACATTTACACCCCATGTGGCAATTTAGCACAGCTATTTGTATGTCAAATAAAGATTAGCGTGTCTGACAGAACAAACTACATTCATATCAAGTTGCATAGGTATTTGGTTAATCTTTTCTCTGGTGAGAATACCCTAAAGCAAGGCCAGCTTGCTATAGCTTCAACAAATAAAACGAGACATTTGTAACATGAAGCCGAAGGCCAGCAGAGGTTAGAATTGCTCCAAATTGATATGACCCTGAAATGATACCAAGGGACACTAAGGAACAAACACTTAACACCTTCCTTGGAAATAACTCTTTCTGCCGTGGCAGCAAGTGCTGATGACGACCTCCAAACACTATTATTCCCTGTCGAAAATAAAAGTCAACAGAAATGCATGATTGTAAGACATATCACCTCCTCAGTGAGCAATCAGGTGGTCATGAGTTGTATTCCCACCTTTTCTCGTGTATTTCCTTACATTCGTGGCTGACCCTCTCTGGTTCCAGATGGTCAACAAACTGACCAGAGGGAGCCTTTACGAGTGAGCCAGCAACACAGCAACGGGAACTCTTCTCACTTTCCTCCAAAGTCTTTACAACAAGGTATTTTGAAACAGATGGGTCACATTAGCCTTGAACACTGTTGTCTCTTGCTACTGTTTTTAGCACATCTGCTCCAAAGCACAACGAGCTCATTAATGTGTAGAATTATACCAAGACTTAACCTAATTCCTATTTCCATTAGATTTTAGTTTTGCACACATCAATGGAAGAGAGAATCCATTATTAAACAAATTCCCCGGTAACCTATATGCTTATTTCATATAACTGAGAAAAAGTACTGAAGAAAATTATTCTTGTGGATGTGAACAAGGAGCATTAACATTTGCAATCCTCTAAAGATCCCAGGTCGTCAATGCTCCAGTCAAAGAATGGAATACCCACTGGCCAATACATGTGAAAGGTTAAGATATCTGATTTACAAGAAATGCAGCAGGAATACGCTGATAACATGCTATGCCAGACTGACTACGGGAGAAATCACTTGAGGGTCTTAATAGCTCACTGGAAAGAGAAGCATAATATCCACAGGCATTTCTCTGCACACATTATCTATAGCTATTACTTCTGAGTAAACATTGCCATGGAGCCCTTGGGAAAAGCCTTTATAAGTCAAGCTGAGTTTGTCAGAGGTTGCTGACTCAATCTATGTGCAGGGAGAAATCATGACAAAAATTGTGTGTCAAACTAGACAGAATAATTTGCAAAAATATTGCTGCGCATCTTGAGTATTTGCATCCTACAATTGCCCCACCCCTGTCACACTATACTTATGGGGTAGAGAGAGTTAGAGAGTTCAAAGTTTCACTCCCCTTTGAATTACAAATTGCTTCTTGACAGCACCCAAGAATGGTCTAAAGTGAAGGGTATGATCCCCCATTCTGGAGTCTCACAAAACAGCACAGTTCATAGTATTTATAGACATGGTAAAAGTGTCTAAAGTGATATCCTGTAACTGCGCCGCTTAACAAGCTACATTGTATTTATTTTTGTTTCTGTACAGCACTAGGGAACACACACGTCAGTCGTGGAACCTGAGTATAATGAAATCACCAGGTATTAGCTGTGAGCAGGTGGGATTCCAAGCACAGAGGCCTAACTAAACAGGGACATGGCTCGAGGAAAGGGCCCTACGTTATGAGAATGGAAGTAAATGGACACTGCAAATCTGAAATAAATACAGAAAACCTCAGTGGAAATAACATCGAGAGTTGGCAAGAACTGCAGATGCTGGAGTCAGAGACAACACAGTGTGACGCTGACGGAGCACAGCAGGTCAGGCAGCATCAGAGGGGCAGGAAAGTTGACGTTTCGGGTCAGGACGCTTCATCAGAAATGACTTCGTCAACCTGCTGGAATCTTCCAGTGCAGGCTAGAGGGACAGCATCTCATTTTCCAGCCTTCCAGAGTTAGCATCGGTTTCAACAACTTCGACCCATAAACTCTGTCCCCTCATTTTAATTCCTTTCTTTTGCCATATGCTAGCTTGATTTTAAATTTTCCTGTTTTAGCTCTCAGCGAGAGTTTGTCACTTTGATGGCATTCATACTCACTCTGGACAAACACTTTGTTTCTTATTCCATGGCTTTGCCATCATGTAAACTCTTTATCCTCATTTAAACTCTTTACCCTATTCCAGTCCCTCCATTTTGTTCCCTCCAACATCATGAAACCCATCCCATTCTCTCAAAGATAACACGGTGTGGAGCTGGATGAACACAGCAGTCCAAGCAGCATCATAGGAGCAGGAAAGCTTGACATTTCGGGCCTAGACGCTTGTTATGTTGGATTCTCCAGCATCTGCAGTTCCTATTATCTCCCATTGTCTCAAAGGGCTGAATTGGCCTACTCCTATTGCTGTAGTCTGTGCTTCTATTTCCACCCTCCTTCAGTTCCCAAAGAAGATTCATACTTAAATCTAAACTTTTTTTTTAAGTTATTCGTTCACAGGATGCGGGAGTCACCTACTGGGCAGTGGCTTCTTGAACCAGCACAGTCCATGTGGTGTAAGAGATAACAAGATGTGGGGCTGGATGAACACAGCAGGCCAAGCAGCATCAGAGGAGCAGGAAAGCTTGACGTTTCGGGCCTAGACCCTTCATCAGAAATGGGGGAGGGGAAGAGGGTTCTGAAATAAATAGGGAGAGAAGGGGAGGCGGATAGAGGATGGATAGAGGAGAGGATAGGTGGAGAGGAGGCAGGCAAGTCGAAGAGGCGGGGATGGAGCCAGTCAAGGTGAGTGTAGGTGGGGGGGGGGGGAGGAGGGAGGAGATAGGTCAGTCCAGGGAGGACGGACAGGTCAAGGGGGCGGGATGAGGTTAGTAGATAGGAGATGGGGGTGGGGCTTGAGGTGTGAGGAGGGGATAGGTGAGAGGAAGGACAGGTTAGGCTCCTATGATGCTGCTTGACCTGCTGTGTTCATCCAGCCCCACACCTTGTTATCTTGGATTCTCCAGCATCTGCAGTACCTTTTATCTCTCATGCGGTGTAAGTATAGCTGCAGTGCTTTTAAGAAGCAAATTCCAGGAATTCCACTGAGTTACAGTGAAGGAACAGCATTATCGTTCCAAGTCAGGATGGTGTGTGGTTTAGAGGTATTTACTAGCCTTGTCTTTGGAGACAGTTTCTCTCATCACAGACACTGTCAGATCCACCAAGCTTTTCAGCACCCTCCACGTTTATTACATAATAAGGGGCAATTCTGCGAAGCATTCTCAGACGTGAGTGAAGCCTCGCCTCACAGAATTGCCATGTGTATGGATTTTTTAGTGTGTAGCTCCATGATCTTTATTTCCTCTTCTGCTATTACATGGAAAAGCTGCAGTTGGCCAAATTAGTCGTGCATTGTGTTGTTGTAGTAGGAAATCTGGCAAAGACCTTCCATAAAATCAGCACAGTGGCTCAGTGGGTTAGCACTGCTGCCTCACAGCAGCAGGAACCTGGATTTGATTTCAACCTCGGGCAACTGTCGGTGTGGAGTTTGCACATTCTCCCTGTGTCTGTGTGGGCTTCCTCCGGGTGCTCCGGTTTCCTCCCACAGGCCAAAGATGTGCAGGTTAGATGGATTGGCCATGCTAAATTGCCCAAGTATCCATGGATGTGCAGGCTAGGTGGATTAGCCATGGGAAATGCAGGGTTACCGAGATAAGGTGGGTCTGGGTTGGATGCTCTTTGGAGGGTCTCTGTGGACTCAATGGTTAGCCTGCTTCCCCACAGTAGGGACCCTATGATTCTAGAGAGAAGCTGACAAGAATTGAAGTGATGTCGATGTTATTTTGTCAGACGATCCAAGCTGTGCCCAGTTCCAACGGATCATATAACTTCGCTCAAAGCACATCAGGAGGGTGTGACCAGGAACTGTGACAGTGACAATACTACAGGTAGTGAGCATGACATTTACAGCAAGTGCAAGTCTCTCATGTTGTGTTCCATCATGGTAGGGAAATAGAGATAGAGGGCATGGGTTGGACAGTGTCTTTGGACCAAGGTAATGCAAGTCCCAGTTTCTAAAGACAAAAGGGACATGTTGCTGAATCATTTCATTCCTGCATCCATCAGATGCAAGAATGCAAAATTTCAAATAATCACAACAATTTACAGTGCAGGCTAAAAGAACCATCACTCATTTCTCCTGCTGTGTAACATGTTATGGTCATTTGAAATTTGGCACTCTTGCATTTATCCTGATGATTTAATTTGATTTGATTTATTGTGTCATGTGTACCAAGATGCACTAAGCGAAAACCTAGCTAAAGAAACAGTCAAAAGCATGTGGGTTTTGCACCATTAGATGCAGGAAGCTTCTATGTCCAAGCACCCAGGGGGTTGAAACCAGGATGCACCAGCAGATCATAAGTAGCATGTGTTTGCTATTGGAAAATCCACCTGAATAGAGTGCATGCTATACAGGCAAATTAGCCTGCTTCCCCACAGTAGGGACCCTATGATTCTAGAGAGAAGCTGACAAGAATTGAAGTGACGTCAATGTTACTTTGTCAGATGATACAAGCTGTGCCCAGTACCAATGGATCATATAACTTCGCTCACAGCACTTCAGGAGGGTGTGACCAGGAAATGTGACAGTGACAATACTGCAGGAAGTCCATCAGGGTAGCAGAACAGAGTGCAGAATACTGTGTTACAGTCACAGAGAAGGTGCAGACAGAGCGAGATCAACATTAACATTTGAGAGGTCCATTCAAATGATGAGTGCAAATAGCTTCGGCAAGGTGTCTCTCTTTGCTGTGACATTAAAAGTTCCATAATAACTGGTCACCGCATAATAAGAAGGATGTGGAAGCATTGGAAAGGGTGCAGAGGAGATTTACCAGGATGTTGCCTGGTATGGAGGGAAGGTCTTATGAGGAAAGGCTGAGGGACTTGAGGCTGTTTTCGTTAGACAGAAGAAGGTTAAGAGGTGACTTAATAGAGACATACAAGATGATCAGAGGATTAGACAGGGTGGACTGTGAGATCCTTTTTTCTCGGATGGTGACGGCTAGCACGAGGGGACATAGCTTTAAATTGAGGGGTGATAGATATAGGACAGATGTCAGAGGTAGGTTCTTTACTCAGAGTGTAGTAAGGGCATGGAACGCCCTGCCTGCAACAGTAGTAGACTTGCCAACTTTAAGGGCATTTAAATGGTCGTTGGATAAACATATGGATGATAATGGAATAGTGTAGGTTAGATAGGCTTCAGATTGGTTTCACAGGTCGGCGCAACATCAAGGGCCGAAGGGCCTGTACTGCGCTGTAATGTTCTATGTTCTATGTTCTAACTGGTGACATGTTCACTTTGCAATTCAAGATTTAGACAAAGAAGCAGAAAAACAGAGCTGTTTCAGTATCAAGATTTCTCCGTCACCCAGACAGAGGAGCTGAGACAAAAACAAAACTGAGACATTTCATTAGTGTCACTTCAGGAGGGGACTAATTACAGCATGATAAAACAGCCATTATAAACAGAGACATCAGAAACTAATGGGGAAAGTCAGAACAGAAATGACACACACCCTAAAGATATTAAATATATCATAATTAGATGGCTGATGCTTAAAATAGTTAATTAAAAGGTGCAACGTAAATGTAAATTCCCGTAATTCTCGATAGGACATGTAAATAGCAACATGCTAGCTGTTTTTCCACCTCCTCGAACCACTACTTATAGTCATTCAGTCTCTTCTAGAGCTTTGTGAGAATAGGCTGTGACCAGGCTATTGAACCTGGTGGCATCAGCTGGCCAGTCTGCTTCTGTCCTCACCCAATATCCATACTTGCTGAGACCTTGGCTTCGATATTTCTTTCTGCACTATCTCAGGTGTGCGGTGACCAAATACTGCAACCACACGACTCTGCCAGAGCCTGTGAAGTGATCTCGACTCACCCACCAAAATTCCATATCCCTACGGGCTTAACCATGCAGCCTCTGAGACTCACGTTAACCCCACTGGCATATAACACCAACAGGTTGGAAGACTCCGGCTGGTCTTTCACACCAGCCCCAAGCTCAGACCGTCTCATCAGACATTGATGATATCCGACACCCCAATTCCGCCCCCCTCCCCCACTGCTGTGGCCATGTTATCTCCCAACAGGGAAGACAACAGAATATCCATGGATCAATAAAAGGAGGGCAGAAACGTCAGCAACAGAGATCTTGCAGGGCAGTGGTTTGCCAGTGAGCCAGAAGTGTCCCAAGTTAGAGTTCAACCCCAGCATTTGAGAGTTATGGGAGGTTCCTTCATAACATGGCCAAAAAAGTTGATGGGTAACCTGTAGTTCCTTGTGATTGGCCTCCAGCAGGTGCTAAGAGCAGCAGAGTATCCTGATCAGCCATGCCTGGTGTGGGGTCATGCTCCTCAACCTATCACCTCTGGCAAAATGAGATAGTAGCCAGTGCCAAGCAAAAACCTAGTGAAAGAAACAGCCAAAAGCATGTGGGTTTTGTCTCCCTCATACACCATTAGATGCAGGAAGCTTCTACGTCCAGGTTCCCCAGGGGGTCGAAACCAGGATATGCCAGGAGATCACAAGCAGCACGTGTTTGCTATTGGAGAATCTACCTGAATCGAGTGCACTCACTAACTGAGCTGTAATGATTTGTAAGAGAATGAGGATTGGTTATACTTCATGAACCACATCATAAGCTACCATTCACCTCTGATCACATGTTCCAAGACTCGACGATTTCCTAATATGTTTAGTATACTGGTTTTTAGTGGGAACACAGAAGTTCTACTCCTTACTTCTTCACTTCAGAACATGGGGACCAGTCTTTCGAGTCTGTTCTGAGATTCAGTTAGATAAGCTTAACTCCATTTAGCCCATCCAAGTCTCATACTCTTTAGTAGCCTTGCTGAACAAAAACATAGAAACGTAGAAAATTGGAGCAGGAGTAGGCCAATTGGCCCTTCGTGCCTGCTCTACCATTCAATATGATCACGGCTGATCATCCTATTCAATGCCCTATTCCTGCTCAATCTCCATACCCTTTGATCATGTTAGCCCTCACAGTCAACCTTTTCTTGAAAACATTCAATGTTTGGCCTCAAACGCTTTCAATGACAGAGAAATCCACAGGCTCACCACTCTCTGATTGAAGAAAGTTCTCCTCATCTCAATCCTAAGTTCAGGACTGGCATCCAGTTCAGGACTTGCCAGGCATCAGGAACATGCTTCCTGTCTTTACACTGTCTAGTCCCTGTTAGAATTATACAGGTTTCTATGAGATCCCACTCATACTCTTAAACTCCAGTAAATACAATCCTTGCAAATCCAGTCCCTCTTCATCCGTCAGTCCCACCCTTCCAGGAATCAGTCTGGCAAATCTTCATTGCTTTCCCTCCATAACCAAACCATCCTTCTTCAGTTAAGCAAAATGCACAAAATACTCCAGGTGTGGTCTTACCAAGGTCCTGTACAATTGCAGCAAGACATCTCTGCTCCCGTACTGAAATACTCTTGCAATGAAGGCCAACGTAGCATTTACCTTTTTAATGTTTGCTGCACCTGCCTGCTTATGTTCAGCGACAATTTCAGCTTAGAAGTTTCCAAAAGATTCCCAGCAGGCTTCTGAGGGTTTCATAATTTTACAGGAAGAATTAAGCTTTTGAACAATGATCTGATAAGCCTAATCTGAGGTCAAAAAGCATAGTCTTCACTTTTCTGGAAGATGGAAGATTAAGAAGCACTTGACAGAAACATACATGACTCTGAGGGGTTTTCACAGACTGGATCTGGAAACATGCTTCCTCTTATGGGAGAATATAAACTAGAATACTCTGATTAAAAATGAGGGGATTAAGACATATAAGATGAGATTTTTTTTCCCTCAAAGGGTCATGATGGCTTGGAAATGTCTTAATCAAATGACAGTGGAAGCACAGTCTTCGAATATTTTTAAAAACAGAAGCGAGTTCTTCGAATCATAGAGATGTAGAGCACGGAAACAGACCCTTCGGTCCAATTCATCCATGCCAACCAGATTTTCTAAATTTATCTAGTCCCATTTACCAGCATTTGGCCCATATCCCTCTAAACCCTTCCTATTCATGTACCCATCCAGATGTCTTTTAAATGTTGTAATTGTACCAGCCTCCACAGCTTCCTCTGGCAGCTCATTCCATACATGCATCACCCTCTGAGCGAAAAAATTGCCCCTTAGGTCCCTTTTAAATCTTTCCCCTCTCACCTCAAACCAATGCCCTCTAGTTTTGAACTCCCCTACCCTGGGGAAAAGACCTTGGCTGTTCACCCAATCCATGCCCCTCATGATTTTATAAACCTCTATATGGTCACCCCTCAGCCTCCGACGCTCCAGAGAAAATAGCCCTAGCCTATTCAGCTTTTCGCTATAGCTCAAATCCTCCAAATGCGACAACATCCTTTCCTGAACCCTTTCAAGTTTCACAACATCCTTCCTATAGCAGGGAGGCCAGAATTGAACGCAGTATTCCAAAAGCAGCCTAACCAATATCCTGTACAACCACAACACGACCTCCCAACTCCTATACTCAATGCACTGACTGATAAAGGCAAGCGTACCAAACGCCCTCTTGCTAATCAAGGGGGTGAAAAGTTATCAGGGCTAGGTGGAGTAATCAGCTCAGTCACTGAGCAGGCGCAAAAGGCCTTCTCCTGCTCTAAATTCATACGTTCTTATGTAAGGTCTATTGCAAACTTTAACTTAAAATTGCCATTCTTTGTTCTGATCCCTAACTCTCAACCTGCATCACCAGCAGTTTCATGCTCTCTATTCTATCAAATCCTGTAAGAAGGCGATAGTGCAGTGCAGAGGAAAGCCAAATAAAAGTAAAATACTGCAGACACTGGAAATAGAAACAGAAAATGCTGGAAAAAAACTTGGCAGTATCTGTGGAGACAGAAACAGAGTTAAATGGGGAGGTGATGGCCTGGTGGTATTTTCGCTGGACTGTTAATCCAATAGACCTGGGTTTGAAACGCACCACAACCGATGATGAAATTTGAATTCAATAACAAAAATCTGGAACTGGGAGTCCAATGGTGGTCATGAAACAATTGTTGGGAAAAACCCATCTGGCTCACTAATGTCCTTTAGGGAAGGAAACTACCGTCCTTACCCCACCTGGCCTACATGTGACTCCAGACCCACAGCAAAGTGATTGACTCTTGACTAGGGATGGGCAATAAATGCTGGCCTAGCCAGCAATGCCCTCATTCTCTGAATGAATAAAACAAATTAACATTCTGAGTCTAAAGACTTCAGGTGATCTGCAAATGGAGCAAGTGTGTTGTGAAGAAAATACCTTTTCACCTAGTGAGCTAGGCTCTGGAAAACACAGTCAGGAAATGTGGTGCAGGCAGGTTCAGTCAAGAGGGCGTTGGATGGTTCTTTGGATAGAAATAATGTGCAGGTGTATATGGGCAGGTGGGGAAGCAGGAGGTCGGCACAAGATAATGAGGGTCATTTCAACAGCCAGTCAGGTATGGGGGCGGGGGGGGGAATGGCCTTCTTTTGTACCATAATGATTCCGTGACTTTTTATTAGAATAGAAGAGTGGCCATTTGTCCCATCAATGCCGGGCTGGCTGTTTCAAAGAGGAATACTGTTTTGAAGAGGAATACTGTTTTTCCCACACACCCCCTCTTTCCTTGCAAACATTTTAAGCACCTCAACTGGGTCAGTCTTGTAAATACCACAAAGGAGCTCAAAGCTAAGTCACTGCAGCCATCCCCCTTCCCCAGTCTATAATTTAAGCCTTTTTCCTCCCAGATGACATTTTTTGTGGGAACCTGCTCTAAGGTGCAGCGCTTAGAACTGAATGCATCTAAGCATCACATGAATGAATAGTTCCAACTGGATGCCTCTTTCTACAAACGTACATACTGGGCACGATTCCAGTTCTGAAACAGCACTAGCTTTCATTAATCACCATAGAAAACAGGCTACTTGTGTCAGAGCACAGGCGATGTGATGTTCCCACCCTGCAGAAAAACAAGCTTGCTCACAAACGGTATAGCAGCGTCTCTTAAAATCCTCTTTTTTATTGACTGGCGTTTTCTGCAGTCTTCTTGCACCCCACCCGCACCCTTCCTCAAGCCCAGATCATCCCCAACACCTCCCCCACAACACCACTGGTCAGTGCAGCTCAGCACCAAAGGTTTTAATCAGTCACAGAGTTGTACAGCACAGAGACAGACCCTTCAGTCCAACTCGTCCATGCCGGCCAGATATCCTAAATTACCCTGGGGAAAAGAGGTTAGCTCTGCATTCTCTCCACAAGTGCTGCCAGGCCTGCTGAGTTTCTCCAGTAATTTCTGTTTGAAAAAAAAGCAGCAAGTTTGCCCAATCTCCAACTGTCTGCGTGGGTTTCCTCCGCATATTCCGGTTTCTTCCCACAGTCCAAAGATGTGCAGGTTTAGGTGAGTTGGCCATGCTAAATTGCCTGTAGTTCCATGGACGTGTAGGTTAGGTACGTCAGCCATGGGAAATGTGGGAGTAACAGGGAAAGCGTAGGGGGATTGTTCTGGGTAGGATGCTCTTCAGAGGGTCGGTCAGGACCTTGTGTGGCCGAATGACCTGTTTCTACACTGTAGGGATTCTATAAACTCTATAGGCGGCTTTCACTCAACTGAGAATTATAATCCGCAATACTGGTTGAATAGGAACCTGTCAGTGTGTAGGAGTCATAGGTAGAGCTGGTGCCAAAATAGGCCCTTTACAATTTAAGGGCATGCAGCCAGTTTCCTGCACCGTCTCCTGATATATGCACAGTCCTCCTTTCCTGGCAAAACAAAGAGACCTTGTTATTTGTTACACCTTTCCAACAGTACGGATAAAGAAAAACCTAAAAAAGCAAGGTGATCGCTGCTTGGAAACTCTTCAATGCAGCCCTTCATAAAAGCAGGCAGTTATGTTTACTACAATATCGTGCAGGAAAAGTTCACTCTATTTATACCTCCCTCCACTGTCAGGAGCTTGTAGGATCAAAGCCCTCTCTTCAATTGCTGGCCCCAGCAGCAGTGCTGAAGGGGCACAGCACCACCCGAGGGAAATCAAGGCAAGCTCCCACCTCAGGTCGGGGCAAAAAGATCCCACAGACAGAAGAAACAATTAACCATCAATTCTCCTTCACCAAGGAAAGATCTGCTCCTTGTCAACATTGCTGTCTCTTGGGAGGCTTTTGCACGCAAATTGGGCTGTCGACGGCCTTAGAGCACAGCGAAACATCCGGGGACAGGGTTGTGGCAGGCGCTATACAAATGCAAGTCAGCCTACCCATTCGTTGCAAGCCCTCCTCATCTCCTCGGGGGTTGGGAGGTTGAGGGGGTGGTGGCGAGCTGAAATCTTTTCCTCTCCCTGCGAATACTCCTGCGGCATCAGCAGTAAATAAAACTCTCCTCCCCCCTCCCCTCACCAACCTTTCCAATCCATTCAGCAGGCGAAGCTCATTTTGTTTGCAAGAGGTGGGTGTTAATTATATAAAAAGCCCATACCATATGCGAGTAAAGTTAAGGTTACTGTCAGTTTGGATAATTGACAGTAAAAGGCCTAAACCTTCCCTTTATCAAAAGGAAAACTGAAGGTTTCACACATGAGACAGCTGGATTCATAGATAAATCTAGGTTCTGCAGCAATCCCTGATCATCCCTTCACTGTCTGTGTTACCAAAATACATCAGACTGAAAAAAGGCCATGACATAAATATCTTCTCATCACTAAAAAAAAACGTTTCTCAGGTTGGGCTTTCACAGATATAGCAGACAGTGTAACAATCTTAAATCAGCATTCATTACAGAGATTATGTTGAGGTTTATACAGGGCATTTATTAGACCTCTTCTCCAGTACTGTGTTTAGTTCTGGTCACCCTGTTAAAGAAGAATATTATTAAGCTAGAGAGGGTTCAGAAGAGATTTACCAGGATGTTGCCAGGAATGGAGGGTTTCAGTTATAAGGAGAGATTGAATAGGCTGGGACTTTTTTTTTCCGCTGGAGTATAGGAGGTCGAGGGGCGGCTTTACAGAAGTTTATAAAATCACAAGGGGCAAAGATAAGGTGAATGGCAGGTTTTCCCTTGGGTTGTTGAGTTCAAAACTAGGGGGCATATTTTTAAGGTGAGAGGAGAAAGATTTAAAAAAAGACATGGGGGCAATTTTTTCACATAGAGTGTGGAATGAACTGCCAAGGGACCTGGTGGATGCAGATACAGTTACAATGTTTGCATACGTCTTTTCTTCCCTTTATCCATTCATGGAATGAGGGCATCACTGACAAAGCAGCATTTATTACCCATCTCTAATTACCCAGAGGGCAGTTGAGAATCAACCACATTGCTGTGGGTCTGGAGTGACATGTAGGCAAGACCAGGTAAGGATGGCAATTTCCTTCCCTAAAGGACATTAGTCAATCAGATGAGTTTTTCCTGACAATCAACAATGGGTTCATGGTCATCATTGGATTGTTAATTCCAGATATTTTGTTGAATTCAAATTCCACCATTTGCCATGGTGGGATTCGAACCCAGGTCCCCAGAACTTTATCTGGGTCTCTGGATTAAAAGTCCAGTGATAATACCACTAGGCCATTGCCTTCCCCAAGTACATGAATAAGAAAGATATGGGTCAAGCGCAGGCAGGTGGGACAAGTTGAGTTAGGATTATGGTCGACATGGACTGGTTGGACCGAAGGGTCTGTTTCCACGCTGTATGACTTTAAGATAAAACTCTTAGGGTTACACATCATTTAGCAATACAACCAGAAACTTTCTATTCCAATTCCATTTGGATTTAAACCCCTTACCCTCTCTCCTGTGGTCTGAGATATTTTCCTAATCACCCGATCCAGAGATGTCAATACTCACCTCGATGGCAGGTGGGACTTAAACCTGGGCCTTCTAGCTCAGAGGTAGGGACACTACCACTGCACCACAAGACCCTAACCTTTGATGTTCTGCATTGCACTCAACAAGCTTTGCATGTAAATTGAACCTTTGGAAAACACAGGTAATTTACTAATAGATGAGAAGAAAGAACATAATTTGGTGAAGGGGACATAAAATGTTCTGCTGTGTGTGACAACACTCTGGATGGATTCAAAAAAAAACAAAATAAAAAGGAAAATGAAACCAGAAACCATCTCCTACAGTCAAGTGGCAGCTGCCTAGAGAGAAACAAGAGTTAACATTTCAGTCTGCTGAACTTTCATCAGGACTTATTAGTGAGCCACTTTTAGTCAAATGCAGGGAAGAGGAGCAAAGTGGGTGGAGAGAGGAGACACGCAGGAGTCACTAAATGAATCAAGGGGGTGATGATGAGAAAGGCAAAAAAGGTGAGATAGTGGAATAAATAAATGAACAGAGTGAAGGGATGACTCTTTAGAACTGAGATGAGGAGGAATCTCTTCAGCCAGAGGATGGTGAATCTGTGGAACTCATTACCGCAGAGGGCTGTGGGGGCCAAGTCATTGAGTGTATTTAAGACTGAGATGGATAGGTTCTTGATTAGTAAAGGGATCAAGGGTTACGAGGGGAAGGCAAGGGAATGGGGTTGAGAAACATCTCAGCCATGATCAAATGGAAGAGCAGACTCGATGGGCCGGTTGGCCTAATTCTGCCCCTGTAATCTTATGGTCTAAAAGATGGGTGCAGAGGATGGCAGCAGCAGGAAGCTTTGAACAGTTCTAGCGAAGAGTTTACTCAGTTTTTCTCTCCCCAGGTGCTGCCAAGCCTGCTGAGTTTCGTCAGTATCCTCTGTGTTTGTTTCAGAATATCGAAGGGAATTGGGACAATGCAGCAAACTGCGTAAAGCTCCCGAGGCCAGGGATCTTGACGGGGCAAGGCGAGTTGGCGGGAGCGGTGTGGATCTGACCACTGAGAGCAGGACGTACTCCCACCAGCTACAGCCCACACCGCCCTCCTCCCAGGGGCTCGGGTGCAGTCTCCAAACCTTACCAGCACCTCCCCCAGCCCAATGGAAAAATGCGGCGTCCACACTGAACCTCAGGACAGAGAAGTTACGCTAAGTTTTATTCAGACACTGTTCTTGAAAATATTGGGAACAATGCACTTTCACCAGACAGAGGATGCCAGAGTAACTCAGCTGGTCTGGCAGCATCTGTTGGAGGAGAGAGAGAAACGGAGTTAACATTTTGAGTTCAATATGATTCTTCTTCCATCTCAGCATTTCCAAACACGATAGATGCTGCACAGGGATACACAGAGTGTGCAGCTACATTTGACTGATCCTTTTAGAACAATGGTTTCAGGGAGCAAAAGAGCCATTTGCATCATATTATTAATGGTTTACTTTCTCACATTATGTGGCTTTTGCTGTCTAGGCCTGCAATCATTGACCACCCCAAATTGGCTTTGGGAACAGAGGTTTGCTTTCCAGGCCTTGGGAGAATGAAATAGAGTCTTTACAGGGAGTAAATTCCATTCCATTCTCCCAGTTCCACCATCTCTGTCGCATCTGCTCGACAAGGGAGCTTCCAAAATGTCCACCTTCTTCCTCAGCCAAGGATTCCCCACCACCCGTGGTTGCCAGGGCCGTCAGCTGGGTCTGACCCACCTCCCACACTTCAGCCCTCACCCCCTCTCTCCCCTTCCACAACAGTGATAGCGTTTAGTGGTTAGCACTGCTGTCTCATGGTGCCAGGGAGAAGGTTCAACTCCAGCCTCGGGTGACTCTCTGTGTGAAGTTTGCACATTCTCCTCGTGTCTGTGTGGGTTTCCTCCAGGTGCTCCGGTTTTCTCCCACAGTCTAAAGATATGCGGGTTAGGTGGATTGGCCATGCTAAATTGCCCATAGTATCCAGGGATGCATGGGCTAAGTGGGTTAGCCATGGGAAATGCAGGGTATCAGGAATAGGGTGTTGCTAGGCTAGGCGGGATGCTCTTTGGAGGGTCAGTGCAGGACTTGATGGGCTGAATGGCCTCTTTCCACACTGTAGGGATTCTACAACAGCTCAGCTCAAGACACTACTGGAAGATTATTAAATGCTGATGGCCCCCTTTACAGCAATGTTCCAACAACCTCAAAGATTGGAGGCATCAAAATACAGAGTGTGTCTAATTGAATGGTTCTGCAACAAGGTACATTTGGATCATTGTCAGAGGCCATTGGTTCATCATACCTTGAGCTGTTGAATTAACCAACTTCCCCAAGCACCACCACCACTATTTCCATCCAGGGCAACCCTACTAAGCAACTTTTCCAGTATATTCAAAACCGATGACAGTCTCCCAATCTCTGCGTGATGATGAGGAATTGGTCAATGATGGGGAACAGCCATATGAGATGCCATGTCAGTGAGTGAAGACGGATTTGATTTTGGGTCAAGCTATTGATTAATGACAAAATGATTTGGGGTCACCGTCTTGCGCAAGGAGATGCCTCACATTCTAATGAAGAAGGGAGATTCTAATATTCAGGACCAAAATTTGTGTCTTCAAATCCTCCTATGGCCTCAGCCTTTTGTAAACTCTTTGTTTACCCATTATAAACTCTTCCAGCCTACAACATTATTCTAGTCTGCCTTCTTCTGCATCACAACTCATACCTCCTGCCAATCTCAGCCCCTTGCCAATTCCATCCTAATTATTGTTGGGGACGCCTCCAGCTGCCTAGCCCCTAATTGTCTCTGTACCTCTCTTCTCATTTCCAACACTCTTTCTTGACCAAGATTTTTGTTCCCTGACCTAAGATCCCATTCTGTGGCTCAGTGTCAATCTTTGTTTCCTCTTTTGCTTCTTGGGATGTTTTGTTATATTAAGGGCTCCACGTAAATGTGAAGTGGTCACTATGGATGGCATGACTCCCTGGTTTCTTGGCATCCCACAGGAGAGAGACTGGATGAAGTTAGTGAGCTGCACAATACTTTGACTGTCTACGCTCAGCATTCCTGATGTCATAACATCTTTGAAGGACTCTGCACTGATACGTGGCAATTCTCAACTGGCAGGAATTTTAGAACTTCAGTTGACAACCAACAGAGATTAAATTACCAATTAGGACTAGATATTGCCGATGTACCACAGCTGTGAGCTGAAGCAAATATTGTGTTCGGTGGCCTTTGATCAAATATGAATTTCAATTTTTTTTAAACATTCATCAAAAATTCCATTAGAAATAATTGCTCGTCCTGAGTTGCTTTTGACCAGGGCTTCCCAAACTGTGCTTCAAGATGAGATTTTAACATGGAACTTGGGCTGAAAGCTAACCGCTGTTGGGTCCCTTTGAATTCTTACATTTTCTATTCATTGGTCTGACCTAGTGGACTACTGTGTGGGGCTCAATTGTTGCTGCGAGAAAAAAAGCCAGTGCGTTTGTTTTGTTTTCCCCGTCTGCCTTTCCAGCAATGCACCCATGTTAAAATTGCAAACACATGCCCTCACCCCATTGCAACAACAAGAACTAGCATTTCTTTAGACTGAACCGTTTGCTAGGTCACATCAGATGGGCAGAGTGGAGGTAAACGGATTGGCACAGGACTGATGTCACATTCATAAAAATTGGTCAACATGACCTCTTCCCTGAAGGACCCATGTGAATCTGGTTAGGTGTGTAACTACAGTCAGAAATGAGATTCTTTGCATGTTTTTAAAATTTACTCTAAAGATTACAAAACTTCTACCATCCCAATTACATCTTAGCATGCAGCATGTCTGTGACGACTAATAATACAACATTGGAGTCACTTTTACTGATGCCAAACTCTTAATAACTTGGGTTATTTGTTTTATTTCCAAAGAGTTCAAATTCTCAGATTAGCATGATGGGGTTTGAACTAACAAACTAATAACATCTTTTTTTAAGCCGTAATAAGCTCAAATTCTCACAGAAGCATGATGGGGTTCGAACACGAGAAAAAAACCTTCCCCTTTTTTTCCCCTCATTTGTTTTCCCATTGCCTTGTCAGCTATGGTTCAGCGGATAGCGCTATTACTGCACAAACCTCGATCCAGACACACAGCCTTGTACTGGGGAAGTGATGTCCCGTTGTCAGATGTGACAGTCAACTATGTTCCTCTCTGCCCTCTCAGGTGGCTAGTAAAATGGGAGACAGTCACCCTCTGTCACTAGACAAATGGCTCAGACCTGCAGATAGGGGAATTTCAAATCATAGATCATAGAAACCCTACAGTGTGGAAACAGGCCCTTCGGCCCAACAAGTCCACACTGACCCACAGAGCATCCCACCCAGACCCATCCCCCTATAAATCTACCTCATCTACACATCCCCTAACACTATGGTCAATTTAGCGTGGCCAATTCATCTAGCCTGCACATCCTTGGACTGTGGGAGAAAACTAGAGCACCCAGAGGAAGCCCATGCAGACATGGGGAGAACATGCAAACTCCACACAGACATTTGCCTGAGGGTGGAATCAAACCCTGGGTCCCTAGCCCTGTGAGGCAACAGCGCTAACCACGGAGCCACTGTGCCACCCCATCATCAGCACCGTTTAAAGCTTGTCTCGATAATGGTGACCACATGAGTTATGATCCATTTATTTTTTTTAGAAACCCGAAAGAACTGCGGATGCCGTGAATCAAGAACAAAAACAGAAGTTGCTGGAAAGGCTCAGCAGGTCTGGCAGCATCTGTGAAGGAAAAAAAAAAATCAGAGTTAACGTTTTGGGTCCAATCATCCTTCCTCAGAAGTGATCTGTTTATTGCTGAAAAACCCAACCAATCCACTCACATTCCTTCACACAGAGAAAGTCACAAAGAATTTCCCGACAGTGTGGAAGCAGGCCATTCGGCCCAATGCATGCACACTGATCCTCCGAACAGCATCCCACCTAGACCCACTCTATCCCTGTGACCCTGCATTTCCAATGGCTAATCCATCTAGCCTGCACATCAGGGAGGGAAATCTGCCATCCTTACCCAGTCTGACCTGCACGTGACTCCAGACCCACAGCAATGTGGCTGACTCTTAACTGCCCTCTGAAATAGCCTAGCCGAGCATTCAGGCAATGAGGAGTGGGCAATAATTGCTGGCCTTGCCATGGGTGCTCAAATCCCGCAAAAAAAACCCAGAGTCTTTTTTTTGTAAAACTCTGGAAAAGCACTGAATTCTGCTGGACCGAAATCCACTACTAAATCAAACTGCTGAATCAGGCTGATAATTTGTGGGAGCTTACTGTGTACAAACCTGCTGCTGTCTGTATGTATCAGAAATGTGCAAAAAAAAAATTGTAAAGTGCTTCAAAGAGATTTTGAGGTGTTGAAAGGTGTGTTTCAAGTTTGTTTTTTTTTTAAATCTGTAAAAAAGGAATTCTCAGGCTTTAAAAAAGTGACCTCCATCTAAAACACACCATTCTGATCGATTGGCTGTGCATTCCCAGTAATTTACAAGTGATCTGTTTTGCCCCTTCTCCCTTTCTAAAATCAGAAATAGTTTTCTTGTGCGTGAAGATTACATTGTGTTTTGGAAATTTACTCTAAAGATTACAGAAATTCTACCGGGTCAGCTACATTTTAGTCCGAAGCATGTGTGAGATAACTGTGTAACAACTGACCAGCTGTGTGTAAGGCAGTGAGCTAAAACGGCCAGTTTAAATTGTTCAATGGACAGTGACATTTGCTTAAAAGAATCTTACGGAGAGGAATTTCGAAGTGGGAGTTCATTTTTTGTTTTAAAATAAAAACTCTGAAAGTAATTTATTTTCCCCAAATATGTCAACCACCTAAATACGATGTCAGTGATAACCTAATGCAACAGAAGTTAAACAGAAACCCATGCATTATCATAATTGTCTGCTCTTCCACAATGATCGTCTTCCAGTTAAGGCTAATTTTATTCATCGGCAAGCCCATCGCATGGTAGCCTAAAGGGATGAACCGCAGTTTTGTGTGTCAGCTACACATGGCTCTCATATATGACCCGAGGGGTTTTCCCAATCAGCACGGGTGTCACAGAGTTACTGTTCTCTGCTAAGACAGAGGTGGCGCAGTTGGCTTTTCCGGTTACCACCGTCACGACCTTGCCAGCACTCTCCGTCACCGTCAGCCCGACCTGGGGGTTACTTTCGATGGCTGCCGGCGTCGCCACCGCCTCCTTGGCCTCTTGCTCTGGTTGGCAGGCACCGCCCGGTCGGCAATGCCCCTCCAGTTTATCCCCAGCCGTCAGAGGGTGCACTGACACTTTGATCGCGATGTGCTGGGGCTGCTCGTGCAAAGATGATTCGTCCGAGTCCCCTGCTGATGAGTTACTGCGCTTTAAAGAATTTGGTATCGTGTACACCTCATCTGGAGTTTCCTGACTCGCTGGTCCAGCTCCCACGTAGATATGGCTTGGCTCCTCCATGCCCACGGCTTCCATGATCTCCTCCACGAACATCTTGCAGTTCATGATGAGAGGGGGGAGTGGGACGCTTCTGGCAAGCTCCTCGATGTAGCGGGCAAACTCCATCGTCTTAAACTGGGTGACTTTGGCCAACTCGAGGGTTTTGGCGGAGGTGATGATCGGGATGCGCTTGGCAATCTCAAAGGCCTTTTGCAGTTTCTCCGCTCCCTCGGTCCTGAAGAACTCATTGATGGCTTTCTCAGTCTTCTTGAGGTGACTGCTCATCATGCACAGGCGTGTGATGTTCAGGATCATCACAATAGTGAATGCAACAAGGCAAACAATCATATAGTATACACCCATATCCCCCGAGGTGAAGATGACTCTCAGAGTCACTGTGTAATTGACACTGCCATAATGGTTCGAGGCTACACAAGTATACTTGCCTCGGTCACCAAACGAAACTGTGGTGATGTTTAACAGTCCACTGTCCGATATCCAACAATTTTCTGGTGAAACAATAGAGAAAAATCTTTTAAATCAATCAATCAGGAAAGTGATCGCTAAATTTAAATTTAAAAAACTACCCCACATTTATCGTTCCCTCATGGCCTCTGCCATCTAGAAGGATAAGGGCAGCAGATACAAAGGAACACTGCCACCTCCAAGTTCCCCTCCAAGTCACTCACCATCGTGACTTGGAAATATATTGTCGTTCCTTCACCGTCACTTGGTCAAAATCCTGGAATTCCCTCCCTTATGGCATTGTGGGTGTACCAACAGCACATGGACTGCAATGGTTCAAGGTGGCAGCTCCCCACTAGCTCTCAAGGGCAACTATGGGTGGGTAATAAATGCTGGGCCCAACCAGTGATGCCCACATCCTACAATTAAATATTTTAAAAATCTGTCCTTCTAACTTCACATTATTTAGAGGAGGGTGACATTGAATTTGAGAGAATGTCATTGGATTTGCAATCCACAGGCACATTGCAATAATCCAGTCTTCTGGGGACATGGATTCGAGTTCCACCATGGCAGGTGGAGGAGTTTAAAGTCAATGAATAAATCAGGGATTCATGGACCATGAAACTGATCGTTATAGAGACCCACCTAATTCACTGAAATCTGCCATCCATAGCTGGTCTGGCCCATATGTGACCACAGACTCACAGCAAACCTGACTTGCTGTCAAGGATAACTAGGAATGGGCTTCAAATGTAAGCCTTGATAGTGACAGCCTCACCCCATGAAAGAATAACTGAAACATCCTTGTTGCTGAACAAAATGCTCCTGTTTGGAGCACTTTGCATTGTTCTATATCAGTCACTAGTCTGCCCAACTTACTGGTGTGTTCAAATCCATTAATAATGTTTTTGTGTTGCATTTTAGAGTCTGCCATATACAAGAGCTTTGTACCATAGGCAAATCTAGCCACCCCGATTGTAACTCCTTGCTCCCAGATCATTAGTAAAACTATTAAATGAAGCAACCTCTGTCAGAACCCACAAACAATATTCTCCTGGGTTGGCAGAAATCGTTGTATCACCAGATTGCATCGATGTCCGCTTTTAAATATATTTACTGATTCTCACTTCCTCTGTTTTCAGTTAACAATATTTTTTTAAAAATTGTGTAGTACAAGGCTTTCCAAATTATAATGACACACTGGGCCTAGGATTGTTGTTAGATTGGCCACGACACTGCAGGATATGGAACTTTGAAATAATGTGTCCTTTGACCCTACCAAAATGTGTATCTCCCAAGTTCACTTCAATCACCAACCACACTCAGTTGTTACAATATTCACCAAATAATCCATAAGACAATTTGATATAACAGCAGGAATAGGCTACATGGTCTCTTCGGTCTGGTCTAGAGTTTCATAAGATCACAGCTGCCCTTTCTTCTCAACACTATTTCCCCGGATCTTCAGATTCCCTAATTCCAAGAGGTCATTGTTCAAATCTGTCCCACATTAGGCTGTAACATTAAATTAGATCAGGTGACCTGAACTGTTGCAAAATCTGCTAACAATCTTCAGGAAGGCTCCTTCAAATTGACAGAATGGTTTTCACATACTCGGCAACAACCCAAAGCATGTTAGTTTGTGACCACTGTGATTACGGTCACTGTTGTAATGTAGGAAGTCAATTTGAGTACTTCAATGTTCCAGGAGCAGCACTGTAATAAGGACCAGATAATCTGGTACTATGACCCCAAGAAGAACTCCAATCTTTTTTAATAATATGCTCACGGGATGTGGGTGGTGCTGGATAGACCAGCATTTATTGCCCATCCCTAATTGCAGAGGGTGAGGGTGGAGTGTTAAGAGTCAACCACATTGCTGTGGGTCTGGAGTCGCATCTAGGCCCGACTAGGTAAGGATGGCAGTTTCCTTCCTGAAAGGACATTAGTGAATCAGATGGGTTTGTTTTTTAAAAGCCATAATCAGCAGCCAGCTCTTAGATTAGATTTTGTTTCTAAATTCCAGAATTTCTGCTTTTACCACGGTGGGATTTAAACCCAGATGTCAGAACACTAGCCTAGCATTGTAGATTATAGCCCCAGCAATATTACCACAAATAACATTGTGGATTTTTTACATTTACTAATGGAGGAAGACCAGGTCTCAGGTGAAACATCACTTCTGACAGTGCAGCATTCTTTAAGTACTGCCCTGAGTCACAGCCTGCAGGGAGACGGTGGGATAGTGGTCATGTCATACACCTCTGCCTTAAAAATATTCAATGATCCAGCCCCCAGTACATTGAGGTAGAAAGTCACAACTCAGGAGAAAAATGTTTCCTCATGCTTGTCCTGAAAAGTGACCTCTAATTTTAAAACTGTCTCTTGTATTGGACAACAAGCATGGGGCTGGATGAACACAGCAGGTCAAGCAGCATCATAGGAGCAGGAAAACTTGACGTTTCAGGCCTAAACCCTTCATCATCGGATTCTCCAGCATCTGCAGTACCTTTTATCTCTTGTATTGGACAAACTTGGTTTGTTTTCATTTGAATGTCAAAGCATGAGGGGTTGGCCTGATAAATGTTTACATAATGAGAGGCATAGATAGAATAGTCAGAGTCTTTCTCTTAAGGTAGAAGAGTCAATTACTAGCCGACAAAGGTTTAAGGGAAAAGTTTAAATAGATATGAGAGTCAAGTTTTGTTTACACAGAAGATAAGTGCCTGGAATATGTTGCCAGAGGAGTTGGTGGAGGCAGGTACAAAAGCAAAGTTTAAGAGGCGTTTTAACAGAAATATGAATCGGCAGAGAACAGAGGGATATAGACTGCATAGAGGCAAAAGAATTTTAGTTTAGAAAGACATCATGTGTCAGTGCAGGCTTGGTGGGCCAACATGCTTGTCCCTGTGCTGCACTGTTCTTTGTTTCAGTTTTGGGCTTACCCACAAGAGGTTATACCATGTCCACATCCAAGTTGACAAGACCATTCAGGACCTAATACACCAATCACCTCACTCTTCCAAACTCCAGTGGAATCAAGCCCAGTCTGCATGTCCTTTCTTCATAAGGCAACCCACTCATTCCAGGCATCAACCAAGTAAACCTCCTCTAAATCACTTCTACATCCTTCCTTAAATAAGGAGACCAAAAGTGCTCGCAGTATTCGAGACGTGGTCTCCCCATTATAACTGAAGAATAACAGCCTTACTTTTATGTTCAAGTCCTCTTGCAACAAAGGAGGGCCTCCCATGAAGGCTTCTTGACTACATATCGAAACCTTGCATTTATGCAACACTCATAACTGAAGTAGCATAATAAAAGATCCAAAATACTTCACAGGATCATAATCAGGTCAACACTAATATTGAGCCAAAGTAGGTGAGTTTAGGATAGGCAACCAAGAGGGTGGTCAATAATGGGTTGGATGGCTGTTTGAGAAGATGAGTGATGGCCAACAGTTGGGGTTCAAATCCCACCACTGGCTAACGTTACCAGGAAGGACTCTCCTTCTCAACCTCTCCCCTTCACCTGAGGTGAGGTGATCCTCCTCCAGTCATCTATCTCTCTCTTGATTTTTGTGAGAAAGATGTCCTCTGGGACTATGGTAACTATTCGTTTGCTTCTATAAAGTTGTAGAGCTGTACAGCATGGAAACAGACCCTTTGGTCCAACACAGACCCTCAATCCAATTATCATAAAGGAGGAGGATAGAAAGAGAGAGAGGTGGTGAAACAAAAAAGCTTGAGGAAATAAGCTCAAGACTTGATTTGATTAATTACTGTCATATTTACCTAGGTACCGTGAAAAGTTTGATTTGTGTGCAGTATAGACAAAGTGCATTAGGGTAATTGAACACAGCAAAGAATACAATGCTACAGCTACACAGAAGGTGCACAAAAAGCAAGATCAACATTAAATATAAAATTTGAGAGGTCCATTCAGAGAATGAAGGGGAGAAGTTGTTCTTGAATCTGTTCATACATGTACATAAACTTTCATACATTCTGCCTGATGGAAGTGGTTGGAAGAGAGTATAACCAGGGTGGAAGGGCTCTTTGATTATGTTACTTGTTTTCCCAAGGCAGCAGGAAGTATAGGTGGAGTCAATGGATGGAGTAAAGTGTTTAAGGCCCGCACAGCTACAGGCCAATGGGGAGGTGGAAAAAATGCAAGAAGTGAGAATTGGAAGAGGATAGGGGGCTGTAATATTGGAGGAGAGAAGAAAGAAAGAAGGCTACAGTAGGAATTCTAAAAGTCAAGGCACTTCTGTTCTGATGGTAGCTTGAAAATGGGTTTTTTTGGCACCTTTACCTCTTTGAGGAATAAATCATCAAGCAAAGTGTTAACATCTGTCATATTTGCAAATTATTTGATGCAAATTAATAGGAGTTATGAGAATTTAATAATTGATGGATTAGAATGAATGTAGTAAAGATGCATTAATGTAGCAACCTCCTGGTGTCCCAAAGCACTTTGCAACCAATTAAGTACTTCTGAAACACAGCCACAGTTGTAATGCAGGATAATGGGAGTGGATTGGCACACAGCAAGCTCTCACAACCGCAATAACATAAGTGAGTAAGTCATCTATTTCAGTGATTGAGGGAGAAATATAGAAACATAGGAGCAACAGTAGGCCATTCAGCCCTTCAAGATTGCTCTGCCATTCATCACGATCATAGCGTGTTCCCGCATCTTCCCCATTTCTTTTCATCCCTTTGGCTCCTCCTGCTATGTCCAACTCCTTCTTGAAATCATACAATATTTTGGACTTGATTGCTTTCTGATGTAGTGAATTCCACAGGCTTCCCACTCTCTGGGTGAAGAAATTCCCTCTCATCTCAGTCCTAAATGATCTACACCATAACTTTAAACTGGTCCCCTGGTTCTGGAATCTCCCTTCATTGAGAGCATGTCTCCCTCCTGCTGGAATATCATAATTTTCTATGAGATTCACCCACATACCACCACCAACCCACCCCCACCCCCCACACCCCCACCATTCTCCTGAACGCCAGTGAATATAATCTAATTAATATAAACAATTTAACCTCTCCTCTTACGTCAGCCCTGCCATCCCAGGAATCAGTCTGGTAAACTTTCGGTGAACTCCTTCAACAACAAAAACAGCCTTCCTCAGGTAAGGAGAGCAAAAGTGTATACGATATTCCAGGTGTGGTCTCATCAGGGCTCCGTATAAGTGCAGCAAGACATCCTGCTCCAATATTCAAATTTTCTCGCTATGAAGGCCAACATATCATTTGTCTTTTGACTGCCTGCTGCACCTGCATACTTACCTTCAGTAAACACCAAAGGAATTGCGGATGCTGTAAATCAGAAACAAAAACAGGAGTTTCTGGAAAAGCTCAGCTGGTTGGCAGTTTCTGTGTAGGGAAATCAGAGTTAACGTTTCAGGTCCAGTGACCCTTTCTCACTGCTTACCTTCAGTGACTGGTGCACGAGGACACCCAGCTGTCAATGCACATTTCCCTCTCTCAATTTATAGCCAATTCTGTTTTCGGACAATCTCAAATTTATCCACAATGTACTGCATCTGCTATGCATTTGCCCACTCACTCAACTTGTCCAAATCACACTGAAGCATCTCCACATCCTCCTCCACAGCTCAGCCTCCCACCCAGCTTTGGGGCAGGGTGATGGGGAAACTCTGATTTTCTCCAAATATTACCGTGGGATCTTTTCTATCCACTTGGAAGCACTTTAGTTAAATGCGTCATCTGAAAAACAGAACATCCGACAGCACAGTGTTGTCCCAATGCTGCACTACCAGCCCAGATTGTGTGTTCACCCCAAGGTACTGACTCAAACACAAAGTTAACCTTGAACACGGTATCACCAACATTTACATGGAGTACTCGAGGTTCCCAGCAACTTGATAAAGCAGGAAACAGCTTCTAAATTCCCAATTCTACAGTAAATGCCCATCTATCAAAGACGTGTGGGCAAAAGTCACAAACCAAGGTAAAGGGGTAACCTACAACATGTGGGAAGTGAAAAGCTCTTATGGAACGTAAAAAGATATTCATCGATTTGAGGCCACTTACGATGTCAACATGATTCAGTAAATAATTTTATTTTAATTCATTCATGAGTTGTGGGCATCACTGTCTGGGCCAGCATTTATGGCCCAGAATGCATTTCAGAGTCAATCACATTGCAGCAGGTCTGGAGTCACATGTAGGTCAGACCAGGGAAGGATGGCAATTTCCTTCCCTAAAGGACATCAGTGAACCAGATGGGTTTTTTCCAACAATTGACAACTGTTTCATGGACTCTTAATCCCATATTATTTATTAAATTCAAATTCCACCACCTGCCGTGGCAGGATTCAAACCTGCATTCCCAGAACATTAGCTGGGTCTCCGTATTAACAGTCCAGTGATAACACCACTCGGCCATCATCTTCCCTGGGGAATAAATAAAGACAAACCAACCCCCACTTTGGGACCCTGCCCGGATCCCCAAATTGAGGCTGTTTATGGAACCAGGTTACACCCTGCTTGACTATTTTAAGGATCTGTCACCTTCAAAGTCCCTGGTCTAGCACAAAATTCATCGGGATTCTCATTCTCGTTGGTAGAATTAATGCAATTGACTGCGCCTCACAGTGACGGAGATTGCACATTTATCAGGCATTAATGGCCAGTCGCGTTTCTCCTTTGCCCCGATGGATGACTGTCCCACTAAAGCAATTGGCAGGAATGCACAATGTGCAACAGGCTCCACTATCACATTCCTAGAAGACCTTCAGGTTACCTGAAAAAAAAACAGGTAATGTGCCACGAGGTGTCTCTGGAAAGTGCTAGTTTACAGCAACTTTCTTGCCATCTTGAGGAGGGGTCAACTGGGATCACTGAGCCACTTACGTAGTTAACTGAAGTGAAAAGACACCTTCAGACTCAAATTCCCAACAGTAATCCACCAAAGCCCTGTCTTCCCCATCCACCCAGCATTCAGGTTCAGTCCCAATATTTGTGAAATAGGAGTGCTTCCCCTCTCTGGCAGTAGCTGCACTGGATATATTCGAGGCCAGCATTTCTTGGATATTGGATTTTCAAAGATAGTTAAAATAAACTCTAGCCAATAAAAGACAGACTGACTTGAATTTATATAGAGCCCTTCACAGCCTCAAACTATCCCAAAGCTTTACAGCCGGTGAAGTAGAGGTGTAGAGCTGGATGAACACAGCAGGCCAAGCAGCATCAGAAGAGCAGGAAGGCTGACGTTTCGGGCCTAGACCCTTACATTAAGGCAGCTTATCTGTGTCCAGATCCTGCTCAGTTGAACCATTTTCAATCTCCAAATGGGCATGTAAAGAAAAGAACTCCCATGGGACATTGTCGCTCCTCCACTGGGATGAATACCACCTACAAGCTGAAACTTGCAATCACGAACCTGCAATTCTTAAATCATGGGAATTAAAAGGCACCAGGTCAGTTTTACAGCCATTTAAATTTGCACATTGCTTAAAAAGGTGAAGGTAATCACTTCTGGACTGGGCATCCAGTCATATTCTTTCTGAATATAAACTATTCAGACAACTTACGCAGTTCTGTTTAATGTGTCAATCAATAGATGAGCTCAAATGAATAAGCTCTAAAAATAGTGTGTCCCATCAACAAAGGTGGGGTTTCCTAGAATTAACATTTCTGGATCTTTGGTTGCCCACAGAAGTTCAAGAAAGTTCTCAAAGACCAGCTTAACATAAAAATTAACTTCAGAACAACAAACACTAACTCAAGTTACACGGACACCAACTCAAGTTCCAGAAGTCCACTGACCAATTTGCTGGAAGATGCTGCAGCAAAGGACAGAACTATTCCAAACAGCAAGTGTCAAAAAAGGCTCAAGTCAGTCATTCTGTCCAAATTTCCATCTATAGGAAAAAGAGCATCTGGGCAAAATAAAGGGCTATCCCATTGACATATTACTTCAGGATGGATATCAGTATGAAGCCATTGTGATGGACTAATAACAATTACATGCTTTGGCTCCAACCAACACTATTGCTATGGTCAGCAACATGCAGCAATCCAATAGACACAGTTTGTTGCATCTGCGCAAATGCAGTCCGGCCTTTCTGGATACCTGCAAAACAATAGGCACCAAGTGACAGTCATCAAATGCACTGGAAATCTGGTCCCAAAATGAAAACCAGGTGCCAGAACAAAAACACTGGATGTGACACCATCTTGTTCAATGTTGGCAGCAAAGATGGTGTTTACAAAGGATACACACACTCAACAATATTCAGTGTCAACCAAGCATAACAGAAGTTTCAGAAAACAATCAAATTTTCCATGTTCTTAATGTCATATATCATGTCAGTAGTTTAAGGTTTAACAATACCATATGCCTGGAAGAGGCAGTTCAACACATTTAAACATGAAAATGAACACAGGAGTTAGTGCCAACATACTATCGCTCTGCATCCAGACAGACACATACCTTAAGCAAGTAGCATTCCTTGTTACAGCCTACAAGGGACAGTCATACAGTGTATAAAAGATCACCAATTTCGTGCACTCGCAGAATCAATATGCAAGTTCGTCTTGGCTTCCTTAAACCTTCTACCTGATAAATACCAACCGACCAACAAGACTAGCAGTATGCACAGGCCTCAGTACAGCCAAATCATGATGGTGGAAGAGACCAAGCATGAAGCAAACAAATTAAAGAATCTGCAAGAGTACAACTTTGAAGTGAGGTATAAGCCAGGTACCAGGATGATTACGTCTAACATGCTGGAGTAGATGAATCAGCACACAAAGGTCAAGATATTCCTCCTGATCTACACACTGATGCTCTTGACTACGGAGGTCGAAGATGTTCGAGGCTGATCTGTTATGCCAGAGTCAGTGCGAACAGCTGCAGTTTGCAATTGCTAAAAATGACCAATACAAGAATTGCAAAAGATCATCCAGGTTGGCCTGATTGTATTAAAGAAGTACCTGAGAAGATTCATTCATTTCGGTCATAGAGGTGAACTTGGTATGTTATAATACTTCATTTTCAATGGCAAACAAGTTTTCTGATCAAAAGCATGACACAAGATGTGATGGCCCAGTTTTACAAGGGACAAATGGGCTTTCGATTAGTGGTGTGCTCCTGTTTACCAACCAAAGGATGAATCAGGATATGCAACTCAGGAAAGGTATACCAAAAGTATCATCCCAAAAGGGGAGGCAGCATCTAACCCCAATGTTCCGTCCACTCCTTGGACCAATGTATAGAATCATAGAACCTCTACAGTGCGGAAGCAGGCCATTCGGCACACTGACTCTCCAAAGAGCATCCCACCCAGACCCAGACCCAGCCCCCTACCCTAATCCTGTAACCCTGCTTTCTCATGGCTAACCCACTTAGCCTGCACATCCCTGGACAATTTAGCACAGCCAATCCACCTAACC
>JAHRHZ010000266.1:5750806-5769886 GCA_024137785.1 Ginglymostoma cirratum | reverse complement strand
GTAGATATCTGTGGTACAGATGGAGTTACAGAGGTTAGCAGCATGGATACAGGCCCTTCAGCCCATCTTGCCCATCCCACACAGTTTCCACAATTAATCTAGACCCATTTGCCTGCATTTGGTCCATATCTCTCCATACCTATCCCATCCATGTATCTGCCCTCTGGACTTTTTTTTTTAGGCTCTCCCCTCTGACCTTAAACTGTGGAGGCCATTCTGCCCCTGGTGTCTGTGCTGGATCTTTGGAAAAGTGATTTTGCTTATTCCCATACCCCCACCTTTTTGACCTTAACCCTGTAGGTTCCTCATCCTCCAGCATCTGTCCGCCGTCCTTCAATGACCGTGAAGTAGCAGAATTCTGTCTCTGTAAAAGCACTGTGGTTGCCCCTGCACCCCAAGCACTGCAGAGGATCAGCACCAACGTCTCCAGGTTCATTAGAGACAGGCAATAAATGCCTGTAGTGCTCACGTACCATAAGCAAATTCTTTTTAAAAATCCCTTTCAATACCAATTGTGGAACTTCTATCATCTTTTCACAGAGCTCCAGCTCCTACTAATTTTAGGGAACAAATTTTTCATCAGTTTCTCCAACAGTGAGTTTCATATCTGTGTCCTCTAATTAATGACTCACTTGCCAGTAGGAACATTCTTCATCTTTCTTATTGCAATCTCCATTTGTCTTTGAAAGCCGCTATTAGCTCCCCTCTTATTCCAGGTCGTTTAAGACACAACTTTCTCTCTCCTAATTTATACGCCTGTCCTCTCTGGTGGATGTAGATGATTCTGATGTCAGTATTCAGAGAACCTTGCCCCTGTCCCCTACCTGACATTAATTGCTGAACGAATACAAACAGCGCTGGGGTTCAACAGGTTTCCATAGTCAAAATTATAAATTGCTGGAAAAGCTCAGGTCTGGCAGCATCTGCAGAGAGAAGTCAGTCACTCTACCCGAAACGTCAATTCTGAGCTTTTCCAGCAATTTCTATTTTAATTTCTGACTTGCAGAATCTGCAATTCTTTTGGTTTTTATTTAGGTTTCAGTGGCCTTGGGTGATTAGAAGTATTCAGTATCCTTTAGTAAAATGGAGGTATACAGTTGTACAGAAAACCTTACGAAACCCCACTTCAAAAAATAAATAGGTCTGGCAGAATGTATAGGTGAGATCATTCTTCCATCTCTCTGTTGCCTCATGCAGTTCAAAGGCCAGTCTGCACTGGCTGATGACTTAAATACGTTCTGAAGAAGGGTTCAGACCCGAAACGTCAGATTTCCTGGTCATCTGATGCTGCTTGGCCTGCTGTGTTCATCCAGCTCTGCATCTTGTTATGTCAGATTCTCCAGCATCGGCAGTTCCCACTATCTCTGACTTAAATACGAGATACTTTTATTCTTGGTTAGGAAATGCAGCAGTCAATTTTTTTCAAAAATCTGTTCCTGTGGGATGTGGACGTCGTTGTCTAGGCCAGCATTTATTGTCCATCCCTGAGAGTCAACCACATTGCTGTGGGTCTGGAATTGCATGTAGGCCAGAGCAGGTAAGGATGGCAGATTTTTTTTTTTCCCTTCAAAGGACATGAGTGAGGCAGATGGGTTTTTGTGACAATCTGACAATGGGTCAGATTTTTATTGAAATCAGATTGCACCATCCGGTCTGGTGGGATTTGAACACGGGTCCTCAGAACGTGAATCTAGACCTCTGGATTAATAATCCAGTGATGTCACTACTATATCACTGCCTCCCCGAGCACATCAGGCTACCACAAACCACATTGACCAGGACATTGAATTTTCTGTCGTTGCTGGTTGAGCTATGGATATTGGCCTGGACACCGGAAAGCTGTTCTTGGTGAGAGTGGCACGGGATCTTACTACATCTGTGAGAGAGGGTGGGCCAGGCTTAACACGTCACTTGTAAAGCAGCACCTCTGGTCAGCGCAGCACTCCCTCGGTGCTTCCACAGGACCGTCAGCCTTGTTTTTCCCAGTCCTGGAGTGCAGCCTGAAGCCCACGGTCACCTCAGAGGCGAGAGCACTACCTGCTGAGCTGCGGCTGACACTAAATAAAGGGACACCGAATTCGTGGGAGTTGATGCCTCCCAGACAGAACGAGGGAGTAAACAGTTTACACAGAAGGGTTTGGTTTGCTGTTACCTGAAATGCTGTTTGTCTTTTTCCTTCTCTGTAGAGGCACTGAAGTCCTGCCTTGGACTGCGACTTGTTGGGCCATATGATATTCTGGCAGGAAAACACAAAGCAACAAAGAAGTTGGAGCCTAATTATCTGTTGCACTGGCGTTACTTCTATGACCCTCCAGAATTTCAGACCATCATCAATGGAGACTCTGAAACACAACATCACCTCGGCTACTTCAGGTAACTGTGGTCCCCAGGTGCATTGCTGAGAGTGGGAGTAGGATTGGGCCTCCTGCGTTTCTTATTTGGCCGGGTCACTTGGAGATTTGTAAGCAGAAATCATTCTCAGCATGTGGGCTTGGTCAGCATTTGTTACTCGGCCCCTATATTTCTGTGGCAAAGCCGTTTTCTAGAAGCACTGCAGTCTGCAGAATGGAGGTGGTGGGTGGGGGGTGCGGGTGGTGGGGAGTGGTAGGAGTTGGGTGCACCCACAGTGCAATAAGGAAAGGAGTTCCAGGATCTTGACCCAGCAAGAATAAAGCAATGCCGGTTTAGTCCTGAGTCAGAATGGGGTGTGGCTCGCAGGGGAATTAACAGCTGATGGTGTTTCCATGAGTTTGCCCTTCTTGACCCTCGAGGTAGGAGAGGTTGGGGGGTATTGGAAGGTGCTGACATAAGAGCCTTGGTGAGTTATTGCAGAGTGTCATGTAAATGGTACACACTGCTGCCAATCAAACAGGGTGCTATGTCCTGGACAGAGTCAAGCTAGTTGAATGTTGTTGGAGCTGCGCACACCCAGGGAAGTGGGGAGTATTCCATTACACTTCAGTGACTATGTTGTATGTGGTGTTTACAGAGATTCTCCAGATGAATTGCCGGTGTTCATAGGGGCAAACGAGGCAAAGAACGGCTGCTCGGTGGTTCAGATGGGAAACAATTTGTTTAGTGCGGTGAAGTATGTATGTTTCTGCTTCCTATGGGGTTACATGTAACTGATGGCAGTGGGAGGGTGTGCTGACATCTAGTCAGAGGATCATGGTTTGTGTCCCATTCCGAAAAACCTGGGCTATCATTCCAATGTAGAACTGAAGGAGTGCTCAATGGTCAGAAGTGGCATCTTTTAGATCTCACACTAAAACAAGATCCTGCCTGCCCTGGCAGATAGACAAACATAATCCTGCGTTATTATTCCAAAGATCATGTAGGCCAGACCAGGTAAGGATGGCAGTTTCCTTCCCTAAAGGACCTTAGTGGACCAGATGGGCTTTTCTAACAATCGACAATGGATTCACGGTCATCATTAGATTGTCAATTCTAGATATTTTTTTGAATTCAAATTCCACCAACTGCCGTGGCGGGATTTGAACCTGTGTCCCCAGGACACTACATGGGTCTCTCTGGATTAACAGTCCAGCGATAATACCACTAGGCCATTGCCTCCCCTTTACTATGCAACGGATTAAGAGTCGGCCACGTTTGTATGGGGGCAGGAATCAAACGTAGGTCAGACAGGGTAAGATCACCTGATTTCCTTCCCTAAAAGATAATGAATCTCTTGGGTCTCATCACCTTCACACTCACTTTTCTGAAAATTAATTTTTACAGCTGAATTTGCCAGCGTTTGGATTATGAACGCTTGTCACATTAACCTGCCGCACCCTTAGTATTTTAAGCAACAATTTTGTCACTAATAAGCTTTTATGTCTTTAAATTGAAAATCATCTAACCCATATCACCTTACCCCCTTTTTAAAAAAAGCTTGTTTCATTGTGTGGAAAGTTTTGTCACATTCTTTTGGTTTACTGGGTAGCACAGAGTCAAAAAGGTAGAGTCCCATTCCAGAAGATCTAGGCTGTCATGCTAGTACAGCATTGAAGGTGTGCTACACGTCCAGAGGGGCCTCCTTTCATATAAAACACTATGACTTAATGATCCTCTGTCATTGTCTCGGAGCAGGTGATGTTCCCCTGATGTCCTGGCCAATATGTAATCTTTGACTGACGTTACGTAACTGAACATTTGTCACACCGCTGTGTTTGGCGGATCAAACATTTCTGACCCTTGGTTGTTGTAGACGGTTGCTGGGAGTCTCCTGTTCTCTTCAGGTCTGCGTGGGGAACATAGGACATAGGGCCTGTACTGTGCTGTACAGTTCTTCGGCCCACGATCTTGTGCCAAACTTTTACCCTAAACCTAAGGTCTATCTAACCTCCATCCCTACCTTATACTATCATTCAAATGCTTATCTAATAGCAGCTTAAATGACCCTAACTAGGCCGACTCCACTACCCTCTCCGGCAATGCATTCCACGCCCCCTACAACTCTCTGAGTAAAGAACCTACCTCTGACGTCTCCCTGATATCTGCCTCCACTCACTTTAAAACTATGTGCCCTCATAATAGCTACCTCCACCCTAGGAAAAAGTCTCTGGCTGTCCACTCTATCTATACCTCTGATTGTTTTGTACGCCTCTATCAAGTCACCCCTCATCCTTCGTCGTTATAAAGAGAAAAGCCCTAGCTCTCTCAACCTTTCCTTGTAAGACCTTCCCTCCATTCCAGGCAACATCCTGGTAAATCTCCTCTGCACCTTTTCCAATGTTTCCACATCTTTTCTGTAACGAGGCGACCAGAACTGGACCCAGTACTCCAGATGTGGCCGAACCAGGCTTTTGGATAGCTGGAGCATAACATCTTGAACTTAATCCCTCTATTAATGAAAGCTAAGACACCATATGCCTTCTTAACAACTCTATCCACCTGGGTGGCAGCTTTCAGGGAACTGTGAACATGAACCCCAAGATCCCCCTGCTCCTCCACACTGCCAAGAATCTTTCCGTTAACCCTGTATTCTGCTTTCAAGTTTGTCCTTCCAAAATGAATCACCTCACACTTTTCAGGGTTAAACTCCATCTGCCACTTCTCAGCCCAGCTCTGCATCCTATCAATGTCCCTTTGTAACCTAGAACAGCTCTCCACACTATCCACAACTCGACTCACCTTCGTATCATCCATGAACTTACCAATCCATCCTTCCACTCTTACATCCAAATCATTTACAAAAATCACAAATAGAAGAGAACCCAGAACAGTTCCTTGTGGTACACCACTCATAACTGAGCACCGTGTTGAATATTTTCCGTCCATACCACCCTTTGTCTTCTAAGGGTCAGGCAATTCTGAATCCAATCTGCCACATTTCCCCCTACCCCATGCCTCCTTACTTTCTGCATGAGCCTACCATAGGAACCTTAGCAAACGCCTTACTTAAATCCATGTATACCACATCCACTGCTCTACCTTCATCCACGTGTTTGGTCACCTCTTCAAAGAATTCAATAAGGTTTATGAGGTGTGATCTACCCTTTACAAATCCATGCTGACTATCATGAATCAAACTATGCCTATCCTAGTTATCATAAACCCTATCTCTCAGCGCTCTTTCCAATAATTTGCCCATCACTGAAGTAAGACTAACTGGCCTTTAATTTCCGGGGTTATCCCTATTCCCCTTCTTGAACAAGGGAATGATGTTTGCCACTCTCCAGTCTTCCAGCACTATACCCATGGACAGTGAGGATGAAAAGATCAATGCCGAAGACCCTGCAGTCTCTTCCCTTGCTTCCCATAGAATCCTTGGATAAATCCCATCAGGCCCAGGGGACTTATCTATCTTCAAGTTCCTCAAAATTCCGAGTACATCTTCCTTACTAACATCCACCTCCTCTAGCCTACCAACCTGTTTCACACTGTCCTCCCCTACGATGAGGTCCATCTTAGTTGTGAATACCGAAGAAAAGTATTCATTAAGGACCTCTCCTATCTCTTTAGTCTCCGTGCACAAATTCCCTTTACAATTCTTGATCGGCCCTATCCTTGCTCTGGTCATTCTCTTAATCCTCACATACGTATAAAAAGCCTTGAGGTTTTTCTTGATCTTACCTGCCAAGGTTTTCTCATGCCCCCTTATAGCTCTCATAAGCCCTTTCTTCAGTTCCTTCCTGGCTAACTTGTATCCCTCTAGAGCCTTTTCCAATCCTTGTTTCCTAAACATTAAATAAGCATCCTTCTTCCTCTTAACTAGTCATTCGACCTCTCTTGAGAACCAAGGCTCCCTCACTTGACTGCATCTTCCCTGCCTGCTAGGGACAAACGTATCGAGCACATGCAGTGTGCATTCCTTAAACAATCTCCACATTTCTATAGTGCTCTTTCCTGAAAGCATCTGTTCCCATTTTATGTTACCCAGTTCTTGCCTAACAGAATTATAATTACCCTTCCGCCAATTATACACCTTACCCTGCTGTATGTACCTATCCTTTTCCATAACTATTGTAAAAGTAACAACTGCCCCAAAGGGAACGGAATGTCCGAGCCCCTGTCCGTCCACCTTTTACATTTTTTTTTTTTACTTTATTGTGATGGGGAGAGATGGCGGGTGGAATCGAGTTAAAAATGTGTGCAAATTCTTTCTAAGTTTAGCTGTTTTCCCTTTTTATTTTATTTCCCTTCTCCCTTCTGTCCCATCACTCCTCTGGTTTACAGCCTCCTTTTATCCAGAAGACTGAAAGAAATGGGTAATAGAAGTCAGAGCAGTGTTTTGAAAGAGCTCGAGACCAAACTGACTACGGTAGCGAAGAAATTAGGTTATTCCCTAGAACAGAAAACTAAAGAAATGAAGCAAAGGGATAGGAAGGTAAGCTTGTAACATACTTCCAGAACATTCCCTGCATGTACTGGTGTGGCATTATGTTTCTGGTTAACTGTGACCTGCAGTGACTGACGACCTCACACTTATTCAGCAGAAAGCTATCTACATTGGTAGAAAATACAGAAAGACAGAATACTTCTTAAGTGGTAAGAGGTTGGGAAGTGCAGGTGGCCAATGGACCTCTGTGTCCTCGTTCAATAGTCACTAAATTTTTAAGGTGCAGCTGCAGCAAGTAATGATGAAGGCAAGTGTTGCATTGGCCTTCAACACAAGGAGATCTGAGCACAGGATTGAAGACGACTTGCTGCAGTTACATAGAGCTTTGTTGTCCCTTTTTCTCAAGGTATATAAATACCTGCTTGGCAATTAAACATAGTGAAAGGAGACATGATGAAGAAATTCCGTGTATCAATTTTACTGAATCCCCCGGGTGTCATTGGCCCTGTGCCTCTGATCTTAACTGCTGCACCCTGGCCATCTTGCATTCGTCAGAAGGAGGTGTGATGTTGTGTTTGTAGAATATACATCCCAGTGACTGGCCAAGTGTATCAAACAACATGCCTCATCGACCATTTGCAGTGGGCCGCAGCCAACTTGTACTCAGAAAAATATACCTACCGATCATTAGATATGATTCTGCTATTGGAAATCACTTGTTTAATAATACTGACAGTGCTAAGAGTTATACTGGAAACCAATTTTCAGATTTAAGACTAGTGCAGTTGTGACTGCTACAAGCCACTCAGGACCCTGTTTGATGTAAACAAAAGGGGTTTGTATGTTCATTTTTAAAGAACGGTCATGGAGACGGCCAATTATTGCTGCATCCCCACGGCAACACCCTTACCAAACAATCTAATGAAGATTGACAGTTCATGTTGTATTTCTGGGCCAGTGATGGTTTAAACCGTTGGCACTGTTTTATACGCTATGTCCCTTTTCTGTTTCTTGCATTCCAGTCCTGATGAATGAAGATGAAAAGATTTGACGACTTGTCTCCTTTTAGTAAATGTTTAAATTGTATTGAGCCTTGTCTCTTTTTGTTCACTCATGATGAGGGTGTTACTGAGAATTTATTGTCCCACCCTAATTGTCCTGGAGAAGGTGGTGGTAAGCTGCCTTTGTGAAAAGATTCAGACTTTGGGGTCCTTGATGAGACCACTTCTGCAGTATTAATCTCCTTCACTGAGGATTTGGGGGCCATTGTAGGAGTGAAAGGGAGGTTCACCAGAATGAACCACAGAATGGCAGACTTGACTTGGGATGGATTGAGGAGACTAGGTCTCTATTCGGTACAGTTTTGAAGGGTAAGGGGTGATCTTATTGAAACTTGCAGAATTCTTGCAGGGTGTGTCAGGGTAGATGTGGATGGGATTTTTATTCCTGGCTGTGAATTTAGAATCAAGGCACATCCCAGGATCAGGAGTAAGCCAATTAAGAATGAAATGGGGAATTTCTTTACTCCGAGGATGGTGAATCTTTGGAATTCCCCACAACAAAGGGCTGTGGAAGTTCAATCTTTGAGCAGGCTGAAGGAAAAATGCCCTCGATTTCAAGATGCTGATGATTTTGATATGAGGAGAGTGCAGGAAAGCAGCATTGAGGTAGATTCAGTCGAGATCTAACTGAATGGTGGAGCAGACTCGATGTATTGAATGGCCTACTCCTGTTCCCATGTCCTGTCTGTAACCCACTGTTTGAGGATAAAGTTCAGATATGACAGCAAGCACTGACTCGGCATTAGGGAACTCACCATCCGTTGAAAAAGTGTATGTTGCCAGAATCCGGTAGGCTGCTGTCTCATTAGGGAGAGGTGACTGTTGGGGAGTTTAACCTCAGCATTAGCATGAATCAGTCGGCACAAGATTTGAACCCACTCTGGTGTCGTTCTGCATCGCAAATTAGCCAACCAGCCAAATGAGCTATTGCCTCTTTCCACCGGATGCTTATACGAGCCACATCTGAAGTGCTGCTAAAGTTGGATTCCACCCAGTCAATTCCCACACCGCCCTGTATTTTATCTTATCTCTGCTCTTTGCAGAAAGAACCCGTGAGCATGTTGCATACAGTGATCAAGAGAGTTATGAACCATAAACAAGAGTGGGCCACTCGGCCCATCAAGCCTGCTCCCCCATTCTAATAAGATAATGGCTGATCTGATATTAACCTCAATTCTACGTTCCTGTGTATCCGCAATAATCTTTCACCCCCTTGATAATAAAGAATCTGCCTTTAAAAAAAATTTAGATATTCTTTTGATGAAGGGAATTCCAAAGGGACTCAGCCTCTGAGAGAAAATAAAAATCCTCACCTCTGTTTTAAATAGGCCGCCCTTTACTTTTAAATTCTGATACCCCCCCCAGGTCTAGATTCTCCTACAGGAGGAAACATCCTTTCCACATCCACTTAGTCAAGGCCCCTCAGGATCTTACATGTTTCATTTAAGTCACCTCTGACTCCTCTAAATTCCAGAGGATACAGACTGAGCCTGCCTAGCCTTTCCTCATAAGGCAATCCACTCATGCCAGGTATTGGTCTGGTAAGCTTTCTCTAAACTGGTTGACAGCTATTCTCTGGTTTGCTTCTCAGTACAGTGCCTTGACCAATCAGAATAAACCTGGGTTTTTAACTTTAACCAAAGCTTGGCAGTTAACTGTCAGCCATCATTTAACTGGTGCATTCTCCATGGTGATGTGCATACCAATCAGAGTCAACTTGTCAACTAATCGACATACTGTTCTCATACTGCAGAAATAGATTGTTTCTGACAAATGATCCCTGGACTTAAAAGGTTGATTCTGTTCCCTTATTCACAGATGCTGCCAAACCTGCTGAGTTTCTCCAGCACTATTAGGTTTTTGTTTGTAAATTGTTTTCCCTTTACATTGATATTTCTTATGAATTGTCCCAATGACAGTAACCTAAAGGTTTTGGCGAAATATGTCTTTTTTTTTAGCAGCTCTGCATTTAAAACCCAGTTCCCCCGCAGAGGTCTCAGGATTTCAAGTCCAGTGGCAATCACAGAGCACCTCCGTCTTCCTGTAACGTACCGCCTGTTGTTTTCTGGTACCCAAGGCAAATTGTCACCGTTTTGTGTGAGTCTGTACAGTGAATGACTGACAAAATGCTCCAATTTAAAAAGATACTGCTGTTGTTTAGAGGGATTGCAAAGTGTCTGTCTGTCTATCTACCTGCCTTCTCTGGGGGCAGATGTATAAGAATGAGCCATGCTATCGTGAAGTAGAACAAGGTTAATTCTTCCTGGTGCCCTGATCGATACTTATCCTTCATGCAGCTATGTTCAAAATACACAAAAGGAGAAATACTCGGCAGGTCAGGCAGCATCTTTGGGGAAAAGTGAGAGTGAATGTTTTAGGACCAGTGATGAGCCTTCATTAAAACTTGGAACGATAGGGATGGGGTGGATGAATAGGATTTCCAACATCTGCACTGTCTTGATGTTGATTTACTTGGATTGGGATGAGGATGTCACTGACTGGGCCAGCATTTATTGCCCATCCCTAATTGCCCAGCCAGTAGTTAAATTAACCATAATGCCTACCATAGTCACATGGAGACCAGACTAGGTGAGGATGGCAGATTTCCTTCCCTAAAGGACATTAGTGAGCCAGATGGGTTTTGCCGACAATGGTCATCATTAGACTTTTAATTATGGATATTTTTAATTGAATTCAAATTCCTGCCGCGGCAAGAACTGAACCCGGGTTCTGAGCAGGTTGTTTGGGTCTCTGGATTAATAGTTTATTGATAATACCACGAGACCATCTAGCTCCCACGCCTCGAGATGCATGAGGTAGACACTGCGTTCCAGTCTCTCTCATTGACAGCTAGTGTTCACATATCACTCTTGCAGCATGACTGGAGACCATGGCTCATCTTCAATCACCCTCTTCTCCGCGAGGCTGGAGCTCACTGTGCAAGCCGTTGGGTAGGCCACAGAAACAGGGGCTGGGTGCCATGGCCAAACCAGCTGAGCCATCTTTCGTTGACATTGGACATGCCCAGAAATATTCTATTGTGACAAGTGATTTGGCACAAATGATCTTTGCTGATTTGTAAGCCCAATACAAACTGAGAGGATGTTTCCCCTCATGGGAAAGTTCAGGATAAATAATTTAAAACTGAGATGAGGAGGAATTTCTTCTGTAGGAGTTGAGAGTATTTCGAACTCCTTGCAACAGAGAGCTGTGGGGGTGGAGTGCTCGTGTATAATTAAGGCAGAGATAGATAGATTCTTGATGATTAAGGGAATCAGTGGCTTTGGAGAAAGGGCAGGAAAGTGGATGTGAGGAATGTCGGATCAGCCAGGACTCCATTCCGTGGCGGAGCAGGGACCGAACGGTCTACTTCTGGTCCTATTTCTTGTGGTCTTATTGTACAAGTGTTTTCAACTGTGGTATTGAGGCAGATAATTACACTCTAATTCCTTCCTAAAGACCACCAAATGTTCTTCTATAATTTGAACTGCAACATAAAATTATGTTTGTTCCATGCTCAGATTGAACATCTCTGTGCTAATTATGTAAAGTTGTTAACAATTGAAGCAGGATCTAACAGGTAGCACCCAGTTTGGATACAAAGGTGTTGCACAGCACCTGCTCTATTTGAGGGTGTGAACCAATTCTTTAGTTGGCCTAGGCTCCTTCCTATACAATAGTACAATAGCCTCTCTAATCTTGAGGATCTGTATTTAGCTGCAGTTGTCTGGATTTATTGGTGATAAACAGTGTGTAGGAGCTGGCACTGGGAGTTAAAAGCAAATACCTTGCAGCTATGCACCAGGCCTGAGCAGGAGCAAGGTTATGAAATCTTCATTTGGTGTTTTTCTACATTTTGAGTCTCATGTGTATTGCCCACAGGCTGCGTCAGTAGTATAAAAAATTGCCGCATGTTCTTTGTGGCAGGTTATTGGTGATCAAAAAAGCATTGTTCATCAAGCTTTTATTTTGGCAACTCTGACATCTCTGTCGTCATCTCTGACTCATTGAAGTAAAAATGCCACTGATACAGTCATCTATCCTTTGTCACTTGTAAAGTCACTAATCAAAGTTGTCAGTCCCTCAGTCTGTGTCTTTGATATTAGTTATGTATTCTAATGTTCTGTCTGTGCAGCAAAATGCAGTTGATGTTTGTTTAATGGATGAAGAGACTGTGCTGTACAATTTTCACCTGAATATTAATGTGCAGTTTCACAATCTGAGATTGACTTTACTCCTCACCATACAGGAAGTCTATCTCCTCTATCCTTCATTTCCAGGTTGCCACCAGAACCTTTCATGGAGCTGGTTTGGTTGTTCCAATCGATAAAACTGGTGTAGGTTACAGAGAGCTTCCTGAAACGGATGGTAAGTTTGTAATCTTTACTGTTCTCCTTTGTCCATGGATACTTAAAAATGCATAAGCTACATAGAAATTGCAATGGGAATTTGTTGAATGGCATGTTTTTGTTCTTCCATTTAAAAACTTCTGGCGTTCAGGATCAGTTTGGCTGAGTAATAAGTCGCTAATGCATGGGAAGAGGCCATTCAGTTTATTGAGTCTGTGCAGGCTCACTGTTGAAAGGTTCAGCAAGTCCCATTCCCCCAGCCCCCGCTACTGCAAGTTTATTTCCCTCAAATTCCCATCTCATCAATCATTGATTGTCTCCGCACCCAGTACCCTTGCAGTCATTGGATTCCACATCATTACTATTCAAGGCTGTTCAAGAAAATCTTTCAGCCCTGCATTCCACCTTACATCTTCTGCAAAACTCTAAATCTATGTCCCTGCACCCTCTCCCCAGTCCTTCTACCATCACCTAACACATGGCTTTCCTTCAGCTGCCTTTATCTAAATCTATTGTAAATATCCTAATCATCCCAAAGCCACCTTTTTCTTTGAAGAATAAGAAGAATCACAGCTTCTCCAGTTTCACCCTATGGTTAAAGCCCTTCATTCCTAATGCTGTTCTGATAGATGTCCTCTGCACCCTCTCGAGTAGACACACTTTTGTCCTAAAATGTGGTGATCAGAGCTGAATGCAGTATTCCAGGCATGCCTTAACCAGAGCTTTCTGAAGTTTCGGCTTCGGACTTTGCACGTTGTTCCAAGTCTACCTCATTAGGAAAGGAGTGACTGTGGTGCGGTGCCTATGTCTTTTTTAAAATGTCTGTTCGGACTGTGAAACGATCAGCTACTTCTGCGATGTTTAGCTTATACAAGTACAAATTGTTGTAGGTATATTCCCTGTTCACAAGCCCAGGCTTTCTAAGGACTGTGGCTGCCTACCTTCAGTCTCCCTGGGTTGCAGTCAGCTCAGTCCAGATGGAATGGAGAATTGAACATGGGATCTTCCAGGGAAATGTAGCTCCTTCAGTTTTTCTTCATCATCATGGTTTTAGGGAATATTAAGGGTTTATTTTTCAGTGTTTTGTGTCATCACTGCAGAGACCTGTGCTGACGCTGCTCTGTTTGAAGTGTTTCCTTCCTGGTGAGACGTTAAACTGAGGCTTAATCTGGTCTTTCCAGTCGACGTAATGTATCCCACTGCCAATATTTCAAAGGGAAATTCTCCCTGATGTCCTGGTTGATGCTTATCCTTCGACCAGCCTCCAAATCTTTTCAATATTATACAGCACAAGACCTATGAGCAGAAGAAGGCCATTCAGCCCAATGACTCAGTTCCCTCATTCAATGAGATCATGGCTGATCTGCTGATGCTCAACTCCATTTTCTTGCGTCTTCCCATAATTCTTGAATCCCTTACTGATTTAAGTAAATGCAAGGCTGTGATAGACAGATTTTTAATGACCCAACTTCAACAGCCCTCTGTACCGGGTGGTAAAGAATTCCAGAAATTCACTACCCTCTGAGAGAAGAAATTTCTCCTCACCTCTGTTTAAATGGATGACCCCCTTAGTCTGAGAAGATGCTGTCTGGTCCTAGACTCTTCCCCGAAGGCGAAACAACCTCTCTGTATCTACTCTGTCAAGTTCTCTAAGAATCTTCTGTCTCGAATAAAGTCACCTTTTATTGAAACTACAGGAGGTCCCTGACTTATGCACATCCAATTTATGAATGCAATCCCATACAGGGGTGCGATTTCAAAGATCTGATGTAAGAACATTTTCTGTCCTTACCCAGTTGCTTCTTTTTTTCCCTCAATTGCACTCCAACATGCAAACAATTTGACTTGCAAACGGACTTCAGAATGGAACCTGTTCACGATCGGGGACTGTCTGTATAGCAGGGCCATGTTTATAGGAGATAATAAGGTGTAGAGCTGGATGAACACAGCAGGCCAAGCAGTATCAGAGGAGGAGGAAAGCTGATGTTTTGGGCCTAGACCCTTCTTCAGAAAAGTTCAGAAAACTCCCATGTTTGTAGGATTTTGCTGTTAGCACATTGACTGCTGCATTCCCTGCATGAAAGTAATGAGGACACTTCATGATTGCTTTCCTGGCTGCAAAGACCTTTTTTGAGGTCATGAATGGCAGTGTAAGTCTTTCTCAAAATGCCTTTAAGTGAAAGGCAGGCACAATGTGCTGTATTACGCAGTCTCTGTTGTGAATGGGTTCCATTCTGGAGTCCATTCACAAATCAATTTGTGCGCAAGTCAGAACACAATGCAGGACAAAGTAAGTATGAGGAAATATTCGTGTGTCTGATCTTTAAAACGACACCCTTGTGTGGGATTGCGTTTGTAAATATGAGCATTTGTATAATCAATCTTTCATCCATCTGGGCTTGGAAAAAATAACCAGTGTCTCTCTTATTTTCCAAACAAAAAACTGACAGGAAGTCTGAAAAAGATCTGTAAAGCAATTGTAGAAGCTCCAAATGATGAAGCCCGGATTAAAGCATTTGCCCCAATTCAAGAAATAATAACCTACGTTCAGTTTGCAAATGATGAATGTGACTATGGAATGGGCTATGAACTAGGAATCGATCTTTTCTGTTATGGATCCCATGTGAGTAGATGCAGATGGAATTCAGCATTGTTTTCAACATTTGAACCTAACACACCCTCCTTCCAACTCCACAAACCCTTGGTGTGACATAGTGCTCAAAATTCACAGGCCAGCGGACAAACCTACCCCTGAAACCCCCTGGGAAAATTCACCCACGAGAAAAGTCGCCCCTGTGTGTAGAATGGAAGGAAAGGGAGACAAGCTGCTGTGCAGTCTCATTCTGGCTATCTCCCATGTTTCTGCTGATTGATTGGCAAACACAGGAGGGATAAAACCAGACTCCGAATAGAACAGCGGGTGGAGTGGCTCAGTCAGTGCTGGTAGTGAGGGAGTTTTGGGGGTGGGTGGGTGATAGCCCAGGCCATCGTCCAGGATGGTGGGTGTTTACTTTTTCAGGCGGGGATGGTGCAGAGGCCAGGACCTAGGGCTAGTCACCATTTTGCCGCGGTAAAGGTCAGGTGGGCGGGTCAGTGTGTAACAGGGAGGCTGGTAAGGGGAATCAAACTGGTCAGGGTTTCAAAACTGACAACAAAGCAACACATGGCTAACTATTAGCTGGGAAACTTGAAATCGCAATGGTAATTAGTTGCTTACAAATAAATGTGATATTTCTAGTGTAAAGCTGCTTATGTTCAGGAGCTACATTATGGGGAATATATTGGATGCTATTGTCACGGACACTGTCAACTATTGAATTTAAATCTGATATTCAGATCTAAGATGTATCAAAAGGATTGTTAATATCTAGTTAGAATATTCTAGCTATCTGAATATGTGGTGGAACCATATCTGCTGTGAGTTCTAGTTTGTAGAAGCTGTGTATAAGGTGATGGGTTCTTACGTGCAGAAATATGACAGTTATTTTGGATAAAAAGACTTCTCTAACGTATGCCTGTTGTTCGATAACAATTTACACACTGTAGTGTCTAGGAAATTAATGCTTTTGTTGCTGCTTCACTGAAATAATTGAAAGTAATTTTATGACCATGATGATATCACTCCCAGTGGAAAACATTGGCAGTTGTACAGGATAAAATTTCAGTATTGAGTCACATAATAGGATGAATCATATTCAAGTGGGAGGAAACAAAAGTGGATGAGATATTTGGAAGAATTTTGAGCTCTGCGTTCTTGTATATGTACCCCAGTCGGAAAATTATGGTTTTCATAAAAAGTAATGAATTTTGTAAGATAGTGATTAACATTCTATCCACCCTCTACCATCAGTGCACAGTAACACCTGAGAGTCCCATCTATGAGAGGGACTGCAGCAATTCACTGAAGCTTCTGCAATAGTATCTCTGAATCCCATCTGTTACTTCAATGGCAGCAAGCGTCTGGTGTTAATGGGTTAACAACCTGGATGTCTTTATCCTCAGCACAGACTGTAGCATATCAGCACCACTTTCTTAAGCGCTCTTGGGAATGGACAGTAATTGCTGAACTCATAAATGCAGGGGAACTTCTTTAAAAACGCAATTTATAGTGCTTCAGCAATACAGTACAAAAGTGGTCTTGTTGACAAAGGTGCTGAATTTTTAATCCATTGAATTAAGTGTGTAATTTAATATATTTTAATACCATTTATTTAAGAGTTTGGGTTTTGAACATGTAGGTGCTGGTCTGAGAGTGAGAGGTTTATTGGTTGACTTGTCTATTTCTGGAGCTATAATTTTTTAGTACAGTATGAGGGGTCCTGGGTGATGATGGAAATATGTTTGCATTGGGAAAGTTTTGAGCAGAGTAAACAGAAGAGCATTTAGCTTGCTTTCAGGGAGAAGAATTTGGAATTAGTTTCTTTTTGCTAGGGAATGGCGGGGGGGCGGGATGCGGAGATTGGAAAGCTTTTGGTTTTAGTTTGTTGAAGTCTTGGTTGAGGTTCAGATAGATGAAACCGTTTTGTAGTTAGTTCAGCAAAGTCAAGAAATGGGTTACCTCAGTGTAGGCATTTGAAATTAAAAGTTCCAGACCACAAATGTTTGGTTAAATGCTAAAGGGGTTATTTGAAGCTGAGAAAGTCTAGCCCAAGCCCATTTGTGTGACTAGTCAAGAAAAAGGCATTCAAACTCTTAAAACAGGGAATGAAAATCAACAGTTAAAACTGCAGCTGTGATGTAGACGGAATTATCTCTGTTTGAGTACTGGGAAAGTAGTGTTGGGATAGATGGCCTTGTATTTTACCATGTGTTTTGAAATCTTTCAAATTGTGTTATAGATAAATAGTTTTGGCTTATTGTATTTGACTTAGTAAACTTGTTTTACTCTATGCAGCACTGTGTGCTTGCAATGAAAGGCCACCTTGTTTTATCATATGTTATTATATTCTGGGATTGAACTTGGCCGATACTAACATCTGCTGGGATCATGAGCTGCACATGATAAATCACTTTTGGAATTTATTGCCCATCATGAATTATCCTGAAGTAGGTGGTGCTGAGTTCGCTTCTTGAGCCACTGCAGCCCAAATCGTGTAAGGACATCCTCAATACTGTTAAGAAGAGCTTCCAGGATTTTAGCACATTGACAGTGAAGGAATAATATATTACCGAGTCAGGATGGTGTGTGACTTGGCAGGGAGCTTGGAGGTGGTGGTGTTCCCATGTATCTGCTGCCCTGGCCTTGCTGTTGAAGGAGCTGTGGTGAGTTCCTGCTGTGCAGCATGTATATGGTACACACTGGAAAGGGCTTTGTGGCATTTGAGAAATAAGATGGTGGATTAAAACCTTTTTAGCTGTTCAAAAACTGAATAGCAGGATTATGATTCTTTCACAAAGACTTTCTTCTTGCTTCCTTTTTCAGTACTTTCACAAAGTAGTGCAGCAGTTGTTACCCCTAGCATACAAGCTGCTGAAGAGGCACCTGTTTGCTGAGATTATTGAGGTACATTTGGCCAACAGAAATTGGAATGATCTGGACCAACTGACTGTTTGATTTTTGCCACAAAGAAATCTGAATTTTCATTAAAAAAAAACTGGATTTACAAACTTACTACATAAACTAGAATGTCTGTCTGCATTGTACACTGTTTATTTTGAAGAAACAATTTAACTTTTTTTTGAACAATAAAGATCCTTTGACATTGGTTAAGTGCTCGTGACTGGCTGCTTCAAATAGTTTAGCGGTTTTATTATACATGTATTAATGCACAAAGTTGTACCTAAAGAACAGTACCAGCTTTGATGAACTAGTAGTACTCGAAAGTAATTCATCTTACGCCATAAGAACATAAAACCATTCGATACAGTTATAGTTGATCAATCACTCGTATTTTTTCCACACTATCTCCATACCCCTTTACACTATGCCATTTAGCAATTTGTCAATCTTTAATGATAGCAAACCTGTTTCCACAGCCTCTCCGACAGAATTCTAAAGATTGACAACCCTTTGTGTAAAATTTTCCTCTCAGTCCGAAGTAGCTTCCCTCTTATTTTGAAAAGGTGATCCCTAGTTCTAGGCTCTGCAAGCAAGGGAAATATCTACACCTCCTCTGTCCATTTTCATGGGATCACCTCTCAAGTCTTCTGACCTATATAAGAGAAGTTCAGGGTTTCCCAATCTCTCTTCGTTGTACAGACTTGCCTGCATGGAATTAAGTCTGGTGAACTTTTGTTGCATTCCCTCCATGGTAATAAAATGGAACCAAAACTGCATAGTACTCCAGGTCTGATCTAAATTTTCTACACAACAGAAGCACGATTTTCTTACTTCTGCACTGAATCTTCTTGCAATAAAAACTAAAATATTATTAGTTTCCTAATTGCCTATTGTACCTGCATGTCAGCTTTTAGTCACATATTGACAAGGGCAGCCATATTTGTACATCTACACTGACTAAACTCTTATCAGTTAAGGAATATCCTGCATCTGTTATCCCACCAAATTGGATAACTTTACATTTTTTTCCACGATAGTCCATGTGCCATGTTCTCGCCTGCTCACTAAGTCCAAATCCTCTTGAAGCTGCTTTGCATCTTCCTCATTACAAATATTCCTATTTACCTTTGTGTCAACCTAACACTGAGTGACCTCTCATGTTCTGTACCCCTGACAAGCTAATTTAGACCCTTCTCAACAGCTACGGCAAATCTTCCTCCGAGAATGAGTCCAAATGTTATGGTTGAGCTCACTGAGACTTCATCTGCTCCGTAACAGGTCTCAAAGCCACAGAGATCTGATGCTATCCCTTGCGCACCAATTCACCAGTCACTTCTCTGATTGTTTTTGTTCCAAAGTTGCTGGAAAAGCTCAGCAGGTCTGGCAGCA
>JAHRHZ010000266.1:5721809-5745806 GCA_024137785.1 Ginglymostoma cirratum | reverse complement strand
AAAAAAAAAGTAGACGACTTGGATTAAATAGCCTGCTTCTGAACAGTAAACCATATGTAATAACTGAAAGACAACCAAAGACATCACTGTTTACAGAGCAGGTTAATGACTTCTAAACACGTAGTGAGGGACACAGGTTGAAATGTGATTCATTAACTCCTGGATTAAGCCAATTACTGGTTCTTGGCCCATTTCATTGGTGGGCAAATGGACTGGGGTTTAATCCTGTGGCAGTACAGGCAGTTTACGTAGAAGGGGATAAACAAGTGGTAACAAACCATGAAAATATAATTTTGTGAATCTACCAGCAGTTTTCCTACATTGGTGCTGGAGCAAGCAAACACCTGTGGCCTCCTCTTTTTAACCAGCCCAGGAAAAGCTGGACCCTGCTACAAGAACAACCAGTTCCAATCTCCACTCTTGAAATCTCCAATCATTTCTTCCTCAGATTATTAGAGGGATGCCAAAGACCAGCTCACCTGGATATTGCCTGTTGGCAACCACAAAGTTCCAGAGAATGCACATGACCAAGGATTTTATTGTGACGATGGTCTGGAACATGACCCACTAACAAACTCACTTTAAATCATATGGATGATGATGGGATAGTGTAGGGGGATGGGCTTAGATTAGTTCACAGGTCAGCACAACATTGAGGGCCGAAGGGCCTGTTCTGCGCTGTATTGTTCTATGTTTTATGTAAAACAATGAAATAGAGCCAATCTCAAACGGGGAGCTCAAAGGAGCAATCTTAATCTAACCTAGACATCAGGAAATTTACGGAGCAGGGACTTTACCCTCCTGCCTGAGTTTACTGTCCATTTATGCCAACAGGGTCAATGATATTGTACAGTGTACAAAGCCAGCAATTCCACTCAAACCGATGGGTTCCCTGCCCAAAGAGCTAAGTTAAAATTGACTCCAGATTTCAACACATGCTGAAGTTATCTTTTAAGGGCATTCTTTTGCTCATAAGTCAATTTGATAGCTTCAGTTTTTTTTTTCCCCCTATTCTTTCAAAGGATGGAAGGGGGTCACTGGCAAGGTAAACTTTTGCCACCTGCAGCTTCAGGTAACTGTGCTACCACACACAAGTGCATTATGGCATCGGCACAATGCATTTCTGGACTGGTTTTAAGTATTTGTAAGGTGAGGCAAGCGAAGTTATATTAGGTACAGGACAGGAAAAGACTAACCGGTCTGTTCTCTTCGTGATGGTTGGAGCTTCATGACAAAATACTTCTATCCTGCCTCATTCCAACCACCCTCCACCTCGTTCCTTCCCACAACCAAGAATTCCCCTGGCATGGCAAGAAAAGGGTTTAACAAACTGGGGTCAATAAGGGGATAGATGCTTTGGAAAATGTCTTCCTCAATTTAGAGAAAGCTGTGCTTTCCTCTACACACAATGCCACAGGGACTGCCAGCTGTTCAAGAAAGTGATCTATCTCCATGAATACCATATCAAGAGCTAACTAGGGACCAGCAATTGCCTGTTAGCAGTTTAAGAAAGAATTTGAAAAGGGTTACGGTTGATCCTGTTGTTGAGTGCTGGGATTGGCATAGAGAATGCTGAGAGCTATTAATAACCACTTCATACGTGATTCTGATATGTTCAACTTACACCATTGCCACTGAGTTTATCTTGCCATGTCAGCACTCCAAACAAAAAACTTGTACTTAAGAGTTGTCAATAAGTAATAAAGTTATTGTAGACAGGCTTATAAATGAGGTTGCATCGAGAAAAGAAAAGCTCGAGATACTTCAACAAGTTACTGGCTTTCCAGAACATCAGTATGCAATCAGATTGGGCAGGTGTACTTTCACTCACCTTAAGCCCATGGCAGGGGAGAAGAAAAAAAACAGCAATCAATTTGCACCCGTCCAACTATCTTACCCAGTAATAAAAGTCACTGATCATCAGTGGATTAAATTCACTAATAACTTGCATTTACAGACCACCTTTAATGTAGCAATAGACCCCAAGGTACTTAACAAGAGCAATACCATTAAAATTATTTCTGACACCAAGCCACAGAATAATATATCAGGGCAGATAATCAAAACCTTTGTCAAAGAGGCAGATGTTGAAGACTATTTTAAAAAGAGACAGGTGGAGATACATGGGAAGGAATTTTAGAAGCTACAGCTTCTAAAAGTCACCAATGATAGGAAACATTAAAATAGGGATATGCAAGGAAGTTGGAGGGATACGGACAATACAAAAGGCTTGTGGGGCTGGAGGTGGACAGAGAGAAACAAGGTATGAAAGGACTCGAGAACAAGGAGGACGATTTTAAAGTTGAGTTGTTGTTGGATTTGAAATCAGGAGTACAGACGCAAGGTAAACTAGATTCAGAAGCAAGTTAATATATGGGCAATAGAATAAGTTTATGTGGGATGGAAGTTGAACCTTAGAGAACAGCCAAGTCTAGGAGTAAAAGAGGTATGAAGGTTCCTGAGGGTGACATCATAGAGTAGGAAATGGTTAGGCTTAGGGACAGAGCAGAAATGTAGTTGAAAGCTTAGCTTGGTGTCAAACAAAAGCCAAGGTGTAAATAGCTCTGACTCAGGTTTAGGCTGAAAACTGTGGCCAGGGCCGGTGAACAGAGTTTGTGGAAGGGACCAAAATCAATGGCTCCATCTTCTCAATATTTAGTTGAAGGAAATTTTTGCATTCTCAATAGTTTTATCAGGGAGCATATATTAATCAGACAAAGACTTGTTCACAGCAGCACAGTTTTGACAAGACTATAAAGATTATTATAGCTCCAGCTTTGTAGTCAATCATCATCTCAGCTGCTCCCATTTACAAAAGAATTCTGAGTATGTAGCACTTTTAATAGTTTTCATATCACAGGTTTCATGCTTCCTCTCACTGCAGATTTGTGAAAAAAAAATTTTACTCTTTTTAATTGGCAGATGTGCCATGACTAATCACCAATGGTTCGACGTGCTGTTTTAGTTGCTCCAGGTGTTCTAATATGTTCTTCTTTGTGATGATCCCCAAGACATTCCTGAAACAGACCATGTTATGCTAATGACTGCGTTTTGCAATGAAAGTAAATCATGTTTGTACAGCAGAAAACAGGTTGCAAAAATAATTTAGAGTAAATTGCACAACACAAATACAGCAAATTAAATGCATAAAGGCTAAAAAGAAACAACCCTGTGTGCAGTTTTAAACTTTTGAATCAAGCATAAAGCCCTCTATAATCAACAAAAAAGGATAGCTGTGTCTTCTTAAGTTACAAGGCTTTAAGTGATTAAGCTTATAGGATATGTTTGCATTATTGGGGTTGCATCTTTTACAGCATTGTACTTTCCAGGCCTCAGTTGTGTAATTTTGTTATCCCATCACTACTGTCTCTGTCTTTGAAGCTATCTTCTAATGTACTAATACCCAATATAAAAACTAGCTCATTTAAAAAATTTTGGGCAAAGGAATTACATGTAAATGTATTATAAGTTTGTAAGTTAGTATCCACACAGAACAACTTATTGTTATTTATCAAATTTCACTTCAGCGTTCACAATCTTTTAAGACTACAAAGCAATGTCCTTTGTTCAGTGATACATATATGCTGGGTTGGAAAAATGAATTGTCTGAGGTAAAAATATTTTTCAAAAGTTAGGAGGACGGGGATGTGGAGAAACGTGCGCATCACCTTTCAAGCTCCTTATCAAAATTTTAACCTTAGTGCAGTATCAACATTGTTTTTCCTAGATTTATATGTGATTATTTATATCTTGTTTTTGAAATAACCATGAGGTATCATTCTTCCCTAATCCTATTTGATAATTCAACTGCAGTGTTAGTACTGAACAGGAGATCAAGAATGACTGAAAACTAAAGGAGTTAGACCTGGCCAATCTCAGATTGTCCAGTATCTGCAGTTCCTACTATCTCAAACAATTCTGTTACACTGTAGCTTATGGCAATGACAACCTATATTGGTTAGTCAAAAGCAGTGAGCTTCTAGCATTGCACTGAATGACAGGAACAGCATGATCTTGAATTAAAAAACAGAAGTGCAAGCAGCACAGAGACATAGGTTGATAGAATGCAAGCAGATTCGCACAGGCGCCCATACAATGCAAGATCACTGATGATAATCATACTGCTAGAGAAAATAACGTGCAGAAATCAGGTCCTGGACAAATGACAGTCACTTCACCAGAGTCAGAGTGGTGGCACAGTGGGGGAAACAATCACAGGACAGGGAGTCATTCTGGGCTGCTCTTGAACATCGCTTGACAGCTGTCTGCAGCTCCAGAAGTCTCATAGCAGATTCTTGGCCACCCACCAGCAGACAAAGGGAACGATGGATGAAAAGCTGACAGAAAATGTCAAGAGAGATGACTTAAGAAAATTCCACAAAAGCGCTTAGCAATCTTTTCTTTTTATTCACGAGGTTAAAGCCCGCTGCAACTGCTCCTGCAATTATTATTAAAAGATGAGAAGTTATTGGCAGAAAATAGTCAACAATCCAAAATACTTTTGAAGAGATCAGTTCTCTAAGAGTACATGAAATTTTTCTGAAACCCATTTTGAACTTACTCCCTTTCATAAATAGAATCTTGAAAGAGATACAAATCAATATTTAAAATGAATGAAGAATTTGTTCCTTCACCATGTACACTATAAGGACAATACCACAGTGCCTTCACTTCAAAAGTATTCCCATGGTTTGAAGTGCTTTGGGGTGTCCTGAGGTCATGAAAGGCACTAGATAAGTGCAACTCTTCTTTCTTCTCAAATGATGCAGTGACTGTAGGTGAATTTCACAGACAGGTGTATAAAAAAGCCAGACTCAATCAATAATTCATAGTTGGGTGTTGACAACTTGTCTCTAGGAAAACTTAAGCTAGGTTTGGTTCACAATTAATCTAACCAAATTAAATTAGATGCCATAATGGTTTTACATCTGCACCTGATATTACTGTATTCACCTCAATTGAATGTTATATCAGGTGGAGGTATAAATCACAATTTGGCAGTTTCCCGATTAGCAGTTTAGGTTAAAAATAGCTCCCATGTGTTGCACATTCTACAGTCCGATTGAAGAAAATCCCTTTATTGAAGCCAACAATAAAGTAGTGGAATGCTGTCTCTTGCTTCCAGCCTCAGCGTATAGTATTCCAAATCCTTGCCATCACTGAGGATTCGTTCTGTGGAAATGGTCTAACCAATCTTTAGCCTATGCTTTCAAATCACGTCTTTCTCTATGGATTCTACTTTGCAGTACATCGTCCATCTTGAACAGTGAAAGACCTAGTTTTCTATCGCAATGCTGCCTCTAACAATTCTCTCTCAAAATCCCTTCACTTCATTATGTGTACTGTCAACTTCAATAGTCTTCAATATCTACATCCAGGACTTTCCTTTTGGCCACTTTTTCTAAAGTTGAAATACCTGCAATAGTTCATGAAAGAAGAGGGGACTCAGGGTTTGAATCCCTTCCTCTTCGACACATGGTAAAGTGCTTTACAATTACCAGTCATTGGTTTTCAGCATTTCCAAATTCATGTCATAATGTCTCTTTTGATCTCTATCACTATAGATACAGCTGTATGTAGATACGCATAGGGTACATTATCTGGTCTACTGTAAAAATTTCCAAATCAACCATAGACAATGATTCAGAAAACTGAGATACAATTCCTGTAAGGTTTTGGCATTAAACTGTTAATATGATAAATACAGACTACCAATTATTATTTGAAGGGTAACAACCTTAAAATGCAACACCCCAGTTCTGATGAGGAAAACAAAACAAACTAAATAAGTATTGATGGAAAGGTACAGCATGATTAAGTAGAAAATAACAGTTGGAGATTACCTTTCACTAGAATTCATAAACAAAGAAAGGTCTGTTCGACCTGATTTTTAAAAAAAATTTTATTCATTTGTAGGATGTGGGCATCGCTGTTTGGCCAGCATTCCCTGTCCCCAGTTGCCCTTGAGAAGGTGGTGGTGAGCTGCCTTCTTGAATCAATGCAGTCCACCACTTCAAAACATGCTGCAATGTTTACAGCTTCTCTTCACAAGTGCTGTCAAATCTGTTGAGCCTTTTAAGTTAATTAGTTTTGCAATTATTTCAATTGCACCAGAATGTCAGATAAAATAAACCCAATGACATTGTTTAATAATGCAGTTTTATGCATGTATAGGCAGAACTTCTAAATATAAACTATACTTAGTTTATGTTACCACTGGTTTCAGCCTAAATGCAAACTTGTTAGTGATTTGTTTCAATATAAAAATGATATACCTAAGTGTCCATGGTTAATTTCCAAGAAGCAGTAGATAGGCACAGTGACTGAATGACTAGTGACCAAGTTGAGATCTGCAATGCCTCTTGCATATGTTAGACTGAGTTTGAATCATGAGTTAGACCTGAGGTTTCATTTACGAGATTGTTCACGAAGTGTCAAAAGAAATTTTTTAGGAACAAACCGCAACATTTTTTCAAAAGTTTGCAAGATAGTTTATCTGCGAAGGACTGTTCTCAGCCGCTATACCATCATTCCTATCAAATAATAAATTGACGCAGACAAATAACCTAACCTCATCACAGAGGCAGTGCAGCCTGTAAACCAGTCAGCAGAGGGCGCTCACAGCACAAGATTGCAAAAACAAAGTAACTGGAAACACATCAGGGGCATCTTAGTTAGCAACCAGTAAACTACAACAAATTTCCTAAACAGAACAGGTCTAATCCCTTAGTGTCAGCGTATTTCTCTTTATTCATTCATGGGAGGAGCACATTGCAGGCTCAGCCAGTATTTCTGCCATCCTTAATTTCCCTGGAGAAGGTAGCAGTGAGCTGCTTTTTTGAAACACTACTGTTGGGAACAGGATAACAAGCACGGAGCTGGATGAACACATCATAGGATGCTGCTTGACCTGCTGTGTTCATCCAGCCCCACGCTTGTTATCTCGGATTCTCCAGCATCTGCAGTACCTTTTATCTCTGATGGGAACAGGATTCCAGGATTTTGACCAAGCAACATTCAAGGAATGGAGATAACACAATGGGGAGCTGGAGGAACAGGCCAGGCAGCATCAGAGATGCAGGAAAGTTGACGTTTCAGGTCAGGACCCGAAACGTCAACTTTCCTGCTTCTCTGATGCTGCATGGCCTGTGTTCCTCCAGCTCCCCATTATGTTATTTCTGACTCCAGCATCAGCAGTTCTATCTCATTCAAGGAATGTAAATATCTTTCTAAGTGTGGATGCTGTAATGTGGAGGGACCTTATAGGTGGTAATGTTCGTTGGAAGGTGATGCTCTGGTGAGTTGTTGCAGTACACCTTATAGATGCAACACAATGCTGTCACTGTGATGAGGGTGAACGTTGCAGGTGGTAAATGGGGTGCCAGTAGAGCAGGCTCTTGATGGTGCCAAGCATCTGCACTGTTGTTGGAGCATTCATTCAGGCAAGTGGAGAGTAATCCATCACATTACTCACTTACGTTTTGTCGATGGTGAACAGGCAGTTGGGAAACAGGAGGTAAGTTTTTCAACTTAGAATCCCCAGCCTCTGACTTGCTTGGTCCAGTTCAGATGCTGGTCAATTTTAATCCCCAGAATGACATTATGAACAATGCTAATAGCACTGAGTATTATTGGATTCTCTCTAGTTGGAAATGGCTACTTGTGTGGTATGAATGTTATTGCCTGTTGTCAGCCAAAGGCTGGATGTCGTTTTGATCTTGCTTCAAGGAGAGAAACGTATATACTGCTAAACATTATTGATAATTGAACATGAGATAACAAGGTGTGGGGCTAGATGAACACAGCAGGCCAAGCAGCATCATAGGAGCAGGAAAGCTTGACATTTCGGGCCTAGACCCTTCATCAGAAATGGGGGAGGGGAAGAGGGTTCTGAAATAAATAGGGAGAGAGGGGGAGGTGGATAGAGGATGGATAGAGGAGAGGATAGGTGGAGAGGAGTCAGACAAGTCAAAGAGGCGGGGATGAAGCCAGTAAAGGTGAGTGTAGGTGGGGGGGTAGGGAGGAGATAGGTCAGTCCAGGGAGGACGGACAAGTCAAGGGGGCGGGATGATGTTAGTAGATAGGAGATGGGGGTGGGGCTTGAGGTGGGAGGAGGGGATAGGTGAGAGGAAGGACAGGTTAGGGAGGCGGAGATGAGCTGGGCTGGTTTTGGGATGCGGTTGGGGGAGGGGAGATTTTGAAGCTTGTGAAATCCACATTGATACCATTGGGCTGCAGGGTTCCCAGGCTGAATATGATTTGCTGTTCCTGCAGCCTTCGGGTGGCATCACTGTGGCATTGCAGGAGGCCCAGGATGGACATGTCGTCTGAGGAATGGGAGGGGGAGTTGAAATGGTTCACGACTGGGAGGTGCAGTTGTTTGTTGCGAACTGAGCACAGGTGTTCTGCAAAACGGTCCCCAAGCCTGCGCTTGGTTTTCCTGATGGAGAGGAAGCCACAACGGGTACAGCGGATGCAATATACGACATTGGCAGATGTGCAGGTGAACATCTGCCTGATGTGGAAAGTCTTCTTGGGGCCTGGGATTGGGGTGAGGGAGGTGGTGTGGGGGCAGGTGTAGCACTTCCTGCGGTTGCAGGGAAAAGTGCCGGGTGTGGTGGGGCTGGAGGGGAGTGTGGAGCGGACAAGGGTGTCGCGGAGGGAGTGGTCCCTCTGGAAAGCAGATAAGGGTGGGGAGGGAAAAATGTCTTTGGTGGTGGGGTCAGATTGCAGATGGCGGAAGTGTCCGAGGATGATGTGTTGGATCCGGAGGTTGGTGGGGTGGTACGTGAGGACGAAGGGGATTCTTTTTTGGTTATTATTGCGGGGACGGGGTGTGAGGGATGAGTTATGGGAAATGCGGGAGACACGGTCGAGGGCATTCTCGACCACCGTTGGGGGGGGGGGGGGGGGGAGGAGGAGTTGCGGTCCTTGAAGAATGAGGACATGAGAAGTACGGGAGTGGAATGTCTCATCCTGGGAGCAGATGCGGCGGAGGCGAAGGAATTGGGAATAGGGGATGGCATTTTTGCAGGAAGGTGGGTGGGAGGAGGTGTATTCCATTATCTCTGATAATTGAACATGTTTGATGATTGCATTAAGTTCCCAAATTGCGACCTTACAGAGGAAAGGTCATTGATGAAGCAGCTAAAGCTGGCTGTGTCTAGGACACTGCACTGAGAAATTGACCTCCACCAACCACAACCAGTATGTTGGTAATATCCTCCTTAAACAATGTTAGAACAGCCCGAGCACAGCCTGGATCATTCTGTCCAAAGGTTACAACTTTGAGGAACTTGCTAGTCAAAAGTAGATTTTTCAGATCACCTTTTCCTGTCCCTGTTGCCCAGTGTTGCATAAACCCAAATGGAGTAGCGAATTAGATACTTGGGAAATATGGACAAAGAAATTTAAGTCTTTCAGCAGCTTATATCTTAAAAGAACATCAGTACGTCAAAGATATTGTCAATTTTTAAGGACAATTCAAATGAAATAGAATGGAATAATGTCTAAAAGGATTTCTTTCATTAAAAATGTTATTTCTATGGATATCATTATCCTATAAAATTCACATCATTGGATTGTGTCTCAATTCACAGATCAGCTCATGATGTCAGAGGACATTGCGAGGGAGCTGCTATCAGCAAAATGGGACAAGAGAAGTTTTGCAGGAACTGCACGTGAAAATTGGCTATCAAAAACCAGAGCTGTCTAAGAACTAGACATTTCTGAAGGTCTAGTTCCAGGCTCAATTTTTGGTTCAGGGTCCGTAAGGTTGATTACCCTTCAGCTCAGATTTTTCCCAGTACTCTTCCTTCTCCTCTGCTGTGTCCAGATCGCCTCTCAGAAACAGGAGTTTTCATCCTTGGTCCCACTGTGAAACAGAATCAACCTCTTCCAGGATAATCTTTTCCTTGGTCTTTGCTTTGTCTTTCTCCACCAGACACTTGAGTGAGTAGATCTTAATGGGTACAAGAGAAATATATAACCACTGCAGAAGGTGATGTGACTCCACCAGCCTCAGAGACGTCACAAGTATCTGCAGCACTGTCCAAGGAAGGCAACCAGCCCTCTGAGAATGTTCCTCTCTCTTTGGGCTCTATCCCCATCTATCGTTTACTCCTTACCTGCTCCCCCCACCCTATCTTCTGCATATAAACCAACATTTTCCTAGCTACCATCAGTTCTGAGGAAGGGTCACCAGACCCAAAATGTTAACTCTGATTTCTCTTCACAGCTGCTGCTAGACCTGCTGAGCTTTTCCAGCAACTTATGTTTTTGTTTCTGATTTACAGTATCTGTAGTTCTTTCAGGTTAACCTGGAACTTGATCTTTTAGCATTTGTTTCAGAGTCTTCACTGGTTTTAGCATTCTACAGGTTGGATATACAAATCTGGGAAAATCTGAGATCCAGCACAGCAAGCTTTTCAGAGCTGAAATACTATGAGAACATTGAGATATACACAAAGAGGATGAGAAGGCTTCGTGAGGAAAACAAAATATTCAAAATTTCTCACAGGAATGGATTGAATAATACGTTTGACATTACCAAAATTTCCAGAACTAGGAAGAACATAAATAAGTCAAAGGTTATGTGGTGTAGACATGAAAGTAGAGCTGAGACCACAAGCATTTCAGTCATGTCGACTGGTGGAACAAACACGAAGTACCAAATGGCCTACTTCCACTCAAATGTTCCTACTTTTCTAAAATGTTTCAATTTTGAGGAGATGCACTGACTGCTTAGATTTAACTACTCTCTGTAGAGAGTGGTGAATATATCAAACAGAATGCCCTGTTATCGTTGAAATAAGTCAGAAGTTACATGACACGAGGTCATAGTCCAACAGGTTTATTTGAAATCACACGCCTTCAGAGCGTAGCCTTTCATCAGGTGAAGCCTTCGTGTGACTTCTGACTTTGTCCACCCCAGTCCAACACCGGCACCGCCACATCGTAGTTGAAATTGACAGCATTGATGGGAGAGCTGGATATATCTCAGGTTGACAACTTTCAAGAAATGAGTAAGTCAGTTTAAAATTATAATCACTTTTTCCAGTCTTGCATTCAATTTACAAGAGTAAGATCTGGGCACCTACAAATTGATTCTCAACTTTAACTCAAGGCCTCAATATCTTACAAAGTTCAATCAATGCCAGTCACTTTGGCAAAAACGTTAGAATGTCCACAGCAATACTTTCTGCACACTATCTAATTTAACTTAGAATAGAATTAAAATTGACTGCAAAGTAGGTTTGAGGCCATCAGCTACTGCAGTGCGTTATTCTTAGCTATTGCTTGTGTGGACCTGTCAAACAGAAAATATACGTTACATGGAAGTGAATTTTCTTATTTCCAAAGAATTAAATTATTAACTTGACTGTGCAAAATGCCTTTTGTTTTCTACTTGAGTTGCTTATACACAGTTTTGTAAAACATTGTTTCTAGAGTGCAAACATTTGTAATGTCCAACATATGTCTCTCTTGCACTTGAGATCAATAAGGTTCATTGGTTTGAGATGAAACACAGCATGTTAATGCTAATTACTTTAAAAAAGGAAACAGATGATGTACAAGAAAACTATCTTTATCAACAAGGTAAACAGAAACAGAACTCCCTGCACCCCCAAACCCCAAACTTTCCTGTTCCATCACTTCAAATCTGCCTGCTTTTCTTCCATGTCTCTTATGCTGTTAAATAAAAACTCTTGAATCTTAAAAGTTTCAATTGTCACACCAGTCACATGCTTCTGTGGAGTGAGGTATTCCAGATTCCAATAACTTTCCTTCTGAAAGTGTTTCCTAATTTCACTTTTCAATAATCTATTTTCGGATTTCATTCCCCCCTCCAGGAGTATTCCACCCCAAAGGAAACAAGATTCTACCACAGAAATAGTAGGAACTGCAGATGCTGGAGAATCTGAGATAACATGGTGTAGAGCTGGATGAACATCCAGCTCTACACCTTGTTATCTCAGATTCTCCAGCATCCGCAGTTCTTACTATCTCTGAAACAGTTTTAACCCCACTGCTAAGATTCTACCACATTTCTGTCACACCTACGAAGGATCAACATCTGAAGTAACTCTACTGAGAGAAACTCAACTAGCCCAATCACATAAATAGCAATAGAATAAATCATTGGCTGGGTATTCTGCTGGTGGTTCATCACCCAATCTCAAAATCCGCTACGTCACCTGCAAGACACAAGCTGGAATGAGAATGAATACTTTCCACTTTCATATTTGGCTGCAGTTGCAACAAAACTCAGAGGTGGATGATCAGCCATGATCTAACTGAATGGCTTACTGCTGTTCCTATATTCTCAGATCAAAAATCACATGACACCAGGTTATAGTCCAACCTGTCGGATTATAGCCTAGTGCTGTGTGATTTTTGACTTTGTCCACCCCAGTCCAACACCAGCACCTTTACATCATACATTCTAAGAAGGTTGGCACCATAAAACAGAAAATCATCTACGACATTGTCCCCCTTCATCACTGGCGCAACGCACTTTTTATAGGATTTACTGCAACAACTTGTTAAGGTTTCCTTCATAATATCTCCTAAATTCTCAATCTACCTAAAAGGACAAAGGCGCCAAATGCATGGAAACACCCTCACTTCCCACACCATCCAAACTTGGAAAGAATTTTGCCATTCCACTTGTGGATTAATCAAAACTTTAAACTTGCTACCCATTAGCATTGAGAGGACACTTGCACTGTCATTTGAAACAACACCCATATTCATAACTAAAACCAAAAGAACTGCGGATGCTGGAAATCAGGGACAAAAACAATGTTGCTGGAAAAGCTCAGCAGGTCTGGCAGCATCTGTGGAGGAGGAAGCAGAGTTAACGTTTCGGGTCCAGTGAGTTCTGAGGAAGGGTCACCAGACCCGAAACATTAACTGTTTTCTCCTCCACAGATGCTGCCAGACCTGCTGAGCTTTTCCAGCAACTTTGTTTTTTGACCCATATTCATAATGATGACACAACCCAGGACATATAAAAGACAGTTAAAATTACTGCAACTATCTTCAGCCAGTAATATTGAGTGGATCATTCACCTTGGCTTCCTCTTGAAATGGCACCAAAGAAGCCAGACCTGAGCCAATTCAATCCATTCCATGCAATATCAAGAAATGGTTTGGTACACGCAATAAGGCAAAGGTTGCAGACCCAAACCTCCTGTTTGCAGTGCTGTAGATTTGCACTCAAGATTGGTCACACCTCCATTCAAGTGGTTTCAGGACAGCCACAGCTAATAGCATTTAACTGACAAAATGGAAAATTACAGAGGTGTACCCAATCCAGAAACAGAGGTAAAATGTAATCTGGCCAATTCTGACTCCAGCAGTAAACTTTCAATTTTCAGCTAAGTTACAGAAGCACTTGTTGATAGTTGTTCAAGGGAGAAAGGAATAAACCAAAAAACCAGGACAGTCAGTCTTAACCTCAGTGGTGAGGAAACTGTTGGAAGCAATTCTGAGGGACAGAATTAATCTCCATTTGAAGAGGCAGGGACTAATCATGAATATCCAGGCTGGTTGTGTTAAGGGGATGTCACGTCTGACCAACTTGATTGAGTTTTTCGAAGAGGCAACCAGGTGCGTAGATGAGGGCAATGCTTTTGATGTCATCTACTTGAACTTCAGCAAGGCTTTATAAGGTCCTGCATGGGAGGCCGGTAGCACAAGGTAAAAAACCATGGGATCCAAAAAAAATTTGGTGAAGTGGATCCACAATTGTTTGAGGGCAGGAAGCAGAGGCGTGGTTAAGGGGTGTTGTCCTAACTGGAAGTCTGTGTCCAGTGGGTTCTCACAGGGGTTAGTGTCAGGGTGTTTGCTGTTTGTGGATTATACACATGATTTAGACTTGAGGTAGGAGGGTTGATTAGTAAATTTGCAGATGATACAAGAATTGGTGGGGTATAATGAGGAGGATACCCTCAGACTACAAGAGGACACACGTGTTGGTCAGGTAAGCTGTTCAGTGGCAAATGGAATTCAATCCAGATAAACGTGAGGTGATGCATTGATGTTTTTCTTATTAATTCATGAGATACCGGTGTCCACCATGCTGGGTCAACATTTATTTCCCCTCACCTGTTGCGCCCCTTAACTTCAGTGGTTTGCTACAGCCATTTCAGAGGGCAATTAAGAGTAAACCACTTTGATGTAGGTCTAGAGTCATGTGAACCAGGCCAGGTAAGGATTGCAGATTTCCTTCCCTCAAGGACAGTGCTGAACAAGATGGATTTTTACAACAACTGACAGTGGCTGCATGGTTGCCTTTAGATGAACTTTTAATTCCAGATTCCCAGAAATCCAAGCATTCAAACTGTATAACTTAAAACAATTAAGTGGCAGTGAGGCCAGTTCTGGAAATGAATTGGAACTCAGCCTTGCTGAAAAATGAAGTGGTGGTTAGGAAAGAGCCAAACTTAGAAGAAATGTGACCAATTCAGTAAGAAACAGATTTGCTTCTTTCCCATGGCATGATTATAAGGAGAAATCTTCTTTCAACATCCACTGACAATCTATTTCCTCGCTATTACTTTTCTTCCTTCTGTGGTGGGGGTCTCCATTATCTTTTTGCCATTCTGAGTACTGATACAAAACAAGAAAGTCAGAGTTGGACCATAAAAACAGGCCCTTTGGCCCACTGTCTGTGCCAGCCAACAAATGTGAAACTGTACTAATTCCATTTACATGCACTTTGTCCATAGCTTACTGTGCCCTGTCATTTTAAGTACTTATCCAGATGCATCTTTAAAGTTGCGAAAGCACATCACACTCTCAGGCAGCATAAACCATATTTCTAACACCCTCTAGATGAAACTGTTTTTATCCTCTTTAAACCACTTACTCCTCACCTTAAACTCGTGCCTGCTGGTCCTTAGTCGCATATCCCATGAGGAAAATATTCTCACAATCTGCCTTGTTTATGCCTCAATCAGATCCTCCCTCAGTCTCCGCTGCTCCAGGGAAAAACAAACCCAGCCTATTCAGTCTCTCTCCTCATAACTAGGACTTTCCATCCCAGGTAACATCCTGGTGAATCTCCCCTGCACCCTCTCCAGTGTAATCATGTCTTTCTGATAGCATGGCAACCAGAACTGCACAGTGTTCCATCTGTGGCCTAACCAATGTTTTATAAAGTGGTAATAAGACTTCCTTGCTCCTATGTTCTATGCCCTGACTAAGGAAGGCAAGCATCCTTTATGCCTTCTTCACCGCCTTGTCTCCCTGTGCTGACATTTTCAGGGATCTATGGACTCGTACAGCAAGGTCCCTTTGTTCCTCAATACTCCCCAAGGACCTACCATTCATTTTGTATGTCCTTCCATTATCAGACCTCCCTAAACACATCACCTCACATTTATCACCATTAAATTCCATCTGCCATTGGCCAGCCCGATTTCCGAGCTGATCAATATTAGACTGTAGCCTAAAACCATCATCCTCACTAACAACCAAATTTCGGGTCATCTGCAAATTTATTAGTTATACATTCTACATTCATATGCAAGTCGTTAATGTGCATAGCAAGGGTCTTAGCACCAGTCCCTGTTATCCATCATTGGTCACAAGCTTCCAATAACAAAAACAACCTTCCACCATCACTGTTTTCCTAATATTGGCAAGACAGTTTTGGATCCAGTCTGCCAAATTGTCTTGAATCCCATGGGCTCTTACCTTTTAGATCAGACTTCCAATTGGGACCTTGTCAAAGGACTTACTGAAGTCCATGCAAACCACATTAAGTGAACTATCCTCATCAATATACTTAGTCATCGTCTCAAGAAAACTCAATTTAAATTAGTCAGACACAATGTCCTTTCAACAATCCATGCTAACTCCCCATGATTAAGTCCTGCCTTTCCAAATGTTGAATATTGGACAAAATTCTGAGGGACAGGATTAATTTCCCTACCACTGATGCCAGACTACCCAGTCTGAAACTGTCTGGCGTATCCCTGCTGCCCTTCTTGAACAAAGGAATCACATTAGCTATCCTGTAGTCATCTGGTACTTCACCTGTGACCAAGGTATTAAGTATTACCATCAGGGCCTCAGCAATCTCCTCCCTTCCTTCCCATTATAGCCTAGGATACATCTCATCAGGCCCATGGGATATATGACTACTTAAAAATCTAACGCCTCCTCTTTATTAATCTTAATATGCTGTAGAACCTCATCATCCCAAATGATCATCCAGCTACAATGTCTTTCTCCTTTGTAAATACAGGCAAGAAATATTTGTTCAAGAACTCACCCACGTCTGCTGGTTCCATGCACAGATTGACCCTTCGGTATCTAATAGTCCCCACTCTTTCCTTGGTAATCCACTTGCCCTTAATATACTTTAAAAATACCTTGGGGTCTTCCTTAATCCTATCTGCCAAACATATTTCGTGTTCCCTCTTTGCCTACAGCCTATCCTTTAAAAAACGGCAACATCAAAATTTAAGTGAAAATATGCAGACTTATAAAATATAAGGAGAAAATTTCTTATGTATTGTATGTAGTTTACACATTCGTTTCCTGTTTGCTTCTTGCCTTATCTTATTTACAAACAGTGTTTCCATCTTAACAAATCATGATGCAAAGGAAACCTGAGACAATGCTCAGATGACAATTAAAAATACTACTGAGTGAAACACAAAACCTGAGTGTGCAATTTTAGTCCTAAGAGAATGGAGCCTTCCAAATAACAAAAGAGAAGATCACACACGCTAAACTGGTTGCAGAGGGGTGTGTAGCTTCTTTCCAAAAGGCCGATGGTAAATTGTGTGTGCACGCATGCGGACACTGAATAAATATCAAAGAAATTTTCCACTGTGTAACCTTTACCGATGGAGGAAAGATCAGAGACTGGCTTAAAGCATCTTCAAATTATCAAGAATGCTTCACAAGTTCCTGCCCTCTTTACTCATTTCTCAGCTCAAATATAAAAATAGTTTGAAATTTCCTCATCTCCATTTCTAGCAGATTCTTGTGCTGTCCAGGTTTTGCAACAGTTGCCTACCCATTTCAAAATTATATAAGAATGTAAGTTAAGTTGTGAATTAAATCTCATTGTACATAACTGGTCTTTGCAATCAAAAATACCACATGCAATACATTTTCTCTAAGATATGATCAGACTTACCCATTGTGAGTTACAAGGCACTGTCTCAGGCCCAGTTTACGAAAGATGTCCACCACAATTTCCATAGGTGTATGATCTGTAACTGTGAAAGGGCTCATGTCAAGAATACTCCGCAGCTTCAGTGGACGTGGACTGTCTGCTGGAAGTGTTGGGGCATGTTGTGTAAAGTGAACCCTTGAACTGCTGACAATACCTTCTTGTTTTCTTCTAGCATTTTCTAATGGAATGAAATAAAGGACAAGGAAATCACAAAATTGATCATTGTAGCAGTCAAAAGATGTCATTTTTCTGTGCAACTTCTAGTTGCTCTCCAATCTTCACTGCACTCCACCAGGGACTGGGGCTTTTGGTTATTCAAGCATTGATTGTGCTGCTCAAATAGGTTTACAGTCAACCCAAACATGATTACAGCAGCTCTACTGGTCATTTTTCCATCAGTGCACAGGAACAATTAAGAACTTAATGGCTGCACTGGAAGTGAAGTGACGAACTGCAAAGGACATGACAGCTGACTTGTCAAGAATGACCACTTCATATTGTCCACTCGACTTTATGAACATAAATGCAGAACCACATGATTTTCTCCTACTTTATAATGAACACTCCTGCACAACATACAGGTCTACATGTAGTGGCAAGGTCAAAATGTTCTTCAGTCCACGCCCAATTCCTAACCTCATGTTCAGATCCACTACTTAATTTGAAAATGCATGCACGCATTGTAACACAGTTGAAGGTACACCAGACTAATCGGTATAATCAACCCATACCTAATGCAATAGTTATATCTCTTCGTAATGCAAATCCAACTAGTCTTTGAGATTCTTTTGATACAATAACAGGAAAACCATTGTACGTTGTTTCGTTAATCATCGTTTCTAAATCTTCAACCGTCATGTCATCCTGCGTCAGCACTGAAAGGGGAGTCTCATTTCTCCGAGGCCGCATCACATCCGCAGCCAGTGTCGTATGAGTGAACTCTTCTTTAGCGTCCAGGAATGGATATCCATTCAAGCGGATGTGTGATTCATAAATGCCTTCCCTTCCAAATGCATCACCCACCCACTTGCTGGTCATTACAGCTGCCATGAGAGGAACAATGTACTCCAGTCCACCAGTCAGCTCGAATACGATTACCACGAGGGAAACTGTCATCCGCGTTACACCACCTGCAAAAGAAAAAAGGATGTACGCTCATTCTCCAACCTTCCGTTCAATGTTTGATCACATTCTTCACGTTTTGTATTCCATAAATTACCACCTCTTCTTGCGACTTTTGGTAAAGATCAGAGGGAGAATTTTTTAAGGTTGAAATCATCCTTTTTCCACTAACCACTGCAATGTTACAAACACCTGTTGGAAAACCATAAACCAAAATAATGAAGTAACAAATGACCCCCACTAAAGGAGATATTACCAATAAGAGTTGATCTTTTGAACTTTTACTTTAAAATTAATCAGAATCAATGTAAATTAAATGTGTGTTAATAAGCGAACAATGCTTCAAATAAAAAGGTAAACTACACCTTGACCAGTAGATACAACAAAAATTGTGCCTTACAAGAACACAAACACCCATATTACTATTCCTGCAACACTGGCACTGTGCAACTGCATAGTTCCAAAAAAAACAAAAAAAAGCCCTTTATTCACACAAGGTAGGTCACGAGTCTCATCAGACAACAGCTTTGTGTTTTCCCTGTATGATTATCATCAGATGACATGTACTCAAACCCCCTCCTATTCAGGTCATGGCTGTCTTGATAGCATAGCTTTCCAGACCAACCAACACCCTGGTTCACATTTCAACTACTTCTGTGAAAACACCCAGCTCATTAATGTCTTTGAGCTATTTACACAACTTTTCAGTTTTTAATTGATTTTAGCCAACTTTCACAAAACCTTACTTCGAATTATTTGTGTATTAAGACGCAAAGCATTTAAATTTGTTCTATTATCGAGTTTCGTATACTTTAGTGGTTCCTTGGCACAATATTACATTCATTTCAATAAAGCATTCTCAAAAATACCTGCAGACTCGACAGGCTTTTCAAAGAAATTACAACTTTACCTTACTGTGCTGCTTTTGGGTCAGAAATTCCCAAAATAGCATATCCATTTAACCTGGCTTTCAACAATACATGACTTAACCAGTGCAGAAAGCCCTTCTTAAAGTTGTGTCATGTTCCTGTTTTAAGCAAATTATAGTTTACTCTTAAAGTTAATGTGAAAGCAGTAGTTAGATTATGTAGGTCATTCTTTATCAGAAAAAAAATTAAATATTATGCCCTGTAGGGTGAAATACTTTCATTGCTAAATTCCTATAATGGTCATTGAAATAACACTACATAAATTTTAAAATATAAAAGATAAATATAATTTTTTACTCAAGTACCTCCTGCTCAATGCCAATCCTGTTTCCTGACCCTCTGACTTGCAACTTCTCTCCCTCCACGACTCACCCTCTCACCACTTCACTGTCTTGTACCTGTACTCCCATTCAAGATATAGAGACAGATCTGAAACCAGAACTCCACATTTGTGAAAAATAAGTCTTGATGCTACTACAGGTGGTCAGTTGGGGCCCTGCTTTCCTCGCTTGGGCCTTTTCTGGGATCAGGAATGACAGAGGAGCAGCTTCTTGAGGCTACAAGTAGAAAGGTTGGGCACGGGGAGAAACTGCAAGTCGTAGGGTTGGGCATAGGGGAGAAGATGCAAGTGGTTGCAGCATCAGAATTACACATGTTTAACTAACGAATATTAACACAGCTTTGGGTTTCTTTAAAAAATTTACATTAAACTAGCCAACTAATAAACACAAAGCTTTGGGCTAGTCCATTATTAACACAAAGCTGCTAAAAGCCTTTTTCACAGCAGCTACTGCTGGCAGTTTTTATCAGAGTGTGGTGACAGTGGTCTTCGGCAGTGGTCTGGTTTGTTCTGGTCCGTAACACACACAAATACCATTCACTTGCTTCAATTCCAATCTCCATTCCTCTGCTGTAAAAACCTTTGTCGAAAGCTCCCTGCCATCAGATATTTTGCGAATTGGAATCAAATTTCAAACTTCACACCAAATTTCACAATCTGTCCACATTCACTTAAGTTTGCTTTTAGCCCTCCAATACTTCAAATTTAAAATTTTTGTCTTTGAACTTTATGCATATATGGCCTCAGCACACACATTATTATCTTCTTTGTCTTAGTATCCGTTTCATTCCGCTTAATCTTCTGTGAAGCTACACAGGATATTTTACTAAGTGAAAACGCATAGTATAAAATCAACTTTAGTTACTGCTGTTCTACCTTATAACTTTGGGTACACATAACCTCTGTCCATTCCATTCGTTATATTTGTGTCTGGATTGAGAGAATATCCTATGGAACCATGGTCTGCTTTCACTCTTCATGTGAATGGAAACTGGTTTAACTCGTTAATCTCAGAGAAACTCGTGTGCTTCTGAGCTATACCATACACTTTTTAAACTTAACCACGTCTTCAGGAAACACTCAAAATTCTTCACTGTAAATGAAAATTACTTACCCAAGCAAGCTGCAGCACCAACCATTGCATACAGGCCTGGAGTGACACAGTCTGCTCCAACATTACACCATTGGTTAAATATGAACCAGTCATGGTGATGGTAGGCTAGCTGTTCCACTGCAATCCCCACAATCCTACCAGCAATTGCACCAATCGCCATGCTCGGAATGAAGAGGCCTGAAGGTACCTGCAAGATATCCCCAGTACGTACAGAAATCAAACAAATATATACATCTCTTTATGAAAAATTTAGTGACATACCAGATCATACTAGACTAATTCAACACTGAAGTTCATCGTAGAATCAGAGAATCGCTATGGTGTGGAAACAGGCCCTTCAGCCCAACAAGTCCACACTGACCCTCAGAGCATGCCACCCAGACCCATTCCGTATAACCCACCTAACCTACACATCCCTGAACACTATGGGTAATTTAGCATGGCCAATCCACGTAGCCTGCACATCTTTGGACTGTTGAAGGAAACTGGAGTACCCGGAGGAAACCCACACAGACACTGGGAGAATGTGCAAACTCCACACAGACAGCCACCTGAGCATGGGATTGAACCCAGATCCCTGGCGCTGAGAGACAGCAGTGCTAACCACTGAGCCATTGTGGTGTTCCATTTTACAGCACATACAAGGATTCATTAGAACTTATGGGTGGGTTTTAAAGATTTTTTATTTATCATTTTCAGTTATTCCTACCTAACCTGTGGAGAAGCATCAGTCCCTGATTAGCAGCAGAAAAATGCATCTTTCTAGTTCCCATTCTCAGGCCAATGTAATGGAGCAGGTAGATATAAATTAGACATTTACTTCGAGCTGCCAGTGCCAAGTCTATTCTAGGCCAACTGAATACATTTATTTTATATTGCACACTCTATCCACACTCAATACGTTTTGCTAATGGTTTCACATCAGACTGTAATAACTGAACAGTATCTTACCTTAACTCAAATTAATTGTCTAAATTTTCACCTGTAGAAATGCCAATTCCTTGATGAGTTCTGTGGGTGCCAGTCATCTGTCTAGTGATTGACTAATCAATTGAAATTTTTGAGATTGACATAAGAAAATGCAGTACCTTTATAGACTGCCATAAGGTGTTTAATAAGGTTCCAGAGGTAATCATTTGCAAAAAGTATGAGAACAGAACTGAAGGTAGTCTTTTGATTTTTGCAGCAGGGAACAGAGAGTGGTGATCAAGGTAGCGCACGAAAAACACTGGTCCCAGGGATCAGACTGAGGGTCTCAACCTTTCACCATATTTACCAATGACTGGAGTGCAGGAACAGAAAAGTTTGTAGACCAAAACATTATGACGAACAGTAAGTAGTACAGCTGGATGCAGGAAATTGCAAATGGACATAGGAAAGAGACTAGGGAAAGCTATGGCAAAAAGAGTTCAACTCAAGTAGTATCTACTTTTGACTGCAAGTAAAAAGTATAGAAATAGAAGGAGAAGTAGGCCATTCAAGACTGCTCTGCCATTCAATACAAATACACATGGCTGATCTTCAACCTCAACTCCATGCTCCCACACTAGCTCTGTATCCCTTGAATCCAAGGACCCAGCATCCACAGCTCTCTGGGGTATAGAATTCAAACCTTGCGATGCTTAAGGATTTTACAATTCTAGTAGAGATCAACTCGCCACTTAACTAAATCAAGCCATTTTAATTCTAGATCAGTGTTGGGTCATTTACACAATGGAAGCGGGGAATATTCTTATTAAGTTTGAACACTTACCGTCTGCATCTTCTAGATCTGGCCATTTATGTGCTTTGAATTTAGGCAAAAAGTGATTGAAATAGATAGGTACAGTCTGGCAATACCAAAGATTAAAAACATGAGCCTATTGTTTTTAACATTCACTTAAGGATATGAATTGTCAAATTAACAGGCTCCTGTGAACAGCTAAACATTCCTCTTAACTGCAGCATAAAACATCTATGAGTGTGTTACCTTAATTCCAAATGTGAAGATGGTCATAATGATCTTAAATATAAGTGCCAATGCTAGTTTTCCTATGGCATCATAAACTCCTTGACCAGCAGCCCGATCCGGAATGTCATCCAGCAGTTTACTGACATTTGCATCAGTCTGGTAATCACAGAGGGGTGAAGATTCTAGAGGCCCACAATCAGTGAAAAGTTCTTTGATCAGCTCACTAGTGTTCTTCCTGGTGTACTGATTAGGAAAGGCAACCACTGCAGTGATCACAGTCACTACAATGACTTCCAGGACTGGAAACTTGCCAAACTTTGTGGTTTTCCGTCGTCTACACCAAGCAATGTTAGCACGGATGAAGAAGGCTCCCCATAGCCCTCCAAATACACCCAGGAGGATGAAAGGGATCAATTCAAACAAATACCATGGTGTGTGATACTCCACGTAAAACAGAACCAGCCGGCTGTTTCCAAAAGGATTAATAGAGCGCAAGACGAAGGCTGCCACTAATGCAGCAAAAAATGATCTCCAGAGAGTTTTCAAGGGAAAGTAGTAGCTAACCTGAAATAAAAAGGTTTTAAAATGGTGATTAAAAGAACACTTCAACATATCAAAAGCTTTTCAAAAAATAATTTACAATGAACTGGTCAAGTAAAATTACAGAAAACATTTTGAAAGGGTTGTTAATAACATCCAAAAGAAACAGTATAATTTTGTTAAAATTTCAAGTATTTTTTTTCCTCTTCAGAGAAATGAAGTGACAAACGAGGCTCAACTTCCCATTCTGATATTAAAAGCTGGGAATGTCCAGTACTATTGTCATTCACCATCGACAAATACAAAAGCTTGATGAACAAATTGAATGTTACAGATCATTTGCATTCTTTTAACAGTTTATATTGTTTTTTATAGCGTTACTGATTTTGTAAATAAATGCCTTTGAATTCCAAGTCAGTTTGTAAAGTTTTCATTTGATCTGAAGGGAATGAGAGAGTGCAGCAGTAAATTCAAAACATTAGCAAATGTGGGGCTGGATGAACACAGCAGGTCAAGCAGCATCATAGGAGCAGGAAAACTTGACGTTTCGGGCCTAAACCCATCATCAGAAATGGGGGAGGGGAAGAGGGTTCTGAAATAAATAGGGAGAGAGGGGGAGGTGGATAGAGGATGGATAGAGGAGAGGATAGGTGGAGAGGAGGCAGACAAGTCGAAGAGGCGGGGATGGAGCCAGTAAAGGTGAGTGTAGGTAGGGGGGTAGGGAGGAGATAGGTCAGTCCAGGGAGGACGGACAGGTCAAGGGGGCGGGATGATGTTAGTAGATAGGAGATGGGGGTGTGG
>JAHRHZ010000266.1:5711315-5721409 GCA_024137785.1 Ginglymostoma cirratum | reverse complement strand
GGATGAGGGTAAAGCGGTTGATGTGGTGTATATGGATTTCAGTAAAGTGTTTGATCAGGTTCCCCACGGTAGGCTACTGCAGAAAATTCGGAGGCAGAGGATTGAGGGTGATTTAGCGGTTTGGATCAGAAATTGGCTAGCTGGAAGACAGAGGGTGGTGGTTGATGGGAAATGTTTATCCTGGAGTTCAGTTACTAGTGGTGTACCACAAGGATCTGTTTTGGGGCCACTGCTGTTTGTCATTTTTATAAATGACCTGGATGAAGGCGTAGAAGAATGGGCTAGTAAATTTGCAGATGACACTAAAGTCGGTGGAGTTGTGGATAGTGCGGAAGGATGTTGCAGGTTACAGAGGGACATAGATAAGCTGCAGAGCTGGGCTGAGAGGTGGCAAATGGAATTTAATGCGGAAAAGTGTGAGGTGATTCACTTTGGAAGGAGTAACAGGAATACAGAGTACTGGGCTAATGGTAAGATTCTTGGTAGTATGCACGAGCAGAGAGGTTTCGGTGTCCATGTGCATAGATCCCTGAAAGTTTCCACCCAGGTTGATAGGGTTGTTAAGAAGGTGTACGGCGTGTTAGGTTTTATTGGTAGAGGGGTTGAGTTTCGGAGCCGTGAGGTCATGTTGCAGCTGTACAAAACTCTGGTGCGGCTGCACTTGGAGTATTGTGTACAGTTCTGGTCACCACATTATAGGAAGGATGTGGAAGCATCGGAAAGGGTGCAGAGAAGATTTACCAGGATGTTGCCTGGTATGGAGGGAAGGTCTTATGAGGAAAGGCTGAGGGGCTTGAGGCTGTTTTCGTTAGAGAGAAGAAGGTTAAGAGGTGACTTAATAGAGACATACAAGATGATCAGAGGATTAGACAGGGTGGACAGTGAGCCTTTTTCCTCAGATGGTGATGGCTCGCACGAGGGGACATAGCTTTAAATTGAGGGGTGATAGATATAGGACAGATGTCAGAGGTAGATTCTTTACTCAGAGAGTAGTAAGGGCGTGGAATGCCCTGCCTGCAACAGTAGTAGGCTCGTCAACTTTAAGGGCATTTAAATGGTCGAAGGATAAACATATGGATGATAATGGAATAGTGTAGGTTAGATGGGCTTCAGATTGGTTTCACAGGTTGGCGCAACGTCGAGGGCCGAAGGGCCTGTTACTGCGCTGTAATGTTCTATGTTCTAGATCCAGAACAGTCAATTCCTCTTGTGGAAGAGTCTAGGACCAGGGGCATATTCACAAAGTAAGGGTCACCTATTTAGGGCAGAGATTAGAAGGAATCGTATTCTCTCAGAAGGTAGTGAATCTGGAATTCTTTACGAAGAAGAGTTGTCAAAGCCGGGTGGTTAAATATATTCAAACTTAAAATAGATTTTTAACCATTAGAGGAATCAGCGTTATAGGGAAAAGAGAGAAAATGGGAATTAAGGATTATAGGATCAGCCATGAGTTGGTTACATGGTACAGCAGACTCAATGGCTGAATGATCTCTTTCTGTTCCTGCGACTAATGGCTCACGGTCTTATTGTGAAATAGGACAACAGGCTGATATTAATGCAGGTGAAGGGTGTCAAGTCTGTCAGATGGATTGCTAGGCAAAGTCCCATATTGTCTTTTTCCAGAAAGGCATGCATTGTATGTTACTCAAGCACTTTACTGAACAACTGTGGGCTTTCCCTGGAATCAAAGAAGACAGTCATTGGGAGCTGCTGATTAATCGGAGGCCAGAAGTTCGATTGAACTGTAGCACCACTCTGGATGCATTGGTTGCTTCAGCAATGACATCCACTCGAGGTCCAGGATTGTCATGGGCTCAAACCACACATTAGTGACAGCGGATGACAGTCATGGGGTAATGGCTATAAGAGAAGAGGGTAGTTCTCAGCTACCTGATACTGTCTATCAGGAACAAATTCCTTTGACCGAGGAATACCCAATTCCTCTGGAAGCCCACAAGCAACCTTGCTTGGGTTTGGTCATCGTGTTCCCCACTCACCTTGGAAGAATGAATACCAGTGGCAGCAGGATGAGGTCCTTACACAGGCACTGATTGTAAAACTTAAGGGTCGCCTTTGGCAGTGGGTGAGAAGGCTGAGGATTTCCCATCCTGCTGTCACCCTGCTACCTAAATTAATGGCCCCTCACCACCAAACTCAACATGGCATGGGGCACTAAATTTTGCCCAAGAGATGCAGTCTAAAGAAAGTATTGGACCATTGTATGTGGAAATTTGTTCAAAAGAACTCAGAATATTAATATGTTTATGAGCCATCCATCAGTAATGAACACTTTATTCGCAAGTACAGATTTCAGTTTTGTCATATAACAATTAGTTCACAGGCTACTACCTTCTCAAGGTTCTAACTGTTTGTCCTGTTTCAATACTTCATTTTTGTGTGTGCATGCAAGAAAAAATTTGCAACATGACAGTCACTTCAACGTGTACAATTTCTGCTCTTTACTTCTCCTGCTGGTCTTTGCTGTCTGTTTCACTTGTTTTGACACCTGATCTCCCTCTCCCCTTCTTTCTCCTCTTTATCTTTCCTGATTATATTATTTTAACTTTCCAGTGAAGTTCTTGAAGTCATCTAGGCTTGGGAACATAGGCTGCAACAACACTGGAGAATCTCCTGGCAGTCCCTCTGTACCTGTCTGCAGGTATAGGGGTAAATTGTGAGAAAATGTATTGGAAAATTGGAGCAGTGCTGTGTATGGTTCAAGTATGTACTGGCTACATGCAAAACTTTGCCTTTGGCAACATAAAACTTCCTGGAAGATTTGGGGCGGCACAGTGGCTCAGTAGTTAGCACTGCTGGCTCACAGCATCAGGGATCCAGGCTCAATTCCACCCTCGGGCGACTGTCTGCGTGGAGTTTGCACATTCTCTCTGCGTTTGCGTGGCTTTCCTCCCACAGTCCAAAGGTGTGCAGTTTAGGTGGATTGGCCATGCTAAATTGCCTGTAGTGTCCAGGGTTGTGTAAATTAAGTGGATTAGACAAAGGGGATGAATAGTTACAGGGAGAAAGCAGGGGAATGCTCTTCGGAAGGGCGGTGTGGACTTGTAGGGCCGAATGGTCTGTTCCCACGCTGTAGGGATTCTACGAAAAGTAATTTCACTTAACTTAGAAATGAAATTAGGCCTTGATTTCACATTTAATACTGTATCTTCAATACACCACTACTTGATATAGTAATGTACAGTAGTAAATGTGTACACGTGCCCAAGCTAGTTTACAACTGATTAAACGTTGTCTTAAGATGGAGATAAAGACAAACTTTTTTTCTCTCAGAGGGTCATGGGTCTAGAAAGCAAAAAGCTGTGTCATTTTATTGCCTAGGTTGACTTGATTAAGTTTTTTTATTGTCAAATGTTGGTCACAGACAGGAAAGTGGAATTGAGACCACAATCAGATAAGCCATGATTTTATCAAATGGCAGAGAAAACCTGAAGGGCCAAATGGCATACTCCCGTGCTTAGGTCCTGAGTCCCTTTGTTCTCAAATAATGAATATTTATTACCTCTTCCAAGCTAAAAAGGACACCACCAATTGGAGCACCGAAAGCCACAGATACCCCTGCTGCTGATGCTGCAGACAATACCTATAGAAAGCAATGACACAGTTTTGTTATTATATGTTAACTTCAGCAAAACTGGTTTACACTGAAAGATTCTGAACCAAGGGGCAAAGCTGAGCTACATGCTAAAATCCACAAAAGTTGTTCTGTAGTTTATTGCATAAGTGAAAAGGAAAATCCATTTATTTGGACATTTATTTTTGCTGGTTCTATTGTCAAGTCTTTGGCATGATAAGCTTTTGTGACAAAGCTTAATTGATAGCATGTATTAAGGATACTGATAGAAAGTTAAAAGGCAAACTGGAAAATCTTGACTTTAAACGATTTTTATCATACTTAAGATAAACTAACCACAGATCAACACTGCTACAGGTAACAATTTACAAAAAAAGTTTCCAAAAACATAGATGCTGCAGCAATTTTGCACACAGCAAGATCTAACATTTGACAATTAGATGTGCGGCCAATTAATTCATTTTATGTTGGTGCTTGAAGAACAAGTACTGTCCAAGTGAGGGATCAGTAACTCATCCACACCCATTTTCCCACAATTACACTTTCAAAGAGTAAAAGTAATTGAAAAAAAAATCAATTAAGCAGCGCTCCTCATGTCACGCCTCACAGGTAATAACCCAATAACATGAGATGATAGACAACAGCAGGCAAGATTCATCAGCTGGTTTGGAAGTTCAACAAGTCAGTTGCTGTGAATGAGTTATATCAACACTGCAGGAGAACTACAGGAATCAATGCTGGGAAATTCCTGTTTACAACACATTTAAATGTGCTTGGCCAGATTGCAGAAACCAAAGTTCTAACTTTCTAATGGAAAATAGAAGACTAAGGATTATGTTCTTAAGAGTACGAAAGGATTTGATAGGGCAGACATAACAGAAGACGCTTCAGATGGTGACCAAACCCAGAGACAGATATAAAATATTTCAGTAATTAGTTGAATGAATGTTGAGTTCCTTTCATGGAAGTCTTTGATTGGAGATCAAAATTGACTGAGGTTGTCTCATGGGTTCAGACTCTGACAAAACTGTAAGCAAAGGACTAAATCTGGAACGCACTTCAATTTCCACTAGCTCATCTTCACCCCATTACCCCTCCCCCTCCCCAGCCCCTACACCAAGCCCTGTCATTACTGGCCTTACCAAGCTCATCTACACAGTGAAGACTTTTGCCATCGGCTTTAATGTTCACCTTCATCTGGCCTTACCTTGTCTCTGCAAACTCCTCCAGCCCCAGCATTCCCTCATGAACAACCAATTCCTCTGAATACAGCCCTTTTCTGTTTCCAGTCACTTTCCTGCACCAGTACTGGTAACTGAACCTTTAGCCATTTCAGAGCTTTTAAAAATACTTTCTCCCAATGCCTCTCCATTCTTTACTCCTATCTACATCCTTAGTTAGGGTCTCCAACAAACAAACAATCTATTTAATCAACCTTCAATCACTTCTCTGAATTCCTTCATGGCTTGGTGCTCACTTTCCTTGAACCTATCTGTAAAAGAAACGGGATATATTTCCAGTAAAGTGCATAATATAAATGCTCAGTGCTTTTGCTTATCTTTTGCAAAACTAGATGGCACAATGAAGAGAACGTAGCATGAGAGTTGCTTCTAATTTTAAGCTTCTCAAAGCTTGCATCACAAGGGTGAAGAATAAAGTCTGTTGCTTAGGAGCTTCCTCCCCCCAAGGAAAGCATTAATTCCAAATTTTGGTCTGAAGCACATAGATCATACAATTTGAAAGACAAAATATCTAAGGTTGTTTTCAGATCAGTTCCTGGGATTATTTTCTCTCTCATTATTTCTTTGCTTTCCCTCCTGTCCTATATTTTCCTAAAGACATTGACTCCTGCTGGGTTACAGCTTTGAATTGTGCAATGCCCATGTGCATTATTCATCACGATTAAGCTCACAGATAGCATCAGCATCCTATTTGATTTTGAAGGAGCCTGCAGAGAGGCTCTTTTCTGCTCTGAATCAATGTCTACATATTTACTTTCTAGAAATCATTGAATAGCAGTCAGGGGCATGAACTCTAACTGACCGCTCTTCTTCCTAACCAAGAGTCGCTATGGCTAATTGCAGCATTTCTACCGTAGCCCTGGATGAGATTAAAATTGAGAGCCCACCCTGACGAATTAACCTGAAACCTTCGTCAGCTGTATGGCTCACTCATGCCACACCTCGTTGCAATCCCCACAGAAACTGATAATTTTAGATAAGAAATTCGAAGTTCAGTTGACGCCGAAATGGGTGACAACGACAAGGTTTTACATTTCAAGGTATTTGTCATGTGACACCCCATAAGCAATATTCACAAATCTATTTTGTAGACAGCATACTTTAAGCCACTGAACATACATGAGGCAAATCTAACATGACCTGAATCTCTATACAAACCATAGATCAAAATACAGGTCAGTAATTCTGCAAGAAGCCGTTACTCCAAGCACAAGCCATTTCGTTCCCAAGCCGGCAGACTCTCTACTTGGATCCCAAGGGGTCTCATCAGGGTAGATATGGAAAGGATGTTTCCTCTTGAGGGGAGAATACAGGACTAGGGGTCCCACTATAAAACCTAAGTGGCACTGAAAGCACTGTTAACAAACTTTCCATCGCTTTCTTGATGATTGAGAGTATACTGATGGAGCAGTAGATAGATGGGGTGCATTTTTCTGTTTGTGTAGAGAGAACATATCTGGATAATTTTCCACATTGTTAGATAGGTGCCACAGTGCTAGATAGTTGTAGCTGCACTGGAACATCTTGAAAATGGGTGCAGCTTGCTGTGGAGCACAAGTCTCAAGATTCCCCATGTTTCAATCAATCACTCTTTTAATCTCCAGTTAGATACAACCTTAGTCTGCCAACATTTTCTCATAAGACAACCCACCCATTCCAAAGTAGTCGTCCAATAAACGTTCTCTGAACTGTTTCTGAAGCATTTATATCCATTCATAAATACAGAGACCAATACTGTACACAGCACTCCACATATAGCTGCATCAGTGTCTCCTCTCTGGCTAAAGCATAACTCCCCCTAATTTAAAGTTCAATTTCCCATGTAATAAATACTACCATTTTATTAGTTTTCCTAGTTACTTGCTAGACACCATTTTGTAAATCACTAGGATACCCAGGTCCCTCTGCATTTTAGACCTCTGCAATCTCAGAGTATAATAAATCCAACACATGAATTTATTGCAGTCAGGATATGCAGCTTTTATTTCAGGAAAATTATTTATAAAAACCTATCTCTGCAGTCACAGGAATCAAAGTACACTTGCAAGAACTACTGTTTAAACAATTGAAAGAAACAAAACACTTTTTTAAAAATTAGCAAAAAACGCAGGAATGCTACCTCTCGTTTCTTTGCCTCATTTTTGTTGTATTTTGGGAACAGGTAGGAGAAGATATTACCACAGCAACACGCAACATGTACAAGAGGACCTTCCTTCCCCAGACTCAGCCCTGAGGCAACGGCTAAAACCAGAGTGACTGTTTTAATTAGCAAGGTCCACTTGCCCAAGTATCCTCGGATGATGAAGCCACTCAGAATGGTTTTAATCTGCAGAAGCAAAATACAATTGTCTTAAAATTTAATAGATATCTCTTAAACTTCACATTGTTTTTAAATAATGTAAGCAACTTCAGTAGCAATGAAGAAAAACAAAAGTTGCTGGAGAAGCTCAGCAGGTCTGGCAGCATCTGTGAAGGGAACAACAGAGTTAACGTTTCGGGTCCGGTGACCCTTCCTCAGAACACAGTAGCAATGAGTTTGACTGCCACAATTGAGAATTTAGTTTTGAAACTCTACTACATCAGTGACAGGTCATGAGAGGCTACCTGATGGAATAGGCAAGAGTCAGACAAGGGAACCAAGGTTCAGCTAACAATACAAACTTAGGATTTGGGCCAGGCAATACTTTTTCGTTCAAAATGATCAAAGCATTTCTGTCTAGTGGAGCTGTCATTTAACAATTGGATGCTGCAATGAAGGGCCTGAAAATTGTTTCTGGATGGATAAACAACGCTGGGATGAATGAAGCAACTATTTTTGGTGTGGTAAAATGTTATAATTATAGACAATAGAGTTAGTATTTAATGACAAAACTGTAACAATTCTCCTGATCCAACACCACCTGCTATGAAAAAAAATCCAAAAAACTTTCAATTTCACTTCATGCTTTATTTTAATCTATGTTCTAAATTGTCAAAGGGACAGAAGATTTAGCCTAATCTGAACAACATTATTTTCATTTTCAGCATTCAACGATGTAGACTGAACAACTGAATTAAAGAGTAAAAGTCATTTTATTTTGTCTCTCAGAATGTTTTGATGCAAATAAAAGAGCAATCCTTGTTACAGAAGTAAAGCATTGTTCTACTTTCTGCTACCCATTTAATTGCAGATCGCGGCTAGATTTTTGTTTTGGCATTCAAGCCCAAGGGAACTAGAATAAGACCATCTAACTCAAATAACTTAAACATCTTGGGGCTGCACAGTGGCTCAGTTAAGTAGTTTTTATTTTCCCTTCAGGTGCCCTTAAATCTACAGTATTTATTATTCCAATACTAAATTCTTGCTTCTTATGGAAATAGTTACAATAGCTTGCCAAGACAAAAAAAATTGTTAAGGCAAATTTCAAAAAATATCACTGGATCTCACCTCTGGAATTCCGGAACCACATGCATATGGAGCAAACACCTTCACAAACGAAACAGCCAGGAAGCCAAATCCCAAGGCCCAAAATATGTACATAATGTAGTTCATTATATAAGAACCTGGTCCCTGGAAAATATTACACATTAAAGGCTCTGTTGAAACATAGCCGACAAGATTTGAGAAATTTGTTCATCATTCACACAATTAGAATCACGAGACTCAGCACAGGATAAAATGTCTAAACATTTTATTCTTCCATTAACTTCTTTGGCATCAACATTTGTGATTGCATTCTTGAGATAATTATACACTGAAGCGAAAACATCCTTTTATTCCCATGAAGCATAATTTATTTAGACCATAAGACCACAAGACATAGGAGCAGAATAAGACCATTTGGACCATCAAGTCTGTTGTTATGCCATTTGATCATGAACAAAAGTAAAGTTGCTGGAAAAGCTCAGCAGGTCTGGCAGCATCCGTGAAGAAAAAAACAGAGTTAACGTTTCGGGTCCGGTGACCCTTCCTCAGAAGGGTCCGTTTGATCACGACTGACATGTTTCTTAACACCCTTTTCCTGCCTTCTCCCATAATCCTTGATCTCATCAATCAAGAACCTGTCTATCTCTGTCTTAAACACACTCAATGACTTGATCTCCACAGCCCACTGCGGCAATGAGTTTGACAGATTGACTGCCCTCTGGCTGAAGAAATTCCTCCTCAACTCAGTTCTCAAGGGCCTTCCCTTCACTCAGAGGCTGTGCGTTTGGGTCCGAGACTCTCCTACTAGCGGAAATATGTTCTCCACATCCACTCTATTCAGGCCGCACAGTATTCAGTAAAAGTCAGTTGGATTTCCCTTATCTTTCTAAATTCCATTGAGTACAGACTCAGAGTCCTCAACCACTCCTTATATGAGAAGCCCTTCATCCCAAGGATCATTCTTGTAAACCTCCTCTGGACCATCTCCAACATGAACATTCTTCCTTAGATATAGGGCCCAAAGCTGCTTTTAAGATCCAGATTGAAGCATCTGTCATTAGCAGTGGAAAACAGACATTTTATTTCTGAAAAGTAATCAGCACCAAGCGCGCTGGGATTCCACTGCACAGAGCGAAGTTCCTTCTAGTATTCTAATATTGTTTGACCAAACTACCAAGATCATAATTTCATTTGCAAGTCTGACCAAGCTTATCTCAAGTAAAAGTGCCAAGGTCAAGGGCAGTTTTGCTTGAAAGTCATACCCGAGAGAGTATACCCATTTAGCAAATGCATGATTCAGCTGTAAATTTGTGGAAGTTGTGATTCAATTAATGAAATGTTCTCAGCCAGGGAAACGAGAACTATACTCAGCTTCAACATTGAGGCAAAGGAACACAAGAAAAAAATATAGTTGCTGTCTAGCAGTATTAATGCACGGACATAGGCAAGGAAGAATGTCACAGAATCATAGGGGTAACCAGCACAGAAACAGACCCTTTAGTCCAACTCGTCCATGTCGACCAGATAGCTTAAATTAATCTAGTCCCATTTGCCAGCATTTGGCCCACATCGCTCTAAACCCTTCCTAATCATATACCCATCCAGATGCCTTTTAAGTGCTGTAATTGTACCAGCCTCCACCACTACCTCTGGCAGCTCATTCCATACATGCACCACCCTCTGTGTGAAAAAGTTGCCCCCTTAGGTCTCCTTTAAATCTTTGCCCTCTCACCTTAAACCTATGTGCTTAGTTACAATAGGTTCCTTCAAATCAAAGAAATTTTTGCAGGGCAGATAGAGGTACTTCGGCCCACCAAGTCCACCCCGGCCCTCTGAGGAGAAATTCACTGACCCC
>JAHRHZ010000266.1:5696176-5711215 GCA_024137785.1 Ginglymostoma cirratum | reverse complement strand
CCCCCCCCCCCCCGCCCCCTCCAACCTATCCCTGTAACCCTCTATGTACCATAGCTAACCCACCTAGCCTGCACAACCTGGTCACTACTGGGAAATTTAGCATGTCCAATTTATCTAACCTGCACATCTTTGGACTGTGGGAGGAAACCGGAGTACCTGGAGCCAACCCACGCAGCAATGGGAGGTGGCAAAATAACTGATGTCAATATTTATGCAGGAAATGCATCCACACAAGTTCCCTTTCCAAAACGTAAACTGTAACTCAAATTAATTCCCACCATTCTCCCTCACCAATATTCCACAAAAAACTATTACATGACAGTAAATAATTTTTTTCCAAAATATTTATAATGATCCGTTGGAAGCCTACTTACATCTGCTTGTCCAATTATTAATTCAGCCCATGTTTTCCACTGAGGACATTCATTTCTTGCTTCGAACGTTGGTTCATTTGATCCCCAGCAGCACTGTTCATGATTAAACCACAATGCACTCAAACATATGCCTTCTTTTAAATCAGTCATCCAGTCTGCAGCAATATCTATCAAACCAGCCAGAGCACCTGAAAAGCATCAGATGTTGAATCATAACTTTAAATATTAGTTCTTTTCAATTTAAAGATCAGTGATTTATTTCCCTATTCCTTTTATAATTAACTCACGGAATATACACATTATTTTCAAAATTCGACCTTTTCTTGCTACAAGGAAACAGAAATGGGTCATTCAGTCCCTTGCGACTGATCCACCAAGCAATTTGATCATGGTTGATCTGTACATCAACAGCTGGCAGATGTACATTGCTGTAGTTGAATCAACTGAAAAAACAGGGTGTTCTGTCCCTCTCGCTTTCTATCAGCTATACCACCCCTACTAGACAAGAGTAGGAAGCAACTACTGCACAGACTAGCAAGAAAATGCCAAAATGGCAGTCATGGAAGAGAATGCCACAACGCAAAGGTAAAATTCTGGCCCTGTGTATTTCAAATATTGGGTTTTAGTACTACACACTTGATCCCGGCACTCAAAAGAAATATTTAAAACAAGACATTCTGTGCTGTGAAAATGTTACAATTTGTTCCCAAGACATGCATGTAAGCTGAAGTTTGCCAGAGTTCAGAATTTGAAATGGTTTTGAACAGAAGGAAGGTAAAGAAAGGAGACAGGAAAATGTCTCTAAACATTTTAGTGGACAAGTAGCAAAAACTTATGCAATGTAAGTATTCCTTCAGAAAAAGGAAATGAGATAGTTCCTTCCACTGGAGCAAGAAAAGCCAGAGGAGTGCACTTGTATACAAAATAATCCACTTTTCCCAATTTAGCAACAGCTTGCATTTATATTATTCCATTGACCTAAGACTGCTTCCAGCTGTTCAATGGAGGTGTACAGAAAAGCAGATATCAAGTCAAAGGAAGAAAGATTAGAAAGATGTGGCTAAAGGTTATCCAAGTTGAGATTTCAGGAGAATCTTTAAGGATGAGTGGGAGGGTAGAAGGGAGAAAGAGGAGGATTTTTTTTTGTGTAAAATATTCTAATGGAGACAATGTTTCAACCAATGTTATCCATTTAAATCTAAGGAAGCAGTCAGGAGGAGGGATGGAGTCAGTTGCTAGTGAACCAAAGTTGTGGCAGAGGATAGCCAGTAGGGATGTGGACAAAGAGGTTCTTTTTTCCCCCCCCTCTGACAGGATAATGAATCAGAAGATAGTGGAATTCTTTACCACAGAGGGCTGTTGATACTGGGGCGTTAATTATATTCCATGGCTGAGAGAGACAATTTAAGGGAATCAAGGGTTCTGGTTTAAAAAGATGGGAAAATGGAGAGGAGGATTATCAAATCAGCCATGACCTCTGATTGGCAGAACAGACTTAACAAGCCAAACAACCTACTTCTGTTCATACATCTTACAGCTCTAGGACACTACCTTTGATTTTTCTAATACTTACCTGAAGGATTTTCTTGTTCATTTTGTAATAGTCATCAGACAATTTAGGAACCACTGAAAGGCTGAGGAAGGCCGTTGTCAGGTATAGATGGTTGTTGTCAATGTATATGTGGAACAAAAACAGAAGTTGCTGGAAAAGCTCAGCAGGTCCGTGAAGAAAAGATCAGAGTTAACATTTCAGGTCCGGTGACCCTTCCTCAGAACCTGTTCATCACAGTAACATAGGATATAATTTATGACTTTGATAGCCATTTTCAGTACTGTAGCAAGTTACACAGTTGATTAATGAGTTCAAACTTGGAGTTCCAATAAGGCTATGCACAAATTTGAAAATGGCAGAACATTCAAGGCTACAGAGGAAAAGGTCCTTGGTGATAGGCAGCAGTTTGCAAGGATGGAAGGATCAAGAGTTTTATTTTTGAGGATGGAGTTTTATAAGAAAAAGGGGCTAAACCTCCGAGAGCGGTCGAAAGAAGTCAGGTCGTGAACAGTTTAACGGGAATAGGTGTTTGAAGGAGAAGTAGCAGGGTCTTATAGACTCTATGAGCTCAGAGAGGCCACGAGGAAAGATAGAAGAGAATCTGGAGAAAAGTGTAATAACAAGTGTCAGGTATGAGAAACCTTTCTGAATGTTTGATCCATTGGACTAGCGGAAGACAGAAAAGTAACAGAGGCATGTCAGAGGATGGACGCAATCTTATTGAGTGTTCCTACCCTTAAGGTAGGCTTATTGTGCAGCACATCAACTATTGGCCAACTTTCTATTTTAATGAATGCGACATATTATGGACATGACACATATCACAGAGTAAAGTATTCACAAGTACAGAGTGGAACAACAGTCTTTTTAATCAGTGCTAGGCGTCTGCAGCTAATTTTAGAAGCAGTGATCTATAAACTAGAAATTCAAAATTTAACAAAATAAATTACCTTCATGGGTCTTTCAGAAGTTTAAATGGATGTTACGAAGAGTCTCAACTAAAATAGAAATACTCACCAATATTTGAATCTTGTCAAGCACACCAATTAAATCATGCTTTAAAAATATCCACTTAAAGTTCATTATCAAGAATTGCATAAGTTCTTTCAAATCAGAACACTTGAGCTACTGCTTAATTTGCATCCACTCAAAAATAATAAATACATGCCATGATTGTCACTGGATCGGATTCATATGATTATTAGTTAAAATTAATCCACAACTAAAACCAGCTCAACTTGATAACAAGATCACAGCCATCTTGTTTTATACAAACTCAAATTCCTCATTTCAGCCCACCTACTGCCATCCATCTGCTAGGGGGGTCACTCAGGAGAAACTCAATAATGTGAAGGCTGTGTCCTGAGCCAAACTTCAAACCCCAAGCTACACCAAAAGCATAATCTGTTCCTAACTCCACTGCCAAAACTTTTATCAATAGACGTCAGTTCTAGAGTTTCATCATTTACGAATCACGTCAAATCCAAAACCCTGTCTCTGTCTTCCTATTCTATACCAAGTCTGTTTCACTATAATGCCTATCTGCATAGCTTCCACTGTATAGACATGAATATAAACATGCAGATTTCAAGGCCTTTTCTCATTTGCAATCCACCACCCCAGCTATCATACATTCTTCAACCTCCACGACATCTTTCAACTTTATATTCCACAATACAGTCTCTATTCTTCAGTTAATGGTTTCATTGACTTTTTGCGTGCCACCTCAACAGTGAAATCTGTCAAGTGAACCAGTGGTTCAAGCTCCTCTCCGGACGCCAGTACTCAGTATTGCTCTATCCTGAGTGGCTCTTTTAAGTCCTACATTGTAAAGGGTGCTATTTTTCAGAAAGTTGTTAAATCAGTGCTGCATCGCACATTCAGGTAAAATTAAAAGATTTTGCACATCATTTGAAGAGACATCACAGAGCTTGTGGTATCATGAACATTACTCTTCCGTTGGGGAAAAACAAATAAAGTAAAATAATTATGAAATATCTGTGAAACCATGATTTATTTTGTTCATATTGACTCCTGTTTGCCTGAAAAAAAGAGCACTTCCCAAGTAATTACTTGGCTTTGGAAAGCTTTGGAAAGCTTTGGATGCCCTGAAGACAGTGAAAGGTACGGGATAAACAGGCATTTTTTTTCTTTAGATTAGTCACTGAATTTCTGCATGAGTGGTCTTAATGATCAGCCAAACTTTGTAAAAGATCATTGAAATCCCACAGCAATTTAGTTTCAAAAGACATTTCATATGCTCCTCCATTTATAGGCTAATGAATATAGTCAGATAATGTGAAGTGAGGGAACATGGCTGGATGGCCTGCCAACTGGGTTCAAAGCAGAAAGCAGAGAGTGAGAATGAAGTATCAGCGCTTTTCTCAAATTAGATTAAAAATTTGGACTTTGGAATCAAGACCACAATTTCTAAATTTGTGGATTATATCAAACTTAATACTGATGAACACAACAACACATTCCATGAGGAAGTAATTGGCAAATGAGGTTTCACGCCGATAAATATGAGGCAGTGTATTTTTCATAGAAATAAGAAACTATTTACCTTCAAAAGGAATACAGGAACAAAGGAATCTTGTTGTACAAATACACCGATCATTTATAAGGTGCGTCTGAAATTTGCACAGCCTAGAAAGAAAACCAAACCAAGCACTGGGATTGACTTCTAAAAGGGTATAACCGAAAAGCAGAGAGGTTATATGCTAAACCTCAAATCTTGGTCAGACCATACTTAGAACATGCAGTGCAGTTCTGGTCACTACAATAGAAAAAGAAAATGAAAGGGCTTTGGAATGCGTGCACAGCAGATTTAAAGGGATGAATCAGATGTTTGTGGGCATCCGTGTTGGGAAAGGATTGACAAGCTTGCCTGCTTCTGTCTTAAGGTAAACAACAGGTGATTGTCGTTAAGATTATGAAAGATTTTGGTACAGTGGATAAAGAGGAAACTCTGAATTTAAATTTCACCATCTGCCATGGAGGGATCTGAGCCCAAGTTTTCAGAACAACAGCCCTGAATTTTGGATTACTGGTGCAATGACATTATCCCTATTCCTTCACCTTGCCTTATTATATCATAATATAATATTCATTACACTCTCCAAATGACATTAAGTTAGCATCAAATTGGTCTTTGTGGCTCCTGAACATTTAGCAAAAGACAACTTGTACTCCAGATACTTCTGGGTTTTAGTGTTTGAACATCACCATCAGCTTACTTTTACATAAGACCTAGACGACTGGATTTCAAAGACATTTCATGACAAAATGATCATCATCAGACTGATATTTTTGTGACTTACAATGTTCTTGATATTTCCCTACCTGATGCCAGGCCAGTCAGAGTTACAACCAGCCATCCTGACCATGCATCGTACAGGCTTTTTACAAACTCCCATACAGAATCTCTCTTCTTGCTGGTAATCTGTAACAAATAAATATTGAATTACAACTTCTATATTAGAGTTAGTATGGCACACAGTACTCAACGGTCTTAAATAGTTCAGAGATCACAATTGACACACGTTTTGACAAGATATGAAATCAAAGCTGTATTGATAAACACAAACAGAAATTGCTCTTAATTCCTCACTGGCAGATGAACTGTAATATCGCTTGCTACGAACTATAATACCTACTAGAACTTGTGTGTGTGTGCACACACACTCCATCTACAACAACACCTTGTATTTACAAAGTGCCTTTACTATCGTGAAAAGTTTAGGGTACAGATTTTGTGGCAGTGACGAAAGTAGTGAGAGAAAGACAGAGCGGAAAGAGGAGGCAGCAGTAGAAAGCAAATGTGAGACAGTTATAGTAAGAGAGTGAGAGAGCGTGCATGTATGTATGTGACTTTTCCTAATGAGTCGTACTTGACTGAAAATGTCCTGAAAATAACAAATGCAGGAGGACATAATGAGTCAGCAACATCCATGGAGAGAGAGCAAGCTAACACCGAGTCTTGATGACTCTTCATTACAGCTGAAGTGAAGTGTGGAGGGGCAGCATTTATGCCGTAGTTGGGGGTGTGTGGTTTTGGAGTGCAGAGTGCTGGGGAGAAAGGATGCTGATAGTCCAGATTAAGTGATCTAACTTGTTTCATTTGCCAGATGTGCTACCTGACCTGATGAGTACTTTGAGTATTTTATTTTTATTTCACATTGGGTATTTTGCTTTAATTTTGTTGTTGACCATTTCAACATTTCATTCAGTTGAGCCTTGGCTCCATTTGGACTTTCCCTAAAACAACTCTGACATGAACCTAAATTTCATCATTGTGTGGCAGTGTATTGGAGAACTCAGAACACCAACAATTCTGCATCACCAACCCAAAGAGATAACAAAGTTAAACTTTGGTGCAAGTGCTTTTCTCATGATGTCACACACGTTGAGATAAAATTTATCTGAACTCTGTGTTTCTATTTCAAGCAGTTGTTGAAACCAGTTGATACAATGGGGCAATTATGCAAAATTTAAGTGCAAATTACTGCAGATGCTGGAATCCGTACTGAAAACAAAAATGCTGTAGATCACAGCAGGTCAGGCAGCATCCATGCAGAGAGAGCAAGCTCACATTTCGAGTCTAGATAATTCTTCAGAGCTGAAGTGAAGTGCGGAAGGGGCAGTCGGGGGTGACAGGGAGGGGTTAGAGTACTGGGGAAAGGACTTCGATAGCTCAGGTTAAGTGATCGGAATGTGAGAATGGCAGAATAATGGTGTGTCTAAGTGCCAGGCTGGAAAGAGCATACAGTCTTGCTGGAATGGGGAGGGCACAGAGGACAGAGTGACAGAGAATATAACAAGCAAAACTAAAAGAAAGGGAAGGAATGGGTTCACAATTTGAAGGTGTTGAACTCAATACTGAGCCCAGAAGGTTATAAAGTGCTAGTTTGAAGATAACATGTTGCTCCTCCAGTTTTCGCCGTGATTCACTGGAGCATTGCAGCATGCCAAGGATAGACAAGTGGACACGTGAGCAGGACGCTGTGTTAAAATAACTGGCAACAGGAAGGTCGGGGTCACGTCTGCGCACAGGCCGGAGGCATTCTGCAAAGTGGTCAACCAGTCGGCATTTGGTTTCTCCAATGTAGAGTAGGCCATACTGGGTGCAGCAAATACACTATACAAGATTGGAGGTGGTAGAGGTGAAATGCTGAGAGCAATGAGTCTGGAACAACCCTCTTCAAAGACAATGGAAGCAGAGTCTTTGAATATTTATAAGACAGAGGCGGATAGATTCTTCGGAAGTAAGAAAGTTATCGCTGGTAGGTGGAAATGTGGAGCAATCATATCAGCCATGATCGTACTGAATGACAGATCAATTGAGGGGCTTATCCTAATCCAAACTCACAATCTAGATTGAACAGCACTTAGATTTAATTTGCCATCGTTCAAATCTTGGAAACCAACTATACCATTTTTTTTGCACAGAGTATACTTCATTGAGTCATCAGTGGCAGACAGTGAAAACTACAATCTTCACAAAATCTCGTAAAACAGCTACAGGGACTGGCACAGATGTAATGTGTTGAAGGGCCTTTTACTGTGTTGTGGATCCCTATGAATCTATGATGAGGCAAAGTCTCAGGAAGAACTGCAGTTAAAACAAGATAGAAGTTCCAAATGATTAAATGGAAATATATCAAATTTCTATACCTTCCAGAATTCAAGGATTATGTTCTTTCATGTTTTCAAAATTATTGAGCCTAGGGTCATTATCTGCACTCACCTTTCTGTGCCTTTCTCGGTCTTTGCACTTCTCTCGCACCCAGTCAATGGTGTGAAAATCATCATATGTGCCAACACCTGGTATAGGTTCATCCAAAAGGTCCAACAAATGCGTTGTGCTGTTTATACCACCTCCATTTGTCATTGTATAATTGGCTCCTTTAAGATTAAAGCAAAGAAAAAACTATGTTAAACTTGTTTTAAACGCTATATCACTCCTGTGTTTTTGAAGATTCTTTATCATTAACATTTTTCCTGGAATAATCACGTAGACTTGACAATGATCTTTGCATTTCTTTTCATTTTAAGGATTTCATTCAGAGCAACATGTTACCCTGCCAGCGCCACTGCTTTTTTTAAACTCAAGTGCAAGCACACAATTTACCCACCTACAAACTGTTTCCATTTTACAAGCAGTGCATCAGAGGGTTTAAGTTTATCTCAATTTTATTATTTCTTCTTCCAATTATCTGACAGGACACAGGATAAATTGTATCAAAGAGTGGTAGGAGCAACAGCAAATTTTAACAATGTGTACAGGAGGAAAGAAATCACGCAACAATAAATAAATTACAACAAACACATGGCACTGACTAAACAGATGAAAAATAGTGGCCATCACAGCTTGATGTGGTAGACCTCCTAGATTTTAATTTGGTCTCGGACATCAAAAAGACATTAAAAAAGCAATGCGACATCTAATTTGTAGAATTAAACCGGAATTTTGGAAATGATAACTCTAACCGTAGCAGCTCTGTCCTGAATTCAACAATCTCGAAAGCAGGTTTCTGTGGCATAAGTTCAGTCATGACTCAAGCACTTCTTACTGGGTTTTTGAAATTTGTTCTTGGGATAGTAGTGACATCAACAAGGTTATGTTGTTGACTTCATGATTGATAAGATTTAAATTCAAGACAGTATTTGCCCAATTTACTTGGCCTGTCATAGAATAACAATGGTTGTATTCTTTACAAGTATAGCCTTAGTTATGGCAATCAAAACAGTGCACAGTTTTCCAGTTGTGTTCTCCACCAAGGACCTATACAATTGTAGCCAGTTTTTGAAATAACTCCACAGAGGCTGGTATTCCATCATCACGCTTTATTCATATGGGGAGAGTCCTTGACAACGATCCAGCTCCCTCAGAGCCAATTCTCAGAATGAACAGGATGTCTGACACTGCCATTTTCATCTGTCAGCCAGGGCTCCCTGACTGAACCAGATGAACAGGCCCAATCAGGGAATTCACAGTGTATGAGGTCCACCTGGCTGACCTCGTTATAATCACTACAATCTTCTTGAAATGTCCCTTGAAATGAAGGCCAACATGCCATATGCCTTGCTACTTACTTGTTAACTTTGTGTTCCTTGTCCAAGTACACTCAAGTCTTCTCTGCTTAAAAAAAATTGTTTCGTTATTCTTACTGCCAAAATTAATAGCCTCACACTTCCCACATTATACTCCACTTCCTACCTTGTTGTCCACTTACAACCTGTCTACCACATCTTTGCAGCCGCAATGGCCTTGAGTTCCATTCTTGATTAAGAAGGAACAGATTGCATTTTGCAATGATTTATTCTAATGATATAGACATGCTGGCAAGGCATTTGATACTCTTGAGAAGGTGATGGTAGTAAGCTGTCTCAGTGAATTGCTCCAGTCCATGTGTTGACTAAGAAAAACTTTGCAACGACTTTGGGTAAATATTACCCAACAGCCTTAAAGAATAAAAGTCCTTTTGTTTGCAGTACATTACTCAGGTGGCTCTGACTGAACATAAATGATAGATTATCACTGCTCATTTGTGGAAGAGTCATCACAAAGAATTGAACAATTCACAAGGGCAGTGTATCACCACCTTTTCAGGAAACCAGAGACAGAATTAATATCAACTTGCAGTATCATGTCCCCAAATAGAAAAATAGAGATTCTCATCACAATGTGCTCTTAAACACAGAATGAATATAATAAGTTTGTCAACATTTATTACCCATCCCTTGTTCTCATGGAAAAGGTGGTGATGGCCTTATTTAAACTTATTAGTTTATGAACAAGTAAACTGGGTTTCACAACAAGTGTGTAGAACTGCCCAATAAAGCAATATGGTGTCGCAATGTAGCATCCTCAACAGTTTAGGGCTGTTTTGAAATTTCTGGTCAGTGGATTCCGGTTTTCTTCTCAAAACTTAGAATGGCTGCTGCTGAATTAAGGTGAAGCAGAATTCAAAACACAGACACTTTACAATGTCAAGCCTCTCAAATTACAGGTACTTTAGAAATACAACATTTCTCTGAAAACGTTATTGCCACTCACCCTGAATTTGGCATCAAAGCGGTAAAGGCAACATTGCAGGCAAGAGCATTTTTTTTGATCCAGCAGCAAGTTGAGCAACTCAAGAGTGACTGACTATTCAATTATTTATATTGAATTTAATCAGGTGGAGATTTTCAGACAGGAAAACAAACACATCCTAAGGTTTCTGGCTGGCATGCCCTCACAGTTCAGCAATGCAACTCTGGATCCCATACAATCCCTGGTAACAGCATGGCTACCACAAATAAAATGTTGTAGCATTCACTGCTCAATGCAAATACACTTGATTTGACTAAACAGTTCCAGGATCCTCAGCCGAAAGTTCAGAACTGGCTTTTCAAACGAATCAGGGAAATAAATTCACAAAAATATGCACGAAAGTCATTTTGCAAGCCTTCTTCGGAGCATTCTTCACAGATTTACAACAAAATCCTGGATTAATTCCTTGACATGTCACCAGCGATTCCACCATTGTAAGTAGACAGGAATTTTTGAAGAATTCTGACAGAAAAATTACATTGTTTAGTTTTAAATTTTAGCCCTTTGGGGAGCTTCTGCTGCTAAAGTTTACATTTTGTAGATTTATACAACGCTAATTATATGGCGTAAAATTGCTTCTGAAATCGCTTTTGATTTTATCTATTCAGTTATTTTCCACATCTCTAACGTTTTGAGGGCTGTTTCATAAATGTGCAATGCGACCCCATAACCAAGAGCTCAGATTTAAGCTCTGTAGTCATGCCACATTTTCTAATGGTTGTGGACAATTAAATGACAAGCCAGGATTTGAATCATCGACAGCCACAGGTGAGGTGCCGGAAGACTGGACTTGGCTAATGTTATGCCACTATTTAAGAAAGGTGGTAAGGAAACGCCAGGAACTGTAGACTGGTGAGTCTGACATTGGTGGTGGGCAAGTTGTTGGAGGGAATCTTAAGGGACAGGATTTACGTATATTTGGAAAGGCAAGGACTGATTAAGGATAGTCAACATGGTTTTGTGCATGGGAAATAGTGTCTCATAAACTTGAGTGTTTGAAGTAATGAAGAGGATTGACGAGGGCAGGGCAGTGGACGTGATCTATATGGACTTCAGTAAAATGTTCAACAAGGTTCCTCATGGTAGACTGGTTAGCAAGGTTAGATCACACAGAATACAGGGAGAACTAGCTATTTGGGTACAGAACTGGCTCAAAGGTAGAAGGCAGAGGGTGATGGTAGAGGGTTGTTTTTCAGACTGGAGGTCTATGACCAGCAGTGTGCCATAAGGGTTGGCACTGGGTCCACTGCTTTTTGTCATTTATATAAATGATTGGGATGTGAACACAGGAGGTATGATTAGCAAGTCTGCAGATGACTCTACAATTGGAGGCATGGTGGTTGGCAAAGAAGGTTAGTTACCTTAGAGTACAATGGGATCGTGATCAGATGGGCCGATGGGCCAAGGAGTGGTAAATGGAGTTTAATTTAAGTAAATGTGAGGTGCTACATTTTGGAAAGGGAATCAGGGCAGGACTTATACACTTAATGGTAGAGTTGCTGAACAAAGAGACCTTGGATAGCAAGTTCACAGTTTCTTGAAAGTAGAGTCGCAGGTAAACAGGATAATGAAGGCAGTGCTCGGTATGCTTGTTTTTATTGGTAGGTGCATTGAGTTTAGGAGTTAGGAGGGCATGTTGAGGCTGTATACTTTTGGAATACTGCATTCAATTCTGGTCTCCTGGCTATAGGAAGAATGTTGTGAAACTTGAAAGGGTTCAGAAAAACTTTGAAAGCATGTTGCCAAGGTTGGAGGGTTGGAGCTTATAGGGAGAAGCTGAATAGACGAGGGTTATTTTCCCTGGAGTATCAGAGGCTGAGGGGTTAACTTATAGAGGCTTACAAAATCATGGGGGACATGGTTAGGATGATTTGCCAAGGTCTTTTTCCCAGGATGGGGGAGTCCAAAACTAGAGGGCATAGGTTTAAGGTGAAAAGGAGAAGATTTAAAAAGGATCTAAGGGGCACCTTTTTCCACGCAGAGGGTGGTGCGTGCATGGATGAGCTGCCAGAGGAAGTGGTGGAGGTTAGTACAATTACAACATGACTACCCTTGAAATCAAAGCAAATTTCTCTGAGTTTGGCATCAAGGAGCCTTTGGAAAATTTGAGTTAAGGGAACCTGGGAAAAACTCTCCCTAATGGTTCAAGTTAAACCTAGCACAAAGAAAGATAGTTATGGTTGTTGAAAGCCAATCTCAGGAAAACACTGCTGTATCCTAGGCCCAAAAATCTTTACCTGCTTCAGCATTTACTTTATTATCAAGGGATGGGCAGAGTTAAGGATGCTTATTGATGATTGCACCCTGTTCAGGACCATTTGCAGCTACCAATACTGTGCCCACGTGCAATGAAACCTGGACAAGACTCAGGTATGGACTGATAAACATGAAATAACATTCACAGCACATAAATGTCAAACAGTGACCATCTCTAAAAAGAGAAAATATAACCAGCTCCCTTTAACATACAAAAACATTATCATTGTGAAATTCCTAACATCAATCTCCTGAGGATTACCATTTACAAGAAACTTAAATGGACCAGCCATATGAAAGCTGCGACAACATGACAAGGTCAGAGTAACTCATTTGCTAAAACGCATGATAGGTGTGCAATGGCATACTCTCCATTTGCCTGAATGAATACAGCTCCAAAGTCACTTGATCAACATCATCCACAACAAAGCAGCCCACTTGAGAGGCACCACAGCCAGCAACTTAAGTATTCACTCTCTCTACCACTTACACAGTGAAAGAAGTGTGTGGTATATACAAGAAGTATTGCAAAAGCTCACCAAGACTCAATTAAAACCTGTGATCTTATGACCTAGAAGGACAGGGGCTACAGATGTATGGAGACGGGTACACCATCATCTTCAAATGGACTTGGAACTATATTGCTATCTCCATCTTTTAACAAAAGATCTAAATTCTGAAAGCCTTGGGGCAACAGGGCATTTGAGTGTATCTGTACAAAACTAACTGCAGCGATTCAAGACGGGAAGGGCAATAAATGCTGACCTTGACAGCAAAATTCATATACCATGAAAGAATGAAGTAACTGTTGCTGACAATCAGGTGGACAGCAGGCTTTGAGCTATGTAACTTAATAACCATCTCATATTACAGAAAACACAATATAGAAACAAAAGAACATAGGATAGTAATGGAGACAATGCACAGATAATAAACAAATGTGCACAACACTGGTTCTCCTTCCTTCTTTATCAGAACATAGAAAAGCAACATATAACCACAATAAATTGTGACAGTGGATTAATATACTCTTAATCAAATAAAAAGCAGCTAAACACTACTGTGCAATATATTTCTTGTCAATCTATTCAAATAACATTTTCAAGGTTTGTAAATTGTTTCGCTCGCCCCAACTCTCCAAAAATTGGTCACTGACAGTAAGGTTCAAATTTACTTCATATGATTCAGTCACCAGAGCTCCAAACGAGGAGCTCAGCCAGTGTAAAAAAGGAGCTATAGGGAGGGAAAATTCCTTTAGACAAGAGCTATGATGAAGGACCCTGAGAAAGTCAAGTCTGTATTGATATCATAGCAGGTAGAAGTTTGAGTGTGAGTAAGTGAATTGAGAAAACAGCAGATAATCTATTTCTTTAACAAGTCCAGAAAACCCAGAGGCAAAGAGAAGTTTGGGGCAACTGTGAGAAGGGAGGTAAGGAAAACAGCAGAGCAGAGCAAGGCAAGAAAGAAACTAAAAGCAACAGCATCACAATGGAATTAACTAATTGGTGAACAACTGAGTTAGTTAGTCTATCAAATACAGGTACAGCAAGATGCATCAGTTCTGCTTCACGTGGGAACCCAAGGGCAACTCGTGTCTTATACAACCACGACCAAAATCTTCCAGCAGCTGGACTGTCAGAGACTGGACCCAAGTTGTCCGATGCTTATCAGGCATTTAAAGAGATTCCAATGCATACAAGTGCTGAAATTGCCCAGGGAACTAAATCTTCTGATGGACTGATTTCCATTGTATAGATCTCTCCATGAATATCTGTGACACTGATTTCATTTCAGCAAATGGGCCAGATACGTGGGACTTGGTTGTATTCTCACCTAGAGATTATGTTGATTAATATCCAATCTAACTCAGCAATTATCCCTTGCAACGCATCAGAGCATCATAACTGTAAATAGAACTACCCCTCACTCAGCCAACCTGACCACTCCTTACCATCTTGACTGCCTTCCCACCAGCCCCAACTGAGTAGGCTGTATCCTCTGCCAACCTTTAGAAGATTCAGAGATAACAAGCATGGGGCTGGATGAACACAGCAGGTCGAGCAGCATCATAGGAGCAGGAAAACTTGACGTTTCGGGCCTAAACCCTTCATCAGAAATGGGGGAGGGGAAGAGGGTTCTGAAATAAATAGGGAGAGAGGGGGAGGCGGATAGAGGATGGATAGAGGAGAGGATAGGTGGAGAGGAGGCAGACAAGTCGAAGAGGCGGGGATGGAGCCAGTAAAGGTGAGTGTAGGTAGGGGGGTAGGGAGGAGATAGGTCAGTCCAGGGAGGACGGACAGGTCAAGGGGGCGGGATGATGTTAGTAGATAGGAGATGGGGGTGTGGCTTGAGGTGAGAGGAAAAACAGGTTAGGGAGGTGGAGATGAGCTGGGCTGGTTTTGGGATGCGGTTGGGGGAGGGGAGATTTTGAAGCTTGTGAAATCCACATTGATGCCATTGGGCTGCAGGGTTCCCAGGCTGAATATGATTTGCTGTTCCTGCAGCCTTCGGGTGGCATCACTGTGGCATTGTAGGAGGCCAAGGATGGACATGTCATCTGAGGAATGGGAGGGGGAGTTGAAATGGTTCGCGACTGGGAGGTGCAGTTGTTTGTTGCGAACTGAGCGCAGGTGTTCTGCAAAGCGGTCCCCAAGCCTCCGCTTGGTTTCCCCGATGTAGAGGAAGCCACAACGGGTACAGCGGATGCAGTATACCACATTGGCAGATGTGCAGGTGAACCTCTGCCTGATGTGGAA
>JAHRHZ010000266.1:5669012-5686176 GCA_024137785.1 Ginglymostoma cirratum | reverse complement strand
GGCCTAAACCCTTCATCAGAAAATCAGAAATTTTCTGATGAAGGGTTTAGGCCCGAAACGTCAAGTTTTCCTGCTCCTATGATGCTGCTTGACCTGCTGTGTTCATCCAGCCCCATGCTTGTTATCTCGGATTCTCCAGCATCTGCAGTACCTTTTATCTCTAATGCAGTAATCGTGTTTTTTCCCTAGTATAATGGTCTTCTCTCTCAAACAACAGTGACAAAAACTTAGCCACTTGATTTCAATGACTCTATGACATCAAACCGGAATTCAATACCGGAAAAGTGAGGTGATGCATGTTGGCCGAAGGTCATAGGGATATAATACAGCCTTAATGGAACAATTCTAAAAAATGTGAAGAAGAGATACCTAAGGGTGCGGGTGCAATGATCTTTGAAGGAGGCAGAACATGCATTATTGGGAGAGTGCTTAGCAAAGCACACGGGATCTCGGGATTTATAAATAAAGGGATTGAGTACAAAAGCTGGGAAGTTAGGCTGAACTTACGTAAAGCTCTGCTTAGACCTCAACTGGAATACTGCTTCTAGTTCTGGTCACTGCAATTTAGGAAAGATGTGCAGGTTCCAGAGAGGGCACACAGGAGATCTACCAGAATGGTTCCAGGTATGAGGGGTTTTAGTTAGTATATATAACCATAATTTATTTATTGTCACATGTATTCAATGCAAGAATACAGTGAAAAGTGTGCGCCTTTGCTGTACATATACGGTGCCATTCACATTAACTCAGAATAAGACAAGAAAAAAAAGATAATTTAAGTGAGTCCAACTTCTCTTTTCACTGCTGCAGTCCCACTCAGGGCTTCCAGCCCTCCCCATGCCTCTGGCAGAGTCCCGCTCTGTGCTTTCCAGCCCTCACCATACATCCACCAGAGTCCCGCTCTGAGTTGCCTCACCGGCCTGCTCTCGCTCTGCTGCCGTTGCTCCAGCCCATACCCAATCTGCTGTTGCTTCAGGTTACAACCCGCACGTTCAGTTCCCGCAACGTGGGTTCCCCGTTGCGACCCGGCTCCTTCCTGACTCCTTTGGTAGGCAGTTAAAAGAGATAGGGGGTGCAGACAGAATTACTACAGAGGGACAGAGAGGGAGAGAGAAGGAGGGAGGAAAAGGGAAAAAAAGGACAAAGAAAGAAACAGAAAGAGAACTGGCTAAAGGAGGTTGAAGAGGAAAGGTTTTCCTTGATGCAAAGGAAATTGAAAGTAATGCTGGAGAAACTCAGCAAGCCTGACAGCATCAGTGGAAAAACAGTACGTATTTCAAAGCCAATATGACTCATCTTTACAACTGTTGAGGGGAGACTGGTAGAGATATACAATAATATGAGAATTTTAACTGAGGTAGATGATGAAATACTCCTCCCATTAGCTGACTGTAAAATGACTACGGGAGACAGATTTAAGATTTTGCATGAGATGCGAGGGGGTTCTAAAGTAGCAATGAGTGAATGACAGTGACTTAGAACTCGCTATGTATGAGGTTGGTGAAAATGGAAACAAATTGATGATTTCAAACCAAAATGGAAATAAACATGCAGAGCTACATGGACCAAGCAGCAGAGTACGAAATGACTGGGTTGCTCCGTGGACTTGATGACCAAATGACCATCTTCCATGTCAAAAATAACTGAATGATTCGAGTAAGCTTTTGTCATTTTCCCGAGCTTTCCTTTATGCACCATAACGTTTACAAAAGCTGAAATTTGTTCTGTAATTGAGTCTCAAGGGTGCAATAAATTCAGATACTGGAAGAAGGTTCTGCAGACAAAGTGGGTTTTTTTTTACTAGCCAAGAGTGGAGGCCGGCAGAAACACATAAGGAATATCCGCTCGCGGATGATTATGTTTACATATTTATGTATGGTTTACATATGATTTACATATGTTACATATTACAGATGATTACATATGCAAGCAAATTATTATGGGCAGACAGGCAGGCAGGAAGGAAGTTCTGAAACCTGCCAGAACCTTTCAGAGTGACAACAGCACGGTGCCACATTGAAAAGCCAATCAGGCAGCACTTCACTCTCTGCAAACTAAGAATATTACTGCTTATCAACCCCATCCACTTCTGGAGATGTCACGGATAAGATATAGCTCTGTAATGCTTTAGCAACACTTCACTAGGTATTTTCCTGAAGGCTGTCCAGGGAGAACATAAAAACATAAGAAAAAGAGCAGGAGTTGGCCATCTGGCACTTTGCCACTGCTCCACCATTAATAAGATCATGGCTGATCTTCTCGTGGCCTCAGATCTGCTTACCCACCCTCTCAGCATAACCCTTAATTCCTTTACTATTCAAAAAATTATCTATCTTCGCTTTAAAAACATTCAATGAGGAAACCTCAACTACTTCACTAAGCAGGGGATTCGAAAGGTTCACAATCCTTTGGCTGATGACGTTCCTCAATTCAGTTCTAAATCTGCTCCCCCTAATTTTGAAGCTATGCCTAGCAATGAAGGGCAAAATTCCATTCACCTTCTTAATTACCTCTTGCACCTGCAAACCAACCTTCTGCAATCACCAACTGCAATTCTGCACGCACAAGAACACCCAGGTCCCTCTGCACAGCAGCATGCTGCAATTTTTTACTGTTCAAATAACAGTCCTTTTTACTGTTATTCCTACCAAATTGGATAACTTCACATTTATCAGCATTGGACTCCATCTGCCAGACCTTTGCCCACTCACTTAAGCTATCTATATCCCTCTGCACATTATGGTCTCCCACTCATCTTAGTATCATCTGCAAACTTTGACATATTACACATGGTCCCCAACTCCAAATCATTTATGTATACTGTAAACAATTGGGGTCCCAACATTGATCCCGGAGGCACTCCTCTAGTCACTGATCGCCAACCAGAAAAGCACTCATTTATCCCCACTCTCTGCTTCCTGTTAGTTAACCAATCCTGTATCCATGCTAATACATTGCCTGTAATGCCATGCACCTTTATCTTATGCAGCAGCCTTTTGTGCGGCACACTGTCGAATGTCTTTTAGAAATCTAGATACACCACATGTACTGGGTCCTTGTTGTCCACCATGCTCGCAATGTCTTCGTAGAATTCCAGTAAATTAGAAGGAAAGTTCTGTCTCAATTGATTGCAACAAGCCAATGTTCTGACTGATGAAGGTAGCTGGAAACAGGTAGTTGCCAATGTCAGCATCTGTGGCCAGATCGAAAGAACTTGATTCCAGTGCCACAAGAGTATTAATGATTACTCACTGCTTCATGTTACAATGAATGTAAGCCTGCATTGTAAAGCTTGCTACTACAAAGGACTGTCACATGGAATATTGATTGCCAGGCATCTCTATCAAATGCTTCAAGAGCAAACAATGTCTATTACTTCATTGCAGCTCACTATATAGGACTACTGGCCCAAACTGTTATGGTCTCTGAACTACCTGCCAGGGTTCACAGTTAAAATCATATAAGGAGATATAACACTCAGCAGCTCGCAAACCATCACAGGACCGCAGACAAAGGGGCAGAAGTAGGCCATTTAGTCCATCAAGACTGCTTTGTCATTCAGTGAAATCATGGCTGATATGACCATCCTCAACTCCACTTCCTTGTCTTTTCTCTATTAACCCAGGATTCCCCGACTGATTTTTAAAGTCCATCTCTCTAAATCTTGAATATACTTAACCACCCAGGCTCAGAAGCTTTAGCAGTGAAGAATTCCACAGATTTACAATGCTCAAGAGAAGAAATTACTCATCTCTGTCTTAAATGTGTGATCCCTTCCTTGAGGTTATGCCCCAGTCCTCAATTCTCCAACAAGGGAAAACAATCTTTCCATATCTACCCTCTCAAGTCCCCGAAGAATATTGCACATTTCAGCAAGATCACCTCTTATTCTTCTAAATTCCAAAAAGTACAGGCCCAATCTATTCAACGCCTCCTCATAAGATTCCTCCATACCTGGTATCAGCCTAGTGAACTTTCTCTGGACTACCTACAATGATGGTCTATCTTTTTTTGGATAAGGAGCCAAATATTGTTCACAGTATTCCAATTGCGCTCACTGACCATTCAAAAGAACTAGGAAAATGTATATAACTGATAGTCCTATGCTGAAACGCGATCTACAAAAAAATTCAGCCTGGCTTACCCAATTTGGTCAGGTTTGCTGGCATTAGCGTGGCTGCCTCACTTGGACAAACTTGTTGATCTAGTGAGGGGGTGGCTTCATCCCTAAAAACGTCAGTGTTTAACTACAAGAACGAAGATTACATACAACTGAGATTTCTCATGAACTGGTTGACTCAGTGAGGCTTCACCCCTTCCACTCTAAATGTTCACACAAAGAAACAGCCTGTTTTTGAAGGAGGCAGACTAACTAAGATGTTTATACTCACTAGAGTTTGAACGAAGGAGCCCACCCCGTCAGGTGGGCATCTCACATTTGCATAGTCAGAGTTTGCATTTTTGGTGGACAAGATTATGCTGTGAATCCCTTAAGACCAGGTGTTCATGAAAATTCATCACATGCTGATGAGTGCAAATGAGGTTTCAGCCAAGTATGGCTGAGAAACTCAATGCACCTGAAAATATCTGAGAATTTAATAGCATAAAGGAGGGGAAAAGAGTTTATTAAAGTATACAAGAGCAATCTGAAATAATCTCATCAGAAATATCAAAAATTCAAGATTGAGTGGTTTTATCCTTAATTCACAATTTACAGATACTCACGCCAACATGAAGATTAACCCTGTTTCTATTTTAAAGTTCCTTGTTTACACGGTAGGTTGTAATTGTTTCTTTCTAGTAAACTTCTGTACATAATTAGTGACAATTTTAGTTCTAGATAACAAAATTCTTAACACAGGTGACTTATTTCTTAATGTGGATTTCTTAAATTCTTCTTCAAAACCTTCTGTTTCTGGAGCTTTTCATTGAATCCCTACAGTGTGGAAACAGGCCCTTCAGCCCAAGTCCACACCGAACCTCACAGCAGCCCACCCAGACCCATCCCCTTATAACCCACCTAATCTACACCTCCCTGAACACTACGGGCAATTTAGCATGGCCAGTCCACCTAAACTGCACTTCTAGGACTGTGGGAGGAAACCCACTAAGACACAGGGAGAATGTGCAAACTCCACACAGACAGTCGCCTGAAGCTGGAATCGAACCCAGATCCCTGGCGCTGTGAGGCAGCAGTGCTAACCACTGTGCCGCTGCATCACATCGTTTCCCCTCCTGACATTAAACGACCCAGGACTTTATTCTCTTGCCCTGACGGTTCTGGAGGTTATTAAATGCACTGCTTCTGTTCCATCCATTTCTTTCTGAACGTGAAAGAAACCTGCATAATGGTTGACATTCTTCATGACTGTCTATTTAAAGGACTTGTGTATCTGCCTGTCTCCCTGCGTCACAAGGTACTTTGCTGCGAGGTAAAAGCCAAATTTTCCCCCCTTTTGTTTCTAAACAATTCACCTGAAGGGATTTAAAAACCCTCATTTAAATTGACAAACTTATTTCCAGACAACATTGCAGAACTGTCAATCAAAACTTAAACAAAATTTTAGATAACAAGGTGTAGAGCTGGAAGAACACAGCAGGCCAAGCAGCATCAGAGGAGCAGGAAGGCTGACGATTCGGGCCTAAACCTGAAATCTGTTATCTCAGATTCTCCAGCATCTGCAGTTTCTGCTATCTCTGAAACAATTTTAACCCCACTGCGAGGCCTCTTCTAAGGATGCCTACCCTGAAGAAGTTACCTTCCTCCCTCCGAAAGAAGGGTCTAGGCCCGAAACGTCAGCCTTCCTGCTCCTCTGATGCTGCTTGGCCTGCTGTGTTCATCCAGCTCTACACCTTGTTATCTCAGATTCTCCAGCATCTGCAGTTCCTGTTATCTCTTAAACTAAATTTTGTCTCTTTTTAACATGCATCAAATAGAAACACAAATCAAACTTAAAATATCCATGCTCTGTTTACACTGCAACCCAAATTTCCAAACAATATATCACGAAACTTCATCAAATTGAGTTCAACTCAACTCGGAACTGTTTTGGTAATGAAGGAGCCAATCCTAGTCTGCAGCAAGCTCTGGATAACAGCCAGGCTTATAATAAGAAATGGCTGGTAATATTTATGTAAAATAAGCACCAGATAAAAATAATTGCAAGCCCAACTGTTTCTTCAAGACTTGCAACTTGCAGATTTAGACTTAGACTTTTTTAATGCCACATGTACTCAAGTACAAAAGTACAGGAGTACAGCGAAAAGTATATAATCTCACCACCCAAAGTGCGATCTTAAGTACAAGTACCTAGGTACAGAATCATAAGAACAAGATAGAAGGAAAGAACAAAGTTAAAAGTTGAACATTTTAGTAATTCTTAATATTAAGTAGAAGAACAAAGAAATAAAGCTAAAAGTCAAACATTACAGTCTTTCATACGTGTTTAGCCGACTGGGACCACACTTCCCACAGGCTTGATTTCCTCCTCTTTGTCATGCTTTCCCCACACAGTCCATTCCGGGAATTCCCAAACCCAGCCTACATGCCGCTGCCAAGGTAACCACCTCTCCTGTCAATCCACCTGGAATGTCGATTTCGGCCTACCACACTGCTGATCACAGATGCCGCCTTCTCCGTCAAGGCAGAGGCTGCTCTGCTGTTGAAAGCCAATGCTACCTCCACCACCTCGAGTCCTGGTCTGAGCCCAGCATGATGCCATCATTCACCACTGGATCCAGAATCACTGTCATCTTAAATTCCCTAAAGGCTGGCCCCTACGTGCTGAGCTCGGTCATCCCAAGGAGCCGAATCCTGCCACCACTGCCACTCTTGCCCTGCCTAGGATGCCAAAAGGCCTCATCTTTAGCTGCACCGAAGCAGCCACGAGAAATGGCCTGGTCCATTTCGTTGCTGCAGCCTCCCGGAACCTCTTTCCTCACCCAAAGCCTGAACTAGGTGTTGAGTCGGCACTACGACCGTCTTGACGGAAGCTACTGGGAACGTGAACTCGCCTCCACCATTGCTGCCATGAGTCCTCGCTGCCGGGAGTCCTCGCTGCCGGGCCTACTCATCACTGCTGATGCTGTCGCCAGGACCGAGCTCTTTCCAAGAGGTAAGTAAATTAAAATAGAGGAAATAAAAAAACAGAAGAGGGAGAGAAAAATTAGAGAAATGAAAAGAAGAGAAAAGCAAAGCAGACGGAGCAGGTGAGCCCCAGGCTCACAACTCAGGCAGTACAACTTCCAGCATTAACATTTTGATAGCCAACAACACATAGCTGAATATGAACGAACCACAAACACCAGCTGGAAGCAGTTCAGGGAAGGTTTACTGGACTAATACCTGGAATAAGAAGGTTGCCTTATGAAGAAACGCTAGATAGGCTAGGCTAGGCCTGTTTCCTCTGGAGTTTAGATGAATCAGAGATGACTAAATTGAAACATACAAGATCCTAAGAGAACTTGATTGGGTGGATGCTGAAAGGATGCTTCCTCACTGGAGAATTTAGAATCAGGGACATCATTTATGAATAATGCTGTGCCCGTTTAAGAGAGAGATCAGGAATCATTTCTTTTTCTTCGAGTGTTCAGTGTCTTTGGACTACCCCACCCCAAAAGGGCATTGGATGCAGAATCTTTGAATATTTTAAGGCAGAGATAGACAGACGCCTGACTACCAAGGGGATGAGAGATTATTGGGGGTATTGGAAATGTAGAGTTGAGCTTAAAATCAGAACTCTTTGAAGTGTACAGCAAGCTTGAATGGCCAAGTAGCTCATTCTTGTCCCTTGCTCACATGTTCTTATATGCACAGCTTTAAGACGGAGCTAGAACAATCTACTCTATGTTAAGGAGATAGCAAGAACCGCAGACGTTGGAGACAGAGAGAACACAGTGTGGAGCTGGAGGAACACAAGAGAAAAAGGGTCCAACCTGAAATGTCAACTTTCCTGCTTTTTTGATGCTGCCTAACCTGCTGTGTTGCTCCAGCTCCACACTGTGTTTATTCTATGTTCATTCATATTTAGTCTGTAGTAGGTCTACAAACACATGGAGAACAAAATACTGCAAGTTAGAAAACTATATTTCCTATGATTTGGAATTCCTGTAATCAGAATTAGCATTTTAAAAAAGCTTTCACACCATTGTGCCTTGGATCTCAAATAGAGCAAAAAATAGAGGATGCAAACAACAAGTCAGCTATATGGGATTGAACTCTAGTTTATAGGAACCAGATATTACTGCAGCATAATAAATGCAGTAACACAAGTTCTATTGCTCAATAAGAATGAGCTATGATTGATGTTGGCCTTATTCTCAATTTTATTGTTTTGAGAAACTACTCCTCAAGTTATTAACCAATTTCACGCTTTTCTGCAGCAAACTAAATAGTGAATGATTAACTCATTATTGCTTTTAACAGAATTTGCTAACAACTTTGACATCTGGGCTGAGAAACAGCCCTATTTTTGTTTGCTTTATTGGTTCTCAAAAGTGCAATAGGCAGGCATGACCACAGTTATTATGCAAATCCTTAGTTATCTTGAAATGGTAGTTATTGCCTGAGTCTTCGAATGCTGCTGTTGTTGTGGTCTCTTTGCCAAAGCTAAACGTGAAGTCGAAAAAAATCCAAGAACGTAATGTAATTGTTTCACTAAGTTTTGATTTTTGTTTGGTCAGATTCTTAAAACTTCCATCAGCTCCGCAATTCATTCTGAACCCTCACAAGGTTGAAATATTTCTAACATCTTCAGTCTATTTGGTAAAACTCAGCTGGAGGGTCGGTAAATGAGCCCCTGATGAGGAGCAGGCAGCCTGAGCACTGAGTGACCCCCGGAATGGAGCTCAACCTACAGCCACCAGTGCCTTGTTGTTAACAGAACTGCGAGCTTCATCTGAAGGATGCAGGGGTTTTAACCTGGCTCAGTTACCTCATGACTGAAATACCCACACCACCCCCTATCTTCAGCCGCCTACCTGTGTCCAAATATTTTTCAATGACATCTACTCCACTGCTTTCTGAGGCAGAGTTCCATGGTCTCTCTGATCTCTGAGAGAAAAGACTTCTCACCATCACTGTCCTAAAATGGCAACATATAATTTTAATGAAGTGCCCCTTGTTTTGGAGTGACCCACAAGAAGAAACATTCTCTCCATATCCACATTGTCAATACCATTCAAGATCTTACATACTCAATCAAGTCATCCCTCAATCTTCCAAACTCCTGTGGAGAGGAGACCAGCTTGTCCAAGCTTTTTTTTATTCATGGGATGTGAGAGTCGCTGGCTAGGCCAGCATTTATTACCCATCTTTACTTGCCCTTGAGAAAGTGGTTGGGAGATGCCCTTTTGAAAGGCTGAAGCACATGTGCTGTGGGTTGACCCAGAATCCCATTAGGGAGGAAATTCCAGGATTTTGACCCTGAAGGAATAGTCATGTATTTCCAAGTCAGAATGGTTAGTGGATTGGAGGGGAACTTTGAGGTGACAATATATGTCCTTCAAGACGTCACACTCCTGACTTATGGTTTGTAAATGTTGGAAAGGCTTTGGGGAGTCAGGAGGCATGTTACTCGCTTCAGAATTCCTCACATCTGAACTATACTTGCAACCACTGTATTAAGATGGCTAGCCCAGTTCAGTTTCTTGCTAATGGCAAACCTCACAATGTTGATAATAGGAAATTCAGTGAATGTAAACGGCAGTGGTTAGATGTCTCTTACTGGAAATAGTTGTTGTCTGACATTGTGTGGTGCAAATGCTGTCACTTTTCAGTTCAAGCTGAATATTGTCAAGGTCTTGCTGCATATTGACATGGATTGCTTTTGACACTAACGGAGAGAAGGATGATGATGAAGCAGCTGAAGGTGGCCGGGCCTAGGACACTATCCTGACAAACTCTTGCAGAGATGTCCTCCAACAACAACAACCATCTTCCTATATTCCAGGTATGACGTCCACCAACAGAGAGGGAGCTTCCCAATTCCCACTAACTCTAGTTTTTGCTAAGGCTCTTTGATGCTACATTCAGTCAAATGTAAACTTGATATTAAAGGCAGTCACTCTCATGTCACCTCTGGAATTCAGTTATGTTTGTGCAGAGACAGTAAGTACTTAGGAAAGCTATGATTTGCTAGAAGTAAAATGGAACGTGTTTTTATTGGTTTTATGCCAAATCGACCAATCATCTTTGTCATTATCCTCATAAAACAACTTGCAATGAACGAATCTAGAATGAATCTCCTCTGAACTGTTTCCAATGAAATGACATCCTTCCTGAAATAAGGAAGGAACATCGACCATGATATTTGTACATGATATTTGAGATGTCTTCTCACCGACGCCACATATAATTGAAGTATGTTGTGGGTAGATCCCTACAAGTTACCTTTAATTCACTACTTATTAAGAAATCTCACAAACAACAAGTACTGAAACAATGATTTAAACTTTACTGCATGTAGCAACCAAAATAAGGCCCCTCAAGTAAGCAAGTTAAGCCTGATAACTCACCTTGGCTATTACCCGATTAATGGTGGAATCTTGCCAGGATTTTAACCAACAGTGGTCTGCCTCCAGAAGTGCCCAGGGTTTGATCCTTATGCAGAGTTGTTCCCCAGAGTTCTGGTGTTTGAGTCTTACACAAATTTTCATCCTTCAGGTCTACAAGGTAACCTATTGATGATTTCTTAAAGTCCTTTCATCCAAATTATTAATTATTCTCGGAGTCTTGGAGACTACAGCTTGCTTCCTTATCAGAAGTAGCTTCTTTATTCCTTGTTACATTTAGCTTAACTGTCTATTTGAAGACACAGCTTTCCTGTGATTAACTCCTTAAATCCTTGTCTTTTGTGGCAATAAAGCATCCAGTTTATCCAAGTGTTAAAGCAGTGTCGTTAATGGAATCTCGATCCCCTCCTTTCCAACGCATGGCTAATTGCTTTCCACTCCTGTACAGGTTTGTTCTCGTCTTTCATACTTTATTCCCAACAGACCTATTGCTGCTTCTTTGGAGTGTAACAGTTTATCTCTGTTGATTCATTATCCATGAGCAGTTATTAAAGTTCTGAAGTCTATAATATCACAAGCATAACATTCCCACTTTTAATCCTCAACATATTTTCGGATAAAAAGCATCCCATTAACGTCTTGATTACATGGACTGCAGCTGCCTGATTTGAGCTCACTCTGCACCCGGAAGTGCCAGGATATTCAGCCGTAGCCACCATGGTTAAACTGAAACCTGACCTTAAATAAACACAGAATGCTGGAGAAGTGATCATAAGATCACTTAAAACAACAAAGCAAAACTGTTCCTAGGGCCTCTGGGCTATACAAGTGAACTATGCAATGCTTTGAATAACCGTTGAGAAAACATATGGCTAGCAAGCAACTCGAAGAAAAACTCTATAAATAAACCAGTAAAAGGTGCTTTCACTTCCATACTACCACATTAATAGATAACCTCAGGGAAATGTGTAATCTTTCCAAGAATTACATCATAATCAATCAATAATGGATTGTCAGTCATGTCTCTTACCACTATATCCAAAGTCATTATCATTTTCTGAAGAAGGGTCTAGGCCCGAAACATCAGCCTTCCTGCTCGGCCTGCTGTGTTCATCCAGCTCTACACCTTGTTATCTCAGATTCTCCAACATCTGCAGTTCCTACTACCTCATTATCATTTTCACTTTTTCAATGGTCAAATGCCTACAAACATCCAGAAGATTGCCACCATCATATATTAGGAGAAATTAGAAATACTTAAAAACAAATTACAAGCCTTTTGCACAATACACCGTGTTCCATTTTTGAAATCAAGAAACAGTATCACTGTTCTATAACACTGCCTCCCATCTACATTTTATGAGCTTTACCAATTGAGCACCAAGTACGGAAAGTTAACATAAGATCTTGCAAAAGTCACATGCTTGCAAACCAAACCTGAGGTGATACTGCACTGAGAGGAGAAACAACTTAAATGATAATCTCATTGGCTAAATGCTAGTGAATCAACAACAGTAAAACATATCATTTTAGATCTTAAACTCAATCATACAGCTCAGAGGCTAGATGGCTATCAGTTGAGTCATGGTGAATATAAATTAGGCAAGTATCTGCCCTGGGGTATCATTCAAATGGTAAAACGTTAAACTCATGAACTGTGGATGAAAAGATAAACCATTAAGAATGATTGAAATGTAGAGGAAAAGTATTTGTTTGCAAAATGCTAATGCTGTAATTTCTTAAATTTCAGGTTAAACTCGAGTGAAATAAGGATTATTATGCAGAATCAGCTGAAAATACCTGCATTCAAGAGAAGTGTGTCCACGTTAATCCAGACATTATCAGGCAATTGCCCTGTACAAATGAAGTTTCTTGTGTACTTCTGGCAAAAGTTCTAGCTGTGGAGCACAAGCTGCTTCCAGATAATGCATTTTTTTGTTTCAATCAAATCTACTATTTAAAAAAGTATAGTCAATAAAGCTAATTTCATGTAATTTCAACCAGCAATAACCAAGTGTGTGTAGTATCAGATGGGATCATTGAAGAGTTAAGAAAGGAGATCATTTCACTCGTCCTGCATGTTTTGTTTCACAAAAGATACAATTCACTAAGTGCCACACATTTGCTGTTTTCCTATGATCCAGAAACATTTTTAAAAAATCATTCAATTTGCCATTATTTTATTGATTTATCATAACTTCCTTGCTTTTGTATTCTATGCCTCTATTTATAATGTCTAGGGTCCCATATAATTTCTTTAACCTCTCTCAACCTTCCTGTCAATTATTTACGCATATATATTTGCAGGTTCATCTGCTCTTGCATCCACTTTGGAATTGTAGACTTCACTTTATATTGCCTCTCCCTGTTCTTCTTACCAAAATTAATCCCTTATGATCTGATTTACATGTTCAGTGACCGGCCAACAGGTCATCTTATACATTGAGCCAGTGTAGAATAATAATATTCAACAGAAAGAAACAGGTCATTTTCATGATGAAATCTTTTCTTCTCGTGCACTGTTTGGGCTAATTCCACTCTCCTGCTAGTTCCCAAACCTGTTAATATGCCTCTCGTTTGAGGAAATATTTAATTTCATTAAACATCTGTTACAACAATAATACCAAATCCCTCACATTAACAGAAATATTTCTAATTTTGCTTTGGAATATTTGATCATTACCTTCTACTATCAGAACCAATTTATTCTAACAGTATTTACCCATCAGCATTCTTTGCAGTTCTGACTTTTCTTAGGCCATCCATCAACCATGTCAGCTGAGACGAAAAATATTGGTTTCAAGTATACGTTCATTACAACAACCCATGACCCAAAGGAGCATTCCCTTCAACCATCACTGTTCTGTGTCCACTGACTAATAACTCAATGCAAAACCAAGGATATTAAGAGAACAATTTTAAGAAATGAGAATGAGGGGGAAAGACAATACCCTAATTCTGTTATGGTTCCATTTCCTGGACAATAAGCACTTACAGTCTGATCATGCCACAGAGTGTGTATCAGCAGCTTGCTACAATAATCCAAAACTAACACTATCTGTTCTTCTTATATCTCTGTAACCTAATTTATTTTGCTTCAAATAGTTTGATACAACTTTCCCTGAAGTAGTTCAATGGTCTTTTCTACCATTTACTGCAGCAAAGCATTCAAGTTCATTCAGCAGTTTGTACAAGGACTTTTCTGCTATTCTCTTACCATGTTCTCCAAAATCCATTGAGCTTGTTGCACATCACTGATTTCCTAACCAAAGTAAATTTGTTGTAAAGACCATCTGGTTCATTCATGTCTTCAGGAAAGGAAATCTACTGTCTTTACTGGTCTGTCTTGCATGTGACTCCAGCCCCACAGCAATATGGATGACTGTGGACAATAAATACTAGCCAGACAGCGATGTTCACATCTCACAAAGGAATACAAAAAAAGAACACTCCATACTAACTGCATCGAACAAAAATGTTACACAAATTTATGAGCGTTTCTTCATTTATGAAAATATCTTGTCCTTTTTATGGTGTTACTGATCTATCGTTGAAGAATAGTTGACTGTTTTTAACAAGCTACTTGATTCACACTCGGAGTGATACTTAGACCGTCAAGAATCGACATGTCAACAGATGAAGCTGCACATTAAGTATCTATAGTTATTAAGTAAATTATATAAAGCTTCCAGCCGAGAAGCAAGTTATTTGTCAATACTTTCAGTTCTTTACAAGCCTCATCCTGCCTTACTACAGCAGTGGAGACATATGCATATTTTAGGAAGGCAGACCAGCGATTAGAAGAGACGAGCCTATTTCATGAGTTGACATACTCCACCTACATTCTACTTCAACATTCTACTTTCTTTTCTATTTTCCATCTGCAGCAAGCCTGCTCACACCATTTAGGCTCTACAGCACATTGTTTTGTCATACAAAGGTAGGGTGACCATCTGAAGAAATGCTTTAACATTATACTTGGTGTCATCAGGATAAGTTGGACTACCAAACTAACATGCATTTTGAAGCGGTCTTTAACACAATACGGAAGTAAAAAATATTGTTGCACCGAGCATACCAGTACTCACAATCAATTATCTTTAACATTTGTTTTATTTTACGGGTGAAACAGTGCTGGGGTGTAGGCTTTGTACTCAGCTCCTCTTAAGTGAGAGGGCCAACAATTAAAAGCAGCTTTGGAACTAACATGTGATCCTGACACACTGTACAGTGCAAAAAACAAGCTTCCTCATAGAAAATTCACCGTTACCACATCAAGTTTTGGTAGCTACAAATTGCTATTTGATTTAGTAAAAATTGTAATGCCACTGTTTATTTCTATGGCTACAGTATGGCTACAGCAAAGGGGGGGGGCATTCAACCTGCTCTGCAAGAGCAATGTAGCTATGATTTCTTCATAGCTCTGCAAGTTTCTTTTCCCAATTCAGATAATAATGCAGTTACTTCTTGAAAACTACAATTGACACCTGACTGTACCACATTGTCAGAAAGTGAAACCCAATCCTGCCCACTTGCTGCACAATGCAGCTCTTCCTCATATATTCTTTGACTTTTTTGGTATTTCCAAAATACAAGAATAGGAGCAGGGTCGATCAAACAGTCTGTCAAGCCTGCAATGACATTCAGTATGATCTTATTGATCTTGAGCTTTAATTCTAATTCTTGACTGCTCTCCATAACATTTGATTTTGTAAGAGATGAAAAGTCTGTCTAACCTAGCCTTAAATGCATTCAACAACGGAAACGCTGTAATCCTCTGGGGCAGAGAGTTGCAAAGAATGACAAACCTTTCAGAGAAGATATTTCTCATCTCGGTCTTAAGTGATTTGCCCCTTCCCCTATTCACCAAAGTCTAGGCCACTAATAGTATATCAAGAAAACCAGTGTTCCTAATATTGATTCCAGGAACCTGTCAATGTCAACTTTCACCTGACAAAAGTTAACAGTTCATCACCACTCTGTTACTCAGTGAAACTTTTATTCATGCTGTCACTGTCCCTTTTAATTCCATGGTTTTCAATTTGTTGACAAGACTATTACATGGCATTTTATCAAATGTTTTTTGGACGTCCATGTGCACTACCTGTGATAGGCTTACGTATTATATAATTTGCTAATTGTGTAAGTATAAGACCCAGCTGTATAGACAAAGTCACAGGCTGACTTCGATAAGAGCTAAAGACACACTTGTCTTGCTTCATCTGTTGATCAATGTAAGAAGATTGGTAATAGTCACAATCTTACTAACCTACTTCCTCAACTGAATCTGAAATTAACAGCAAGCATAAGATTTTGTTAAGTAATTGCTTTCACACCTCAAAATTAGACAGGGGCATAATTTCAGAGTTCTCACACCAGATTAGTGAGGACCAGGTCAACTAAGTTTTGCTCTCATGCTGATTCTCTCATCACCTGCCACATGCCCAATATGGCAGGAGTGTCCATCAAGATTCAGCCAGTTTGATCAGTTGGGCAGCTACCAATCTATTCCTGATGATGGACTTGAAGTTCTTCCACCCAGATTATGTTCTGTGCCCTTCCTAATTCCGTGCATTCAATTTGTACTGATTTATCAATTGTGAACTGCCTCCGTAACAGTACTGTGAGTTTATCAAATCCAAGTGGACTGCAGTAGTTCAAGAAGGCAATTCAGTTTCACCTTCACATCTAGGTTTTGGCAATAAATGTTGGCTGAGCCACTGATACCCACATCCCGTGAATGGATAAAAAATTAACTTGGGGGCAAGAGTGGTTGTTATAATGAGCAGAAGATATCCTTGTACATTTTTGGCCTGATGCCATGAGACTTCATGGGGTGTAGATTCAACACCTTAAGCCCATTCCATCCTGAGCATATATCATTGTGCTACAATGTCTAGCAGGTCTTTCCCATCAGTGAAGAGGGCTAGGACAGAAAGTTGAAATAAGCACACAGCAACTTTCTGTACTAAGACTGTCTGAAAAAAAAAAGCATCTACCAATCCAGACATGAATAACTGTGTAATTACCTTAATTCTTTAAATAGATTGGAGTGTGCACTTTTCAGACAAAAATGGATGTTAATAACATGCTGAAGGTACAGACTGAAATTGCTTCTGCAAAAGAACCCAGGTCCAAGTTCATTACAATTCATTGATTATCACATGTGTAAAAGAACTTACTTTAATTCCTAGATAGACCGCAAAACAAGAAGTTATGTAGAAATTACAATATGGAAACAAGTTAGTTAGACAAAAGTCTGAGCAGTAGTCTAAATTTCACATGACCACTCCATCTCAATCACTTTTTATTCACTTTCCTGGAACCACCTATTCCACTAAACATACCACTGAGCCTTCACGAGTACACAATGGTTCAAGATGTGATCATAACGCATATCCACTTTATCCATATTAGTAATTATTAGGATAATAAATATGACAATTTGTAATCACTGTCTGTTGCATGATTCACTGCCATTGTCCTTCTACTCTAAATACATTTGAAGCTCAGTTTTCTAATGGAGTGGAGTACTAACAAAGCAAGCATGGGGCTGGATGAACACAGCAGGTCAAGCAGCATCATAGGAGCAGGAAAACTTGACGTTTCGGGCCTAAACCCTTCATCAGAAAATTTTCTGATTTTCTGATGA
>JAHRHZ010000266.1:5613922-5668612 GCA_024137785.1 Ginglymostoma cirratum | reverse complement strand
ACCCTTCATCAGAAAATCAGAAAATTTTCTGATGAAGGGTTTAGGCCCGAAACGTCAAGTTTTCCTGCTCCTATGATGCTGCTTGACCTGCTGTGTTCATCCAGCCCCATGCTTGTTATCTCGGATTCTCCAGCATCTGCAGTACCTTTTTATCTCTGATACTAACAAAGCACTTGATCAAGCATTTGTGCCATCACAACAAACAGCCTTGATGACCAGTTTTCCAATGACGCATCTAAAGTGAAATGATTCATTTTTATACAAGGAACATGGGCAGACAACATAAAGTAATGGGAAAAATGTTAAAGTTGGTGCAGGAACAGAAGGACATGTATGTACATGTGCAGAAGTCATTGTAAGAAGCAGGACAGTATCTTAGGCTTTATTAGTAACAGAATATAGAGTACAGGAGCAACAGGTTATGCTGATCTAGTTTAAGATACTAGTTTGGTATCAGCTGCAGTTTTGCATTCAGTTCAGGGCACTATACTTTAGGCAGAACAAGAAGGCATTAAAGAGGTTGCAGGAAATATTCACAAGTTTGGCTCCAGGGATGAGGAACTTCAGATATGACAGACTGGAAAAGTTAGTACTGTTCTCATTGCAGGACAGAAAGCTGAGAGGAGACTGGACAGAGCTATTTAAAAACCTTTACGGGTCTGGCTAGAATAGATAGGAGAAATGGTTCACACACATGAAAGGATCAAGAACAGATCTGAAGCAATTGGTAAAACAAACAAAACTGACTTGAGGAAAAGCGTTTTTATGCATTGATTGGTTAAGGACTGGAATGCACTACCTGACAATGGATTGAGTAAGGTTCAAGTGAAACACTGAAAAGAGAAGTCTGCTGTTATCTGAAAAGGAAAAGTGGGTAGAGTTACAGGAAGAAGGCATGACTATGGTGAATTCGAGAATCGGCACAGAATTATTGAACCGAATGCCATCCTTCTGCACTTTAAAAATGCAATAATTCATGGATTTGAGAGCAGGGATTTGAAAACCAAATCATACTTTTATTCAATTAACAGTAGCTAACAACCAATGTAGAAACAGGTCCAGTCATGCAGGGATTTTTTTTAAAAGTCAAGTTCTTCCAACAATCAGGAGTGCAAAATTAGTAGCTCAGCCAAAGACCATCATCCTCATCATCATGGGTTCTGTGAACAAATGACCTGCCTTCAGGCAAAGTACTCTTTTTATATTTCTCTATTCAATACTGTCCCTTACATATGACAAGAATTTCCTTTAATTTTCAAGACATTCAACATTATCTTCTCATTATCTCATGTCCCCTTTCTCCTTGAAATCTTTGAACTGGAACAGTTCAAGTTCATTTTCTCTTAAAACATGTTCAATACAGTTTCTCTGCTTCTTCCCAATTAGGAATGTTGAATAAATGTATTTTATTCGTTCACTCTTCACAGCACTTGATCATGTTATTTTTTCTGTCCAGTAAATACTTGCCCTTTTACTTCAAACCCATAGCTCAAAGCTATTAAGCAACTTGATCGCCTTTTGACAGGTGCACATCTTGCAGTGACACGAAACAAAAATCCAAATCCAAGTTGGATTTTTGGGGTTTTTCCAACTTGAAAATCTTTTTTAGATACTTTCCAGTTTAATATCATCCTTCCTAAAGCAGGGCGACCAGATATGTAGGCAGTACTCCAAATGTGGCCTTACTAATGTTTTGTATAGATGTAACATATCATATTATAACATGATATGAGCATATCTTGATAATTTTGAGAAATGCACCACTTTGAAAAAAAACAATGTTCACTTTCCAAAGACGCATGCCTGCTTTTACTAATCTACTGTATCTAGATATTATCTAACCAACCTGTTCATAGATACTATTACACACTCTGGAGCAGGGGGGACTCGAACTGAGGCCTCCTAGCTCAGAGGCAGGGACAGTATCACTGCAGCCCAATAGCTCCCTCCTACTTTATGTACTACTCCTGTAACCCTTCTGTGCTTGCCACAAGTGCTTTTTAAAACATCATTTGTAAATCCAAATGACATTATAATTTGCCAAACCTAACACAAGATTTTGTGCCTTCAAATGCTTCTTTGATCATTGCTTCTGTACAGATACTAAGGCTGGTGATGACCAATTCCCTTGTCAAATTACGCTTAAAACATTTTGACTCCCTGTTGACGACTCTCACTGCTCGTGTTTGACCCACGTACAGATTTCTTAACAGTCCTTATCTATCTTTTCAATCTATTTTCAACATTTTTCAGCAGTGCTAAGAGCTTAACCCAGTCAACATGATCAAAAGTTTTATCTAAATCACAAGACATCAATATCACTGGGCCAGAACACAAGAGAGCAAGATATGAACAAACAACAGGAATAGATTAAAAAGCTGCAGAGCCAATTAAATATTTAACATCAGCATTAACTGAGCTTTACAAAGATATTTACTTCTCAGAAGAACGGCCAGCACACTTCACGCCAACAATAACGATTATCCAAAGAAGCCAAAGGCACACCAATGTTTTCAACTGTTGAACAGTGCCCGTGCATCAAATATTGTGCCAAGTGTAATGTCAAAGAGAGTGAGTTGGAAGGCACAGCACAATATTGTAGATGATCAGTTTGGATTTCAGAAGGAAGAGGGACAAGAGGGACAGCTGGCATTATATCATTAATGAGCTTACACAGTTTAAGGTTTGAACAGGAATGACCCATTTAGTAGATTTTGGAAAATCATTCAATTGGCATGACTGGATAGAAATCTTGACATCAAAGATCACACTGATCCACTGAGAAGTCAATGGCTGATACAACTATTTTGAAGATTACTGAGCACTTAAATGGTTAATGTGACGTGTCGGCCAACTATTCAAAGAATAATACCAAGCAGCACAACTTCTGAAAGCCAGAAGTTCTCTGGCACTCTCTGAAGAGCTATGCAGTTTGTTCCAATTGCCACAGCTTCCTCTATTGCTTTAGAAACTTTTCACTTCCAAGTGTTTATCCAACATCCATTTGAATATTACCAATGAAACTGCTTACACTATCATTTCAAGCAGTGTATCCCAGATCACAACTCACCGAGTAAAAATACCTCCGTCGCCCCTCCTCTTTTGTTCATTAGCAAATTTAGTGTGATAGTATTATTAATAGGTCAAAGTAATACCTTGAGGGAAACAAAGAAAATTGGTGAGGACAAAATAAATCAAGTACACGCTAAAATTATTTCTCATGGACAAAAGACAAAGTTCTGGGAGCATTCTTGTGGGCTGGTACATAATACACATGAAAATCACACAAAAATATTTTTAAAAATCATACAGCATACTGGGCTGTGAATTTATTTTGCAAAGCAGGCAAAATCAGAGACTACTACTTACATCACAATTTGCAATAATTGGACTGATAAAGATTAGAAATCAGCAAATATTTTTTGATATATTAAACATTAAATGTTTTGTTTAAATTGTGAAAAGATTTTGTAATGCGCATGTCAAAATAAAGTAATCCATTTAAACCTTCATGTAGTACATACTTCAAAACAAACAGATGCTGTTACAAACTAAGTACAAATCAGAGCTTTGAAGGGTAACGTACAGGAGACATTTAGTGCTGGACCTGCTATCAATGCCTTTTATGCACCTCACAAAGTACACAAGAAAGAATAAACTGTTCTATTTATAACGCAGATTTTTCTGTGCACATATCGACACTACTGCATGTTATGCTTTAGAAATAGACTTCAATCCCAGTTTACTACAACTGAGTTATCAATAATTCACAGGGTAATTCAGCAGCAGTAGTTTCAATAATCTACATAAATGTGCTTTTTGAAAGATTGATTACCTGACTCATAATTAATTGAGTATTGAAAGCCATCAGCTTCCTGTGGCCTATGAACAAAAATAATTCTACTTGACATGAAACTACAATAGCATACTGCCATAGTAGAAGCAAATGTAGCAATCATTCAACACTCCGAAGGTTGTAGGAAGAAACGTTTAAGCTGTTCATTCTCTGATAGCCTCGTGAATAGACAGAAGAGATCAGGATTGCACCAGGTAATATTAGGGCTACGAGTTCCAAGTTTGATTCTCTATGCTTCACTCATCTACTGACATATGCTACACTAAGTCTGGAGATGTCCATTAGTACATTTTTTATGGGTGAGAAAGGTGCAAGCTGATTGGACAAGTCAAGGTGAGTAATCTACTTTTCAACTGAATAATCAATAAAGAAGAAAATTACATTTACATTTCACGTCATCACATTTTCAAGACCAGATATATTTGGCCTTTTTTTGTTTCCGAGGTCCCCTCGTTTACTATAATAATTCAATGATGTTCCTGAAAAATAGTTTCTCCATATGTAAATCAGTTATTTAAGTATTTATTATTTTAAATTATATTAAATTGCTGCCACTGTTCAGTAACAGTTCTCTCAAGATACAGATGGACCTTTGCAAGCACACGTGCATGAGATGATTAATACTCACCCTTTTTTAGTTCTTCTTATTAATGTCATTACTGCAAGTCCAACTCTACTTAAGTGTGTTGGACTAAATAAACAAACACTTTCAGGAGCAGTGCCGTCAATTCACAACAGCATTTAAGGCCATAGCTGTTGCTGTCTCCGTCTCCATAACAAAGAGCACTCAATCAAAACTTTAATTGTCACACACGTTGAGAGTTAAACCACAACTGCTAGCCCCGGTCTTTCAGAAGCACAAAGGATGAGGAGTTTGGGACAGAATCAGTCATAAAATAATATCTTACTTTTGTATCTGAAAAGAGTAAGTAGTATTAAAATATTGCCAATGGTTTAGTTTGAATGTTGTGCTTTGCAAATGAATTGCTAGCTTCAGATAAAGAAGTGAGTTTAAAGGCAGGTCACTTTACCGGTCCAACGTTAGCTATGATTCACAGAATCATAGCATCCCTACATTATGGAAACTGGCCACTCTGCCCAACAAGTCCACACCGACTCTCCAAGGAGCATCCCACCCAGACTCAATCCCTACACCATCCTCGTAACCCTGCATTTCCTATGGCTAATCCACCAAACCTACAGATCCCTGGACATATGGGCAAATTAGCATGGCTAATCCACCTAACCTGCACATCTTTGGACTGCCAAACAATTACCAAGAATCAAGCTGATTCACAGCAACAATACCTGAATAAGTCATGGTTGGCAATGTCTGTAAACTCCTTGAAGGTAGAGTACCCTTATTTATGGTATCAATATTACATCAGCAAATGCTTCCATGCTGTAAGACTCTATAACTCTAAATAATAGCCATGTGTTAAGTAACCCATGAACAGCTGATAAGACGAATGGCTGATTTTATAGGTACTAAATGGAGCTGGCTAGGAAATTGAATGAAAAAGTACAGGGGCTTCTGGATTGTTAGGAAATCATTTGCACCTATTTTACCAGTGTTCAAACTAACCATAGTAACAGGTATAAAGCGTATGCTTTTCTCTGCCTCATGTGCTTCGAGAAGTGGGAAGAAAAATAAAGAAGATAAAAAATTGGGCATCTGACAGATTGCTTCAAAAATGCAACAACACTGCACCAAAATGGCAGTCTTGGTTACGTCCCAGGTTCTGAAATGGAATTTGAAACCAAAACCTTCTAGTTCAGGAGTGACTGTCCCATGGCTAAACACAACTCGCACTTCCTTGCTGCACAAAACTGTTTATTTCTTCATGAAGAGGTCACTGCTTTATGGTGATTGGCAAAAGAACCAGAGGCAATATGAAACAGATAACAGTTTACCCAGCAAGTTGTTAAAATCTGAAATACAGAGCCTGAAAAAGCAGATTCAATAGCAACCTTCGCACGCGAACTGGACAAACACTTGGGGAAAAGAAAAACATGCAGGTTTTTCAAGACAGACTAGGGGAGTGAGATTCATTGCTTAGTTCTAATGAGCTGGCATTAGCATAATAGGCCAAATAGCCTGCATCTATACTGTCTTCTTTATTTCTGATTTTATAATGTCAGACAGGAGTCATGAGGTGGTCAGTCAGTAATTGAGCTTTGCTCTTTCAAACTGACCAGAACAACCTGGATATTCTTTCAATACCACTGGGTCAAAATCCTGAAAACTTATACAATAGCATTGTAAACAGTTACAGAGTCACAGAGCTGTACAGCATGGAAACAGACCCTTCGGTCCAACTCGTCCATCCTGACCAGATATCCTAAATTTATCTAGTTCCATTTGCCAGCATTTGGCCTATATCCCTCTAAACCCCTCCTATTCATGTACCTATCCAGATGCCTTTTAAATATTGTAATTGTACCAGCCTCCACCACTTCCTCCAACAGCTCATTCCATACATTCACCACCCTCTGCGTGAAAATGGCATCCCTTCGGTCCCTTTTAAATCTCTGACCTCTCGCCTTAAACCTATGCCTTCTAGTTTTGGACTCCCCTACCCTGGGGAAAAGAACTTGGCGATTAACCCTATCAATGCCCTTCATGATTTTATAAGCCTCTATAAGGTCATCCCTAAGTCTTTGACGTTACAGGGGAAATAGCCCCAGCCTATTCAGCCTCTCCCTATAGCTCAAACCCTCCAACCTTGGCAACAACCTTGTAAATCTTTTCTGAACACTTTCCAGTTTCACAACATGCTTGCCATAGCAGGGAAACCAGAATTGAACTCAGTATTCCAAAAGTGGCCCAAGTCAATGTCCTGTACAGCTGCAACATGAACTCCCGACTCCTATACTCAATGCACTTACCAATAAAGGCAAGCATACCTAACGCCTTCTTCATTATCCTATCTACCTGCGACCCCACTTTAACAGTATCTCATGTACTGCAATGGTTCAACAAAGTGATACACCACCACTTTCTTCATGGCAACCAGGAATGAAGAATAAATACCAATGATATATTCTGAATATGAACAAAACAAAAGGAATGAAATGCAAGTCCATTAGCATTAAAGAGGATAGTTGATAAATGTGTTATAGAACTAAACAGGCAACTAAAATTTTGCTGAAGAATTACAAAGATGAAAAATTCAAGCACAAGCATAGAAATAACATACATGAAGTATTAGAAGGCTTAACAGTTGGGAGTGATAGGAGGCTTGGCAATCTCAATGTCTAGACAAGTCTTCAGAGTTTATGTCGAACCTTACTGTCCTTCTCAGATCACTCTCAGAAAACAGCATTTGATTCTGATCAACAGCATGTATAACGAAAAATATTTCGTTGACTTGCATAATACAAGTTTGAAGAGAAGTGGAAAAAAATAGTTGCTTAATATTACAGAAATTGAGTATTGCTGAAAAAAAAAGACGAGATTTTCTTCTTGCACTCATCAGGACAGAATAGCAATGTCTCAAAGGGAATAATACTTTATACTGAATGAGAATTAGGATGCTGATTGAGAGTCCACATGGCAACCATTGTTCAAAGCCAAGGAAAGGAGAATCAAGATAGGTAATACAAGACAGTAATTTATCAAAAGGAGGTCTGCAATCTGAAAACAGATACAGGCAGGCTAAGTGGGCAGAGAAAAATTTGGCAGATGGAGTACAATGTCAGTAAATGCAAACTTGCCCAAGAAAAATTCACACAAGAAAAATAGAAAATTAGTACACTACTTAAATCGAAGCAAATTGCAGAACTCAGTGGTACTGAGTGTCATGGCACATGAATCACAATGTTATCATCAAGGTACAGTAGGTATTAAATGGTGGAACAGGCTTCATGGACTGAATGGCCTACTCCTACTACTCGGATAGGCTTCAGAGGGTTCAGCTTGAGTATTGCATTCAATTCTGTGTGCACACTTCAGATAGGATGTTAAGACCTTGGAAGGGAAATTTACCAGAATAGTATCAGGATTTGATTAGAGACGGACTGAAGAAGTTCAGACTGACCTTCCTGAAGTATAAATGTTAAAAGAGAAATTCAATCAAGGTGTTCAAATTTAAGAAGGGTTTTGACAGAGTAAATTAGAGAGAAATGGCTTCCAGCAGCAGTTGGCTCAGTCACCAGGGGACACGGAGTTAAAGATTGACAAAAAAGCCAAAGGATGACATGAGGAGTTACTTCTTTCACCATTTGAATTACTACACTTTGCAAAATATAGCCTGAAACGTTGGTGGGTTCAATCCTAACCTTCAAAACTAAACTGAACAAAGAATCGTAGAGTTTTACAGAACGAAAGGAGGCCATTTGACTCACCATGTATGTACAGGCTCCCAAGAAAGCTACCCAGATCATTTCACTTTCCAGTCCTAACTCTGTAGCCTTCTAGATTCATTCCTTTCAAACATACATGCAGCTGCCTTTTGAAATTTTCTATGGAATCCGCTGCCACTACTCTCCAAAGCAGCGCATTCCAAATCCCTAAAACTCTGTGTAAAGAAGTTTCTCTTTATCCCACTCCTAGCTCTCTTGCTGATAATCTTGATATTGTGATTGCTATACTGATATATAATAGTTACTGAAGTACCAACTAGTGAATACATAATATTCTTCTTTACCCTGTCAAAATTATTCATAATTTTGAACACCTCAATAAGGTCACCTCTTAATCTTCTCTGCTCCAAGGAGAATAAACCCAATTTCTCATATCTTTCCTTGTATCCAAAATCCCTTATTCCTGGTATCAATTTAGTAATTCTGCTTTGCATTCTCTCCAGGGTTTTAACATTCTTCCTTGAATAAGGCGCCCAGAACTGAATATAATACTCCAAATAGGATACGACCAATGATTTGTCAAGGTATACCATTACTCCCTCGCTTTTATATTCTATGTCTCTATTTCAAAACCAAAAGGTCCTGTGAGGGTTTTTAACAACTGTTTCAACCTGCATGGCTATCTTCAGAGAATTATGCATGTGAACCCCAAAGTCCCTCTGCTCCTATACTCCCGTCAAAGTTGGACCATTGACCCTCTATTGTTTCCGTATGTTTCTTCTACCAAATGCATTGCCTCTTATTTCTCCGCATTGAGATTCATCCGCCAGGTGTCGAGCCTATCTGGTCCACTTGTCAGTATTCCTCTGAAGTTGCTCAGCATCATCCTCACAATTGATTATTCTCCCTAGCTTAGCATCATCTTCAAATTCAGATATTTTGCCCACAACAACCATCTTCAAATTGCTTAGACAAATGTTTGCAGCGCTCCTCAACTTTATGAAGGCAGAGGCAAAACATTAAGAAGGAACCCTGTCTGCATCATGCACAAATTGCCATATACATTTCTGTTAAGTCAGTCCCCTTTCTTAGTTATCCACTGCTCTGAATACAGTGCTAGAAAATCTTTGGGCTTTTCTTGATTTTAATTTCCAAACTTCCTTTCTCATGTCACCCCTCTAATTGTTAATACTCCTCCAGGTTTTTTACCGGATCAATATTTTGTTCTGTCATAAGCTCTATTTATTTGTTTTATCTCAAACATATACTTCCCAATTACCAGGGAGCTCTAGATTTGGCAGTACTATCCTTTTTCTGTGTAGGGATATGACCACACAATGTTTGTAAAAATTTGCATTTGAATTCCTCCCACTTATTTATCACTGAATTTTGTTAAAATAGTTGTATCCAGTCCACCTTTGTCAGATCACTTCAGATTCGTAAAATTTGTATTTCCCCCCAATGAGAATAGTGACTTCAGTCTATCTTTGCTCTTTTTTATAATGATGCAATTATTGTCACTGTATCCAAATGTTACTTTAGTCACTTGCCCAGTTTCATTTCCTAGGACTAAATCTTGAATTGTGCCCCCCTCCCATTTGGTTTATTACATACCAGCTAAAAAACTTTCTTGAATGCTGTTCAAATATTTTGGTCCTTCTGTATCACTCACTTTATCTGCAGGCCAGTTGATATTCACATATTCACATAGTCCCATTTATTATAAACAGATTATTTTTACACTCAGTAGTTTGCCGACATACTTGGTTGGTCTCCTATTTCAATGATTCTTTTAGTACAGCTATTTTTCTTTTCTTTTAAAACCTCGAAGCAACCCGTTCAGAAATGTTATTACACACCTCTGGAGCAGGTGGGGCTTGAACCTGGGCCTCCTGGGTCAGGGGTAGGGACAATACTAGACCATTACTTTGGAGATCCTGCTTTTCAATCTCCTTCATAGCTCCCGAAAATCTGTTTCAAAACATCACCTCCTTTCCTACTCAGTCACTGACTCTGACATGGGCCACAATCTCTGAACACTCACCCTCTCCCTAAAGAATGTCCTGCAGTCACTTCATGCAGAGGGACACAATATACCTTCCTATAATTATGTCTACAGCCACAGAAATTCCTATCTTGTGCTACTGGAGTCTTGACTCTGACAACACCCCTCTGAAAAACCAATACTAGGAAAATCACCATAAATCAAGGTGGGCCATCGGGCTATTCTCTCATTAGACAGAGGTGAACGGCAGTAGTTTGACCAGAGAGTGACCACTCATCAGGTGAGGGATGAAGACAAGGTGGGACCTTGATAGGGATCACAGCCAGTATAAGAACCAAACCCACACTGTTGAATGACTTCACCAGTATCCAAAGCTGAAAACCAATTAGTGAGTGGGACCTCAGGATCTCCTGCATTACCTGTCCAGCTCTCTTGGACTGCGAGGTTGGTCACATTTTCCCTTTCTGGTTCCAAGCTCATCATCTGCAGCGTAATCATCTTTGAGCTTGCTACCCACTGAATTCTTGTGAGAGCTCAATCTCTTGCAGCTGGTGATACATCCTGCATATGGTTGCCTTGATCAGCAGCAACGTATACGACTTTGCACATAAAATGGGACCCACAGCTGAGCTGCCCAACTACGTCTTAACTTCAGTTATGTTAATTTTATTTAACTTGGCTGTACTTATTTAATCTTACAACTATTGATAAACCTTATTCCTACTGCTAAATCCAACAAACACAAGTCTCAAATAGCAGTTATTCACCCAATAATCATCATTCTCTCTTTCCCATGACGTCACAGATTTTATTTCCCAATCCAGTAGAGCTGTAGCTGTCAGACCTGTTTGCTCACCCCTTGTACTGAAGGCAAGAGCCCTGGTCCCAATGTATCTGTGGCCAAGCCTTCCTCTGACAGGGATTGAAAGGTCAGCCAATCATCTTACAGCTTACCTTTGATTTCACTGTTCACGGTCTCTTTCAAAATGCCTGTCTTGGGGCCCTCTGCTCACCTGCTGCTGTTTCTTTAAGCATCCTCCTCTTGCTCGCTCCTCTTTCATGAGCTTTCATCTGACACTTCAATTGTGAAATCAGTTACATCTGTTTATAGTGTACTGCCTCCACTGTTGATCATCCATGTGGTCCCATGTTGTAACTTCACCTCACATTGCTGTGGGTTTGGAATTATAGTTAGCCCAAACAACTTAGCAATATCAGAGTGCCTTCATAAAAGAATGGGTTTTTATGGCAATTTAGTTGTTTCACTGTCACATGCCCGATTAAACATGTCTATTTCTATGTTTATTAATGAATTTAAATTCTTTAGCAGTTGTGGTGAGATCTTGACTCATGTCTTTGAATCATTAGCCTAGGTCTCTGGTTTCCAGTTCAGAACAGTTTGTCACCTGTAATCATTAATATTCGAGAAAATTCTGGAATTAAGCCTGTGCAATTTCAAAACAACAACTGCTGATTTCATAACGAACAAATAACAGTCACAGTACAATTTCATGTCTGCTTGGAACTGACTTAGTTGCACAAATCTAGTGCTTTATGAAAATTCCTAAACTGTATTCTTTAATCAATAAATGAATGTTACAAAGTTGACTTTCCCCAAATCATCATGCTAATGAAGAGCTCAGTCATTAGTTTGCTCTTTCTCGCTCCAATAAGAATTTTAATCAACTCCAAACTACATATATGTATTAAAATGAGGATGAAAGCTTTAAAATTGATTGTTTTTGATCCTTTCATTCAGAAATTGCAATTCATTGAGTGTATTTTAAATTGGGCAATTAAATTGAAAATACTAGAAGACATATTTCAGGACAGATGTGGTATTATATTAAATATTCTGACCAAAGGAGGTTTCTACATCAGCTGCTGTACACCTTAAATTTTATACAGGCATAGCAGAATATTTTATAATCTGACAACCCACAAGTAACCATACCATGAGCTGGATCTGTAAAAGCAATGATCAAAATTAGTAAGTATCAGTATATAAAAGAAACCAGCTGAAGTTACACTATGTTAGGGCGCTACTACAGCAAGATCAATCAAAAAAGCAGGTAGACAGAGGAACAGAATGAGGGTAATTGTGTTCTTATGTGACTTCATCCTTTAACGTTGTTTAAGGTCAGTGAAAAAGATTGCATGGCTCAGAGTTTCTAGTTCTTATGATGTCAAAACAGTGTACACCATCAATACTTTGCGAAACTGACATTAACCTCTGACATGCACACTCATGCAGTTAAATGCGAAAAACCAAAAAATGGCCTGAAAATGATTTTCCACCCTTTTACAAGACATTCTGTTCTGTCCTCACAAATGGAAACCAGTATAAAATCAATAAATTGATCTGAATTTCCACTTCTCCTGCACTATTTTCAATATTATAATCCTTAAAATATGGCATTTGATTGAAGGATGCAACCAGAATTTTAACAGTCTACGACATAATTACTTCTGATTAATTTCTCTAGCCCAGAAAATGCACTATTTGTAGGTTAAATCGTTCAGGTGCAACTGCGGCCCTGGTCATTCAAACAAGTATCTCATTCAGGAGTAGATCACTCTTGATGACACTGTACCTGGTGTCAATTTATCATTATCATAAACCTGCAGAAATGTGTTCATTGTACAAGGTTTCAAGTATTTACTTCAATTTCACTCCCTTAGGTTTTGTAAGAAATTTATGGTGATTTAACAAAAGATTGTTTATAAAAATACACACCGCATCGAGTGCCATCATTCACAGCTTGATCATTCTTCTTCAGTCAATTCAGAAGGAATTTATTTTTACACAGATGGTCATTATAATATGGAACTTGATCACATAAGGAATATTTGAAGCAAAGAGCATGGGTGCACTAAGGAAAAAGCAAGACAAACATGTGGAAGAAACGAATTGAAGGTAACAACAATAGCATTAAATGAAGGCAGATGACAGAAGGCTATATGGAGCATAAATACCAGCACAGCTAATTGCACCAAATGGGGGTATGTACCCAACATGGACTGTAGAAGTTCAACAGGATGGCTCACCACCACTATCCCAAGTGCAACTAAGGATGGGTAATAAATGTTGGCCAAACGGGGACACTCAGATTCTGTAAAACACAATTTCTCTTTTAGTGAACATTGGTGGATTTATTTTAAAATCTGAGTTACATACCCTACTGACTTACTACTGATTATGCAAAGACAAAGAAATAACGTTTTCAGAATATAGGTAATAACAACGTGTACTTCATGTCGTACTCTTAACAATACAAAGATGATCCAAAGTACTTCACAATATCAGCAGACAGAATCTGACATCAAGTAAGGTGATGAAGTAGAGTTACCAAAATTCTAAAACCGAAAGAACTGCAGATGCTGCAAATCAGGAGCAAAAACAGAAGTTGCTGGAATCTCAGCAGGTCTGGCAGCATCTGTGAAGAAAAAAATCAGAGTTAACGTTCTGGGTCCGGTGATCCGGTTCTGAGGAAGGGTCACCGGACCCAAAACATTAACTCTGAATTTTTCTTCATGATGCTGCCAGACCTACTGAGCTTCCAGCAATTTCTGTTTTTGTTATCAAGATTCAAGTTCACCATAATCAAAAAGAAAATTCACTGAATCAATATGTTTCAAACTGTTTTGAGTACGAAGGCCATTTTATGGCTTCAAGATAAATAACATGACAATGTCTTCTATATCCTGATATAGTCCTTGTCAAAATATAATCACCCTTTTATTCCAACCAAGGCATACGCTAGCTTTTGTAAGCATTTTTTAATCCATTTAAATATGTAAATTAGAGAAACTGAATGAAACTCATATTGACACTTTCACACACTTTCAATTCAGGGTAATGGGAGTAAAGGTATGTGTTTAAATAACTGCTCAGAGTGCTTTCCAACATTTTAAAAGGATAGCAAGACAGGATGTAAAATGAATAAAAGATGCATTTAAGCTACAACTGTTATTGCGAGGGATCAAAGTCCTTCCTTAACTCATCTAGTCTGTAAAGCTGTGGTTACAGGCAAACAAACCATTCTAAGTATTTGGTTTTACGAAGAAACCTTTATAAAAGCAATATATGTTACGAAATAAATGGGGAGTGGCACCTCATGATTCTTATGCTGCTGCTGCAATGGCAACCAATCAACATTTTGCACGTCAAACAATAATTCATTTAAGTATCTGTCAGCAAAAAACTTCTGTTTTTTAAGCACCAGTTTTGATTAATTAATTGATCAATCATTACTTCTAAGGAAACATTTTAAACCACATTAAATTAACAGAATGCTTCTTATCCAAAATACTGATACTGCACAACAACAAAAGGTCTGAAAGAATCATGAAGAAAACAGTATTTAGCTCAACTGAAAGATGTCCCTATTCTGCCATTAACATGCAGAACTCATCAGACAAAAAGACTGCTGCAAACAAAAATACATTTTTTGTATACTTTTGAAGGAAATAATATAACCAAAAAAGCATCAACCAATACAGAAATGCAGAAAAAAACCAAATGGGGTCCTTACAATAATCAGAAAACAGAATGTTCGTGAAAAATAACAAAACCAGAAAACAATCTATTCTTTTCTTATTGTTAGAATTGAGCTGTTCAGCACACTGCAGGTCAACAAATTGGATCAATGAAACAAGCAGATGTCAATCTTCCAGTTCCATCAAATTTATTATAAGTTTCTCTAAATAAAAGAGGCGCACATATATAGTTTGACAACTTGAACATGAGTACATGCTATTTACTGAATAGAAAATTTTCTCCACTACAATAAAGCATAAAAAATGAATAAGGTGTCAAGATCTGAACTTTACAATGCATCATGCCTTGGACTGTAAATAACCTATTTTAAATCACCACGTATTGCAAACAAGGCTGCGTCATTTGTACTGAAGCAGTTTTGAATTAACATTCCTTAAATCAGCAATATTAAGCTAAGAATGATGCCGCTTATGCGGCATTATAAAAAGAATTAATAGAGAGAGAAAAACTGCATGACTTCAGTAGGCACACCTTATACTGCAACTACGAATTGAATTCTTAACCTCTGGACTGAAACCAAGATTCATTGCTGTGGGGGAGGTGGAAGGAGGAGAGAGAAAGACTGAGCTGCAGTGCTAAGATTAATATGTAACACTGGATTTCTTTGTGAAACCGTTTTAGTCCAGTGCTTAAAATGCCTGGCACTGAACACAATTTAAAACAACAGAGCATTATTAATATGAACATGACATATATCACAAGGATCTTTCATGCAGATATATTTCCTTAGAAATATTCAATCCACAGTAAAATTTCTTATCTGACATCTTAAATTTCATCTAGAGGTTTCATTTAAGCAGAAAGTGTTGAAGAATTAAAGCAGCATCTATCTGTATTACCTACAGCACAGATGGTATCACTGACCAACCAGCGTGATCTCTTAGGACTAAACCATTCAAACAATCAAATACAGGAATATCTAGAAGCAAAAAGGCAAAGAAATGTGAAAATAATTCTAACTGAAAAATAAAACAAAGCTATCAAATTGGATCAGTAGAACAATAGGAATCTTAAAGTCTGACACTCTTTCAAAACAAGGGCACAATTTATTCTACCTCTCAAGTGCACCTTCCCTCATTTATAAAAGTCTAATGGTAAATAGTCTTGAAACTAGAACTCACCTCTTTTATGCATCTCTTGCAAAGGAATGCAGTCTCTACCACCACCGTCATAAGGTAAATAAGGGTCAGATGGCATATCCATATGATATCAAGAAAGAAGCAAGTTAGCTGAACTGAAAATCTGTCACATTACCCTCTCAACCTGCACAGTAGCAGAGCTGCCATATCTGCTCAGGAAAACAGACTGTGTATGCGTGCAGCCTTGTGCACAAACTTAGTCCTGTGATAGGCTATGTAAGCAACAGGAAACTGATGCAAGCAACAGGAAATTGCTCTGTAGTGTTGCTACTGGTTACCAGCTCTGACACAGAAGCTTAACAGCGGAATAAATGCACTGCAGCTAATCTTTTTGAAGGTGACAGTTCCAGTTTAGGTAGATAACCTGTTTCTAAATAGTTGAGAACTAATATTCCACTGCTAGAAGTAGAATATAATTAAATGTACAGAAAAACTTTGTTTTGTTCATTTTTCCATCGTGGCCCTTACCTATAACAAGAAGCAATCGCACAGAGAAAAAGTCAGAAAAAGGAAAAAAGACAAAAAGACTGAGAAAAAAATTGGAGAGAAAGAAAAAGTGAGAAACAGAAAGAAAAGCCTCACCTATAAATATAATTTTAAAAATGTGTCAAACCATTTCACAGCTAAGGAACACAAACCAAATTACCATTTATTGTGGCATGCAAGATAACCTTCAAAATGGGGAGGTAATGACCTCATGGTATTATCACTAGACTATTAATCCAGAGACCCAGGTTCCAATCATATTGCGGCAGGCAGTGGAATTTGAATTCAGCACAAATCTGGAAATGAGAATCTAATGACGATCATGAATTCACAGTTGAATGTTGAAAAACCCCCATCTCGTTCACTAACGTTCTTTAGGGAAGGAAATCTGCCATCTTTACCTGGTCTGGCCTACAATGTGACTCCAGACCCACAGTAATATGGTTGACTCTCAACTGCCCTCTGTGATGGGCAATACATGCTGGCCCAGCCAGCGACACCCTCATCCCGTGAATGAATAAAAACAAAACTGAACGATCTTTCCAAAACTATGATTCATCTGCCAAGTATAAAGTGTGAGTTGGCATTGCAGTAGGTGGCCATCATTTTGAAATGTGGAAAAAACATAAAAGCACTAATTCAATTAAATCAACAGGACATGATGAATGATTTCTATAATATACCTTTAATTGTAATCCAAATATTTTACAAACAATCACACTCATTGTCCATGGTATTCACTACAAAGAATACATTGAATTTACTGAATCACTTCGGCTGTGGCATCATCATAAAAATCTCATCCAGATCAGATGACGTGTTTTAGATTTTAGAATAATTCCTTCACATCAAATCATCTTCCTCGAGATCGAATTAATTGAATGTGCCACCGTTTTCAAATAGGCTGATGACTGTAGTGTGCATTCATTCTTTTTTAATTTGTTAATAGGAACTGAGCATCACTGGCTAGGACAGTGTTTATTACTGATCCTTAATTGCCCAGAGGGCAGGTAGAAGTAACCACATTGCTAAGCGTCTGGGCTGCATAGACCAGATCAAGTAAGGACAGCAGACCTCCTTGCCTAAAGGACAATAGTAAACTCACGATTTGCTGACACAACTACACAAAACATCAATCAAAGCACCACGCAAACTTCAATACTGTGAGGACTTTTTTGCTCTATCAACCAATCACCTATTCCATTCTTCTTGGACATGCTCCTTGAATAAGTTGCTCAGGGCACACATGCAAAGGGTGAATGACCTCCTGATATTTATGTGTAACTTGTGCGTTATTTCTTCAGAAGTTGTTTCCCTAATTAGGTTTTCGGAGATCTAAACACATCCCACACTAAAAAATGTGGTCTTTATGTATGCCACTGAGACACCTATTCCATGCATCACTAATTCAAAATTTCATTCCATCCTCATCCAATCAACAGTTGTCTTGGATATGAACATGCACAGAAGGTCCGGTCAAGATTTTGGTTTTGAACAGTTTCATGTTTTAAAATTACCATAAGCCTATCAATTTCATTTGGCAGCCATGTAAGCTACTACCACTGTGATTCTTGTCGTCTTATCCTGTGCTTTTCACAAGAACAGTTGTCTGAACTTTCCAGTCATAGTTCAGTTCATGGATATGTTGAAATTCATGGGTATTGCATTCACAGTGTTAATGTGACATAACTTTTTATAATTGGCCAACATGGCTGGCAAAGTCCACAGTCACTCTTTAGTCTTATCACTCCACTGGTCACAACAAATTTTATATTGTTAACTGGGTAAAATATTTGTCATTCATACACTCATTAAGCTGAGCATAAAGAAAAGTCCATCAACTGGGCTTCTTTAAATAATTAACAAAATTGATTTTTTTTAATGTAAAAAGTTATTTGACAAAGATACAAATCTGATTAACATGATTTGAAGTATGAAAGTATAAATATTCATCATAAATAACCTAACACACATGCACACACCACATAAAAGAAAATAAATACTTCTGCAGAGATGAATTTTGAAACAAAAAACACTTCAGCCCAAGTAATGGTCAGTTCTTGAAGGAAAAAAGGATAAGATATGAAGTGTCCCAGATCATTTTATTCCCTGTGTTTGCACATGTAGACAGCTGTCACTAGACACAGACTAGTTACTGGGATGTTCAAATGTAGGTAATTCAGACAATGATAAAAGGAAGCTCTTTGGATCTTTCAGGCTGAACAGCTGTTTCAGTTTTTCAGGTCTCGTGATACTCGAGATTTTCTCAGAATGGTAGTGAAGACCTGTGCTGGGAATTGCGGCAAGAAGGGAATATCTTGTCTCTTCAAAGGCTACACTTCAACTAAATTCCAAACAATATCAAAATAGCCACAGCTCCTGACATCCATAAACTCAGACATACGACTTCCATTAAGTCCAAGTAAAGTCATGTGACTTCCAGTAAATCTAGCAGCTCCACAGATCATGAACATTTATTTATTTTAAAACATGTAACTTCTAATAAGTGATTTTGGGGAAAAAAATCATATCCCACAGAGTCCTTATAGAAACCTACTAAAGAAAACTAACTTTCACAATCTTTTAGATATGTCTGCAAAAAAATCAAGAATAGAAGCACCTTCATAACATTTTCTTTCTCCTTGCACATTCTTCCTTCTCACATAACCATTTAACTCTTCTCTGAAAGCCTAGGTAGAATGTGGTAAAAACATTCTCAGGTTGCAAATTCCAAACCTGAACCACTCACTTTTGCCTTTTTTAATTAATACTTAAATCTGTGCCCCTTGTTCTTTTTGCAAGTGGACATACTACCTTTCCATTGACTCTGTCTGGATCTCTCAAGATTTTGAATACTTCAAACAGATCTTTCATGTTTTTCATCCTCTTTTTAAAATTTCTGCTGTACTTAAGACTGCTGTTATTGCAAACATGTAGAAATCTGTGACAGTATAAACATGTAACATTGATTAAATATTATATAGGAATGAAAAACAGCCTATGTTTTACACATTCTAACTATAATACTATTTAATACCATCTATAGCACAATTTATAGAATCATAGAATCCATACAGTGTGGAAACAGGCCCTTCGGCCTAACAAGTCCACACAGAACCTCAGAGCATCCCACCCAGACCCATCCCCTTATAACCCACCTAATCTACACATCCCTGAACACTACAGGCAATTTAGCATGGCCAATCCACCTAACCTGCACACCTTTGGACTGTGGGAGGAAACCGGAGCACCCGAAGGAAACCGACATAGACGCGGGGAAAACGTGCAACTCCACACAGACAGTCGCCCGAAGCTGGAATCAAACCAGGGTCCCTGGTGCTGTGAGGCAGCAGTGCTAACCACTGAGCCACCGTGCCACCCATAATCATCACTTGCAACAATCACCGCTTGAGAAATGTAATGGGTGTACAGGGTATAAGGTACAAAGTCAAATCTTCAGAGTACAAATTCCAAATCTAACTTAATATTTGATCAGAGCACTCACTATAAGCAGCTGTTGCTAACCATCAATACTTGCTACAAAATACAATAAAAGGGTGGACAGAAGAAGAAACTTCAATTATCAGATCTAAATGAAAGACACCTGGTATTATATCATAGGAAGCTTATTATGCCCAAATCTTTGTTCTTAGATTGCTTAAATAACAACTGAGGTCAACCAACTACTATACACTTCTACAATAATGACGTGGATCCTTTCAATTGTGATTGTCCACACATCTCCAACATCTCTACTCCACCAAATTAAAAAGTTGGTCTGAAGAGTCTTATACTGCTATCAATACTTATGGTTTCATATAAAGCGAACTCTGTACAATTTTCACAGGAAAATTATACATAATGCTTTATTTACATTAAGCTCACAAATTGTTTGATGAATCAAACAAGTAGTTTATGAAATATATATTTTCATCCTCAAGATACAGGTGCATTGACAAGGACATTTATTGCTCTTCCCAGAAGAGCAATCAAGTGATGTTTGATCACTTCAAGGCACCTCAGAATAAATCATGGGCTATATGGTGTCATTTACAAATCTTCTTCCTTAACATAGTGAACTAGTTCGCCTTTACAACAAATCAACGGTTTCAGAGTCACTTTCAATAATTTCACCTTTCAAAATTTCCAGACAGATTTTTAAAAACAAAACTAAAATTTTCAAACTGTTAAACTGGGATTTATATTGCCATTCCTTGGATTAATCAATTCTGTCTTAATACTTCCAAACTCATCACATTCTTCTTTAGCAACATTCAACCATCCACAAATTTCCATTAACTACTGGGGAAGGTGGTCATTATAAAAGATTATCAAGATTCTATTTACAAATTGTTATGAACCAGCCTCAGGTCAGTGGAGAAGAACTTCAAAGAACTTCTGAAATCTTCATAGGGTAGGGAGAGGTGCCATTCTTCTTCTGCCAATGGAGATATCATACAAGTGTGGGTATTTCTTGCAGCTAAGAAGGCAACATAGAAATTTAATAGAAGAGTTTTCATTGAGCAACTAAGAAGAAACCTAGCACTAGATTGCAGGGGCAATAGGAATAGGGTTAGGGTTAGGGCTAGGGCTAGGGCTAGGACTAGGACTAGGGCGCAGGATCAGTAACCAAAGGACACGAATTTGAAATAATTGGCAAAAGATAAGATGCTTAAGTTATGCAGTTTAATTTGTGATCTGAATTGTTGCCAAAAGGGATGATGGAAGCAAAGTCAATAGTAACTTCAAAAAGGTTGTTTGTTATACTTGGAATGGAAACATTTGCAGGTTTTCTTTTTTGTTTGTTTTTGGTGGTGTTGGGTGTCTTGAAAAATATTGATGTAGACATGTCCCTGGTCCCTAATGAGATCTATTCCAGGATACTGAGCGAGGCGAGAGAGTAGCTTTCTGGGGTCTTAATAAGAGATCTTTGTATCCCCTTTAACCATGGATGAGGTCCCAGAAGAGTGGAGAACAGCCAATGTTGTTCCTTTGTTTAAGAAGTGCAACAGGGATCCAGGAAACTACAGGCCAGTGAGCCTTACATCAGTGGTAGGGAAATTATTGGAGCAGATTGTTAGGGACAGGATTTACTCACATTTGGAAAACTGTGAACTTATTAGAGATAGTCAGGATAGCTTTGTGCAGAGGATATCTAGTCTCACAAGTTTGTTTGAATTTTTTGAGAAAGTGACAAAGATGATCCATGGCGGCAGGGCAGTGAATGTTGTCTACATGGACATTACTAAAGCACTTGACAAGGTCACTCATGGTAGGCTGGTCCAGAAGATTAACTCATATGGGGTCCACAGTGAATTGGTAAGTTGGATACAAAGTTCGCTTGGTCATAAAAGACAAAGGGTAGTTGAGGAGGGGTATTTTTCTGACTGGAGGTCTGTGACCAGTGGTGTTCTGCAAGGATCATTGCTGGGACCTCCTTTTTTATTTATAATATAAATGATTTGGGTGAAAATGTGGGTGGTCTGACAAAAATTGGTGGAGTTGCAGATAGCGAGAAGAGGTCAAATGCAAGAGGAAAGTATGCAGTGAACAGCAGCACCCTCAGGAACATTTATATACAGAAGGATCAGGAGGTGGAGGCGGCGGGGGGGTGTCCATAGCTACTTCAAAGTGGTAACGAGTGGATAAGGTGGGAAAAACGTGTATGGTATTCTTGCCTTCATCAGTCAGGGCACTGAGTATAAAAGTTAGCAAGTCACACGCAGCTGTATAAAAATTTAGTTCGGCCACATTTGGAGCATTGTGCACTATTCTGGTCACCACAGTACAGGAAGAATGTGGAGGCTTTGGACAGGGTACAAAAGAGGTTTACCGGGATGTTGCCTGGATTGGAGTGCATTAGCTGGAACAAGAGGTTGGACAAACCTGGATTGTTTTCACTAGTTTTGGAGGCTATGGGGCAACCTGATAGAAGCATATAAAATTCTGAGAGGCATGGATAGGGTGGATAGTCAGAGTCTTTTTCTCAGGGTGGAAATGTCAAATACTCAAGGACACAGTTTTAAGCTAAAAGGGGAGAAGCTTGAAGGAGATGTGCGAGGCAAGAATTTTTTTAAAATAGAGGATGGCAGGTGCCTGGAACGTGCTATCAGGGGAGAAGCAGACATGATAGTAATGTTTAAGAGGCATTTAAACAGATAAATGAACAGACAGGGAGTAGAGGAATACAACCATGTGCAGGCAGCTGGTATGAGTTTGGAATGACATTATAGTTGGCACAGACACGGTGGGCTGAAGGGCCTGTTCCTGTGCTGTACTGTTCTGTGTTCAACATATTATACTCCACCTGTCAACCTTTTGCCCACTTACTTAACCTATCAAAGCTCTCTGTAATCAGTTTGTATCCTTCTCGCAACCTGCCTTTCTACCTGTTTTTGTGTTGTCTGCAAATTTGGCTAGAGTAAATACACTTCTTTTCTCCAAGTCATTAATATATATTGTAAATAGTTGTGCTCCCATCACTGATCACAGATCACCAGCATGAAAAAGAAGCCCTCAGACTCACTCGCTGTTTCCTGCCCATTAGCCAGTTCTCTATCCATGCCAAATACTACCTCCAACACCATACACTCTAATGACTTCACCTTTTGGGAGATAGCTTGTCGAATGTCTTCTGGAAGTCCAAATGAAACACTGGTTCCCCTCCAACCATTCTGGTTGAGACTTTCTTAGAAAATTAGTCAGATGGGATTTCCTTTTCAATAAACCATGCTGATTCTGCTTAATTAGATTATGATCTTCCATAAGTTCTGCTATTACCTCCTCATAATTGATTCTAATACTTTTCCAACAATAGGCTAATTGGTCGACAGTCACCTGCTTCTCTCCCTTTTTTAATAGGTGTATCACATTAGCAGTTTTCCAGTCATCTGGTACTTCTCTAGAATTCAATGATTTTTGCAACATTACAACTAATATATCCACTATTTCTATAGCTGCCAACATTTCAGATCCTAAGATGCAAGCAGTCAGGGCCAGGGGACTTATCTGCCTTTAGCCTAATTAGTTTGTCTAATACCATTTCTTTGGTGGTGGTGCTTAATTCCACCTCATATTTTTTAGTAATAATAGGATGTTCAAAGTATTTTCCATCATAACGATGGATGCAAAACATTTTTTGTAAGTCCTCTGTTATTTCCTCTTTCCCCAAAACCACCTCGTCAGATTAATTTTCAAAGGGGCCAATATTTACTTTGACCTCTCTTTTCCTTTTCATATATCTAAAGAAACTCTTATTGTCAGTTTTATTTTCCTTGTCAGTTTGCCCTCAGTTTATTTTCCTTGTCATTTCTTTTATCTTTTCAGTCGTCCCCTGCTGGATTCTGCATTTAAATTCTGGATTTTTAGCCTTTGGGATAACATTAACTTCTTAAGTGCCTTCTTAAATGCTTTGTGGAATGTATACAAGATGGCTTTTTGGAGCAGCTTGTGGAGCAGTCCACTAGGGAACAGCAATACTGGATTTAGTGTTGTGCAATGAAGCAGACTTGACAAGGGAGCTTAAGGTGAAGGAACTCTTCGGAGGCAGTGATCATAATATGATTAAATTTACTCTGCAATTTGAGAAGGAAAGAACAGAATCAGAGGTAACGATAATACAGCTGAATATTGGCAACTACAGAGGCATGATGGAGGCGCTGGGCAGAATTGACTGGGAGAAGAGCCTAGCAGGAAAGACAGTGGAACAGTAATGGCCGGAGTTTCTAGGAGTAATTCAGGAGATGCAGCAAAAATTCATCCCTAGGAAAACAAAGCATGCTACAGGGGAGACTGGTACATGGTTGACTAGGGAAGTCAGGGATAGCATTAAAGCAAAAGAGAAAGGCCCAACCATCTTCAGCTGTTTCATCAATGACCTTCCCTTCTTCATAAGGTCAGAAGTGAGGATGTTCACTGATGACTGCATAACGTTCAGCGCCATTTGTGACTCCTCAGATACTGAAGTAGTCAATGTACAAATGAGAAAAGATCTGGACAATATCCAGGCTTGGGCTGACAAGTGGCAAGTGACATTCACGACACACAAATGCCAGGCTATGACCATCACCAATAAGAGACAATCTAACCACCACCCCTTGACATTCAATGGTGTTACCATCACCGAATCCCCCACCATCAACATCCTGGGGGTTATCATTGACTAGAAACTCAACTGGACCCACCACATAAACACAGTGGCTACGAGAACAGGCCAGAAGCTAGGAACACTGGCAAGGAACTCACCTCCTGATTCGTCAAAGCCTGTCCACTACCTCCAAGGCACAAGTCAGGAGTTTGATGGAATACTCCTCACTTGCCTGGACGAGTGCAGCTCCAACAACACTCAAGAAGCATCTAGGACAAAGCAGCCCACTTGATTGGCACTTCATTCACAAGAATCCACTCCTTCCACCACCGATGCTCAGTAGCAGGAGTGTGTACTGTCTGCAAGATGCACTGCAGAATTTCACCAAAGATCCTCAGACAGCACCTTCCAAACCCATGACCACTTCGAGCTAGAAGGACAAGGGCAGCAGACATATGGGAACACCACCACCTCCATGTTCCCCTCCAAGCCACTCACCATCCTGGCTTGGAAATATATCACCATTCCTTCACTGTTGCTGGGTCAAAAACCTGGAATTCCGTCCCTAATAGCATTGTAGGTCAACCTACAGCAGGAGGACTGCAGCGGTTCAGAAAGGCAGCTCACCATCACCTTCTCAAGGGCAACTAGGGATGGGCAAGAAATGTTGACCAGCCAGTGACACCCACATCCCACACATGATTAGAAAAAAAGATGAGGCAACCACGGCTGACTAGGGAAGTCAGGAAAAGCATAAAAACAAACAAGAAAGCATATAATGTGGTGAACGGCAGCAGGAAACCAGACAATTGGGAATTTTACAAAGACCAACAAAAAAAATGAGAAGGGAGAAGATTAAATATGACGGTAAGCTAGCCAGTGATATAAAGGAGGACTGTAAGAGTTTCTTTGGATATATCAAGGCCAAAAACGAGGCAAAAGCAGGCATTGGACTGCTGGAAAATGATGCTGGAGATAGTAGTGGGGGACAAGGAAATGGCTGAGGAACTGAATGATTACTTTGCGTCAGTCTTCACAGTGGAAGATACGAGTAATATCGCAAAAATTCAAGAGAGTCAGGAGGCACTGCTGAGTATGGTGGCCATCACCAAGGAGGATGTGCTAGAAAAACTGAATGGCCTGAAGGTGGATAAATCAGCAGGACCAGATGGACTACACCCCAGAGTTCTTAAGGAGATAGCTGAAGAGATTGTGGAGGCATTAGTGATGATCTTTCAGGAATCGCTAGAGTCAGGGAAGGTCCCAGAGGACTGGAAAATCACCAACATGACACCCCTGTTTAAAAAGGGAGTAAGACAAAAGATGGAAAATTGTAAGCTGATTAAGCTAACCTTGGTCGGAGGTAAGAACTTAGAGTGCATTGTGAAGGATGAGATTTCTGAATACTTGGAAGTGCATGGCTTCATAAAGGGAGATCATGCCTGACAAATCTGTTGGAATTCTTTGAGGAAGTCACAAGCAGGTTAGAACAAGGAATGCCGATGGACGTTATCTATCTGGACTCCAAGAAGGCCTTTGACAAAGTGCTGCACAGGAGGCTGCTGAGTAAGATAAGGGCCCACGGTGTTAGAGGCAAGGTGCTAGCATGGATAGAAGATTGGCTGTCTGGCAGAAAGCAGGGTCTTTCTCAGGATGGCAGCCGGTGACAAATGGTGTTCCACAAGGGTCAGTGTTGGGACCACAACTTTTCACTTTGTACACTAATGATCTAGATGAAGGAACTGTGGGCATTCTGGCTAAGTTTGCAGACGATACAAAGATAGGTAGAGGGACAGGAGGTGGGGAGGCTGCAGAAGGATTTGGACAAGTTAGGAGAATTGGCAAAGAAGTGGCAGCTGGAGTACAACGTGGGAATATGTGATGCCATGCATTTTGGTAAGAAGACTAGAAGCATGGGCTATTTTCTAAATGGGGAGAAAATTCAGAAGTCTGAAGCGTAAAGAGTCTTGGGAGTTCTAGGCCAGGATTCTCTCAAGACAAACATGCAGGTTGAGTCAGTAGTTTGGAAGGCAAATGCAACTTTGGCATTTATTTTGAGAGGACTTGAATATAAAAGCAGGGATGTACTTCTGAGGCTCTATAAGATTCTGGTCAGACCACATTGGGAGTCTTGTGCGCAGTTTTGGGCCCCATATCTCAGGAAGGATGTAGTGGACCCGCAGCAAGTTCAGAGGAGGTTCACGAGAATGGTCCTTGGAATGAAAAGCTTAACATATGAGGAATGTTTGAGGACTCCGAGTCTATACTCGACGGAGTTTAGAAGGATGAGGGGGGATCTAATTGAAACTTACAGAACACTGAATGGTCTGGACAGACTGGATGTTGGCAAGATGTTTCCACTGGTCGGAGAGACTAGGACTCGAGGGCACAGACTTAAAGGATAGATCGGAGATAAGGAGAAACTTCTTCAGTCAGAGAGTGGTGAATCTGTGGAATTCATTGTCACACAAGGCTGTGGAGGCCAGGTTATCGAGTGTATTTAATACAGAGATAAATAGGTTCTTGATTGTCAAGGGGATCAAGGATTAGGGGGAGAAAGCAGGAGAATAGGGTTGAGAAACTTAGCAGCTATGATTGAATGGCTGAGCGGACTCAATGGACTGAATGGCCTAATTTCTGCTCCTATGTTTTATGCTTTTCCTTTGAACTTAATACTCTCAACTCTGTTAGCCATGGTTGGTTTTCCCTCTCATACAATCTTTCCTCCCTATTGCAATGTATTTCTGCAGACAGTCATGAAATACCTCCTTAAAAGTTTGCCTCTGCCTGCTTACTGTCATTCCTGCTAATTAATCTGTTCAGTTCACATTAGTTAACTCTATCCTCATTTCATTGCAATGCCCTTTATGCCAGTGTTTCTAACCCAAATTTCTCACTTTCAAACTAAATATCAAATTCCACCACGTTACCATCACAGCTTCAGAGGGAATCTCATACTCTGGAGTCACTTATTAAACCTGCTTCAGTACCCACTACCAGAAATATGATCAAATTACAGAGCAGATTTGATGCACGAAACGGCCTAAATCTACCCTGATGTCTTTAAGCATTACTCTGGAGGTGATCTTTCATTCCTGATCATGTAATTAAAATCCTCAAACTCCCTTTCTAACAGCACTGTGGCTGTCCCTACACCTCAACTACAGCTGGTCACAATGGCAATTCATCACTATCTTCTCCAAGGCAATTCGACATGAGAAATAACTACTGGTCCATCCAGCAGCAGCCACATACCAAGAACAAACATTTGAAATCTGCAATGGACCTCATCAATTTATTAGCCTTAAACATTTTTTTGATAGAACTAATATTCTTTTGAGCATCTCCACAGGTGCCGCGAACCTGCAATTTCTGTCTTTGTTTCTGATTTTCAGCATCCACGGTTTTTTTTTCCTCTTTTGAGTTCTCTTTTAAAATTATACCCATTCTTTACATAATGCAAATGCATGTCTGAGGTCTTTATTCAGTCTTATTTGCATTTCTATCATAGGGACGTACAGACATTGCTCCAATTATAGCCCAGTTGGTGCCTAAAAGTTCAAAGTCATTTCCTTAGAACTACAGTTAACACTAATTAGTGAAACAATGTCCCTTTAGTGGCCCTTTCCACCTGGATTCCCATCTTGAAACATAAATGCATCATATTTTTACATCACAACAGTACACAAATTTTATATCATCCTCAATTGTGGAAGGTACTACAGAAATGCAAGTGTTTTTCTCTCTTTGCAACTGCATCCCTGGATTGATGAATACGGATCACGAAAAATCAGTAACCAGCTACAAACGTGGCTATGGTGATACTTCTTTTTATCTATATACATCATAGAATCCCTACAGTGTGGAAGCAGGCCACTCAACCCATCAAGTCAATATAGCCCCTCTGAAGAGCATCCCACCTTGACTCAACCCCCTATCCCTGTAACGCTGCATTTCCCATGACGAATTCACTGAGCCTGCACATAACTGGACACAATGGGCAATTCAGCATGGCCAATCCACCTATTTGCACATCTTTGATCTGTGGAAGAAAACTGGAGCACCCAGAGGAAACCTACACAGACAAGGAGATATTGTGCAAATTCCATACAGATAGCAGCTCAAGGCTGGAATCGAACCTGGGGCCCTGGCACTGTGAGTCAGCAGTGGTAACCACTGAGTAATGGTGCCACCGTACACTTATTAGAAAACACCAAGCTAACAATCACACAATACAGAAAAATGTAATCCATGTGCTTACTTGCTTAACAAATATCCATACTATGCAATAACCAATGAAATAAAGCACACTGTGCTTCTTCTCTGACCAGCTAACCAAACATGCAAAAATGGTAGAAGTTCACTGATTTTTACTGTGCCATTATGAATACTGAGGTGACATGTCCAATACAACATATCATTTTTAATTTACTCATCAGAATTGCAATTAGCTAAATGCGATTCATTAGTTATTACAATTTAGGGTGTATTTACACTTTTTAACCAAAAGTGAGCGAGATTTTTGGAGCAAATTACTGCAGATGCTGAAATCTGTACCGATAACAAAAAAATGCTGGAGATCACAGCGGGTCAGGCACCATCTATGGAGAGAGAACAAGCTAACGTTTCACGTCTAGATGACTCTTCATCAAAGTTCTGATGAAGACTCGAAACGTTAGCTTGCTCTCTCTCCGTAGATCCAGCCCGACACACCGAGAGTGCCAGCATCTTTTATTTTCTGTTCTGAACAAGATATATCACTGCAGAAAGGATACATTACTGGATAACTTGGACTTGATTCTATTCCTGCCCACGTATTGGCATATCAAAGTCAGATAATTTGCTTACTCATCTGTTGGTACGAAGTTTCAGCAAAATTCCGGTCATTACTAAGTTGTCAGCAGGCCACAGGTTACGGTATGGTCTGCTCATGCCATGATTAAGTCAACCACAAGAACAATAATTCTGAGTGGAATCTGATAATGGCAATCAGACTTCTTTCTAGGTTTAAATACTCTGCAGTTCCACAAATTTAAAAAGATCCTTTGACAAAGCATTATCAAGCAAAGCTGCCCAACTCTACTTTCTGCTTTAAGATCACAATGTCACATTTTTCCTCCAAAGTTTACCAAATTCTAACAATTTTAAAGATTAAAAAATTTCAAAGGGAAGGTAACATTGTTTTTTAATCCTGACGTCTTAGCTACAAATTCAGACATTCAGGTTAGCCCTTGGATCTAAAGAACAGTTGTGGAGATTGTAAATGTTCCACAAAGATTGAAACACAAGAAAGAATTTTCTACGCTTAAAAATACAGCCTTTCCTCACAACTCAAATCTTAAAAGTAGCAATCTTACGTTTGGGCATTTAAAACAGAATCTTCAAAAAAAAAAAGAGAAGCTATATTGTTGATATCCAGTGATTTCAAGTATTTTGATTTCGATGAGGTTCAAAAATTTATCAGTGTTGCTACTGCAAAAAACAAATGTGGTACAAGGGACTCACCTAGTGGTTAAATGCGTAAATGCAGCAATGATCAATGGGTTTTTCCTGAAACAGTACAGGGTATTTACAAGACCTCATCATACATAGACCTTCAATTTCCTTGTTTGAAAAAAAAACAACTGTAGAAAAGAGAAGAGATAATAGGTACTGCAGATGCTGGAGAATCCGAGACAACAAGGTGTGGAGCTGGATGAACACAGCAGGCCAAGCAGCATCATAGGAGGGGCCACTCCCTCCGTGACTCCCTTGTCCGCTCCACACTCCCCTCCAGCCCCACCACACCACACCCAGCACTTTTCCCTGCAACCGCAAGAAGTGCTACACCTGCCCCCACAACACCTCCCTCACCCCAATCCCAGGCCCCAACAAGACTTTCCACATCAAGCAGATGTTCACCTGCACATCTGCTAATGTGGTATACTGCATCCGCTGTACCCGTTGTGGCTGCCTCTACATTGGGAAAACCAAGCAGAGGCTTGGGTACTGCTTTGCGGAACACCTGCGCTCAGTTTGCAACAAACAACTGCACCTCCCAGTCACAAACCATTTCAACTCCCCCTCCCATTCCTCAGACGACATGTCCGTCCTGGGCCTCCTGCAATGCTACAATGATGCCACCCGAAGGCTGCAGGAACAGCAAATCATATTCAGCCTGGGAACCCTGCAGCCCAATGGTATCAATGTGGATTTCACAAGCTTCAAAATCTCCCCTTGACCTGTCCGTCCTCCCTGGACTGACCTATCTCCTCCCTACCCCCCTACCTACACTCACCTTTACTGGCTCCATCCCCGCCTCTTCGACTTGTCTGCCTCCTCTCCACCTATCCTCTCCTCTATCCATCTTATATCCGCCTCCCCCTCTCTCCCTATTTATTTCAGAACCCTCTTCCCCTCCCCCATTTCTGATGAAGTGTCTAGGCCCAAAACGTCAAGCTTTCCTGCTCCTATGATGCTGCTTCACCTGCTGTGTTCATCCAGCTCCACACCTTGTTATCTTGTAGAAAAGAGAAGTTTCGCTTGACTCGTTCCTCCACAGTCTTATTTTATGAAGAAAGTGAGAACAGGTGGACCTATTTCCAAGGGAGTTTAGAAGAACGAGTGGTGGTGAGCTTATTGAAACGCATGAGAATCAAAGTGAATTCTGGGAAGAGTTTTCATATTTTGGGCAAGATTAGAATGAAAGGATACAATTTAAAAATAAGAGAGCTCTCCTTCAAAACAGAGACGGGGAGGAATCTTTTCTCTTATAAGGTCAGTAGTCTGCAGTTTTCCTCCTTTGAAAACAGGGATGCTTGGGTCAGTGAATCTACTTGAAGCAGAGTTAGAATTTTAAGACAGGGGAGTCATTGGGGACAGAGAGGAAAGTGAAGTTGAGACCAGACTCAGATTATGAACTGATCGAATGAAGAGTCGAGTGGCTTAGTCCTGCTGCCCTGAGTTCACATAGTTTGGCCCAGGATCCTAATTGGCTTTCTGTCCCTGGTTATGGAGATTACAGCACATTGAGCCACAGTTTTCCATCCTAATTGCTATCATTGACATCGGTCCAAAAATTGTATGTGGGCATTAAATGAAGAGGGGGAAAAAGAACTCAAATTTACATGACATCCCATCTTGTGACTGATTTTACAATGTGCACTCTGTGGTTCCTCTTTCTAGTCTCTCAAAAAAAAGCTTATTGATCTGCTTTCTTTTCCGTATTGTTGAGTGATGCAGGATTCTTTTTCATTGATAGGAAAGAAAATTTTGAATCAAGCAGTTGGGATGAGAAATTTGTACCTAGAGAACTATGACATGAATGTGATATCTTAAGTCGATACAGCAAGACTGACAAATCAACATTTCAAAGTTGTTCACTTTCAATTGTTTATTTAAGAAACAGTGGTTTGTCATGAGATGATTAGACTCAGCTGCAATTTCATCTCCTGCATGGGTAACGGATTGCTTGATAACATTTGTAATTTAAGAGTATTTAGAGTGGACACTAGGATATCGCACTGAAGCACCTCTAATGTGCTTGAAATCGTATCATAACACGTCATCTCATACACAAGTCGAACCCATGATCAGTTTAAGGTCAGTTGAACACGCCTTTTCACTCAGCACGTCATGAATTGTATTTACAGTCTTTCTGAAATGTATGCTTCAAAGCATAGTTTTCCGATGTACAAACTTGCCTATTTATTCAATCAAAGACACACAAATTTTCACTCCTGCACTATTTTATTTGATTTTCAGTGTTTTGCGCTATTCATCCAAGACAAGTTGGGATGCCTTATAAATATGAGTATCTTTCCCCACTTCATTTTATGTAGAGTCACAGTAATACAGCATGGAAACAGGTCCTTGGGCCCAAACTGGTCCATGCTGACCATGGTGCCCATTCAGCTGGTTCTAATTGCCCATATTTGGTCCAAATCCCTCTAAACCCTTCCCATCCATGTACGTATCCAAAGATTCTTAAATGTTGCAATTGTACCTGCCTCAACCACTTTCTCTGGCAGCCCATTTCATATGCACACAACTTCCTGCATGAAAAAATTGCCCCGCGAGTCTTTCTGAAAGCTGTCCCCTCTCACCTTAAACCTATGTCCTCTCATCTTCAATTCCCCATCCCTGGGAAAAAGACTATATTCATCCTATGTATGGCCCTCATGATTTTATACACCTCAATGTCACTCCTCATCCTCCGACGTTCCAAGAAATAAAGTCCTATCCTGGCCAACCTCTCCCTCTAACTCAGGCCTACTAGTCCTGGCAACATCCTCAAATCTGCTTTGCACACTGTCCAGTTTAACTATGTCTTTCCTATAACAGAGTAACTAAAACTGTACACAATACTCAGAGTGCAGACTCACCAACAACTTATACAACCGTAACATAACGTCCCAACTCCTATATTCAATGCTTCAACTGATGAAGGCCAGCATATTAAATGCCTTCTTCATGTACACTTGCAATTTTTTGGCAGAGTTAATGATTGCAATCAGGTCAGAAAACTGTGGTTGAACTCTCCTTAGTCTCCATAACAAAGGATACAAAGCTAATTACAAGATCCATAGGAACATAAAACTCAGGAGAAGCAATAACCCATTCTACTCTTCAAGTCTACTTCATGATTTGATGAGACCATGTCAAGGTTTTCTTGGGGCCTCAAATGGAGGTGAGTGGTGAGGTGTAGGGGCAGGTGTCGCACTTCCTGCAGTTGCATGGAAAGGTGTCGGGGGTGGCTTCCGCCACCTGCAATCTGACCCCACTACGAAGGATATATTTCCCCCCCACCCTTACCTGCCTTCTGCAGGGACCGCTCTCTCCACGACTCCCTCGTCCACTCCACACTCCCCACTAGCTCCACCTTCCCCGGCACCTTTCCCTGCAGCGAGAATACAAGAATAACATCTACAGTTTGCAGATTTGCAGAAGTGATCCTTATCTTAAGCATACAAGACTAGTGGAAAAACAAATTCTTTGAACAGAAGTTTTATAAGTATGCTCTTCACGTTTACTGATTGTTTCAGTTTCTCTGTAATCTACAAGCTCGACTCATAATAGTGAGTAGTTACGATCGTGGTAAATGGGGACAATGAAAATTTACCTTCTATTACCTTATTGTGATTCCTGGGACTTCTCATGGACTAAAATTACATTTTAAAATGGAAGAAACATGGACCTAAAATGATTGTCGTGGTTAACTGACCACAGACTGGGACAAGAGATAATAGGAACTGCAGATGCTGGAGAATCCGAGATAACAAGGTGTGGAGCTGGATGAACACAGCAGGCCAAGCAGCATCATAGGAGCAGGAAAGCTTGACGTTTCGGGCCTAGACCCTTCTTCAGAAATGGGGGAGGGCAAGGGGGTCCCGAAATAAATAGGGAGAGAGGGGGAGGCAGATAGAAGATGGATAGAGGAGAGGATAGGTGGAGAGGAGACAGACAAGTCAAAGAGGCGGGGATGGAGCCAGTAAAGGTGAGTGTAGGTAGGGGGGTAGGGAGGAGATAGGTCAGTCCAGGGAGGACAGACAGGTCAAGGGGGCGGGATGAGGTTAGTAGATAGGAGATGGGGTGGCGGCTTGAGGTGGGAGGCGGGGATAGGTGAGTGGAAGAACAGGTTAGGGAGGCGGGGACGAGCTGGGCTGGTTTTGGGATGTGGTTGGTGGAGGGGAGATTTTGAAGCTTGTGAAATCCACATCGATACCATTGGGCTGCAGGGTTCCCAGGCTAAATACGAGTTGCTGTTCCTGCAGCCTTCGGGTGGCATCATTGTGGCACTGCAGGAGGCCCAGGATGGACATGTCGTCTGAGGAATGGGAGGGGGAGTTGAAATGGTTCGTGACTGGGAGATGCATTTGTTTAGTGCGAACCGAGCGTAGGTGTTCCGCAAAGCGGTCCCCAAGCCTCCACTTGGTTTCCCCGATGTAGAGGAAGCCACAACGGGTACAGCGGATGCAGTATACCACATTGGCAGATGTGCAGGTGAACATCTGCTTGATGTGGAAGGTCTTCTTGGGGCCTGGGATAGGGGTGAGGTGGGAAGTGTGGGGGCAGGTGTAGCACTTCCTGCGGTTGCAGGGAAAAGTGCCAGGTGTGGTGGGGCTGGAGGGAAGTGTGGAGCGGAAAAGGGAGTCCCGGAGAGAATGGTCCCTCCAGAAAGCAGATAAGGGTGGGGAGGGAAAAGTGTCTTTGGTGGCCTACAATTTACAAATGTAATGTTTACAATTTGTTAACAAGGTGGCCAAACAATAAAATTCACTCTGAATGCTGTTAGTAGATCAAAGGGGATAAGGTCCTGAAAACAGATTGAAAATTATAGTTAACCTAGCAATTTAAAATTCAGCTATTCAGGGGACTAGATGAACCCAGTTCCTTTACAATCAAGGATAACAAGCATGGGGCTGGATGAACACAGCAGCTCAAGCAGCATCATGGGAGCAGGAAAACTTGACGTTTCGGGCCTAAACCCTTCATCCATGGACATCAGTTTCTAGGTGGTTGCCCGAGATGGAGACAGAGAGGTCCAGGAAGGAGAGAGAAGTGTTGGAGATGGTCCAGGTGAACTTCAGGTTGGGGTGGAAGGTGTTGGTGAAGTGGATGAACTGTTCAAGCTCCTCGTGGGAGCACGAGGCGGCGCCGATGCAGTCATCAATGTAACGGAGGAAGAGGTGGGGTTTAGGACCAGTGTAGGTACGGAAGAGGGATTGTTCCATGTAACCTACAAAGAGGCAGGCATAGCTTGGGCCCATGCGGGTACCCATGGCCACCCCCTTTGTCCGTAGGAAGTGGGAGGAATTGAAAGAAAAGTTGTTGAGGGTGAGGACAAGTTCGGCTAAGCGGATGAGGGTGTCGGTGGAGGGGGATTGGTCCGTTCTGCGGGACAGGAAGAAGCGGAGGGCGTTTAGGCCATCAGCATGGGGAATACAGGTGTATAGGGACTGAACGTCCATAGTAAAAATGAGGTGTTGGGGACCGGGGAATTGGAAGTTCTGGAGGAGGTGGAGGGCGCGGGTGGTGTCACGGACGTAGGTAGGGAGTTCCTGGACCAAGGGGGTGAAAATGGAGTCTAGGTAGGTGGAGATGAGTTCGGTGGGGCAGGAGCAGGCGGAGACAATGGGTCGACCAGGGCATTCAGGTTTGTGGATTTTGGGGAGGAGATAGAAGCGGGCGGTGCGGGGTTGGGGAACGATGAGGTTGGAGGCGGTGGGTGGGAGGTCACCTGAGGTGATGAGGTTGTGGATGGTTTGGGAGATGATGGTTTGGTGCTCGGGGGTGGGGTCATGATCCAGGGGGCGGTAGGAGGAGGTGTCAGAGTGTTGGCGCCTGGCCTCAGCAATGTAGAGGTCAGTGTGCCATACTATGACTGCCCCTCCCTTGTCCACGGGTTTTATGGTGAGGTTGGGATTGGAGCGGATGGAGCGGAGGGCTGCACATTCTGCGGGGGAGAGGTTGGAGTGTTTGAGAGGGGTAGAGAGGTTGAGGCGATTGATGTCTCGACGGCAGTTGGAGATGAAGAGGTCGAGGGAGGGTAGGAGGCCTTGGGGTGGTGTCCAGGAGGAGGGCTTGTGTTGGAGGCGGGAGAAGGGGTTAGTAGAGGGAGGGTTAGATTCACGGTTGGAGAAGTAAGCGTGGAGGCGGAGGCAGCAGAAAAACTGCTCAATATCCAAGCGTGAGCAGTATTCATTGATATGTGGGTGGAGGGGGACAAAGGTGAGCCCTTTCCTGAGGACTGACTGTTCGTCCTCAGTAAGGGGGAGGTCTGGGGGGATGGTGAAGACGCGGCAGGGCTCAGTGTTGCTGTCTCCTCTAGAGCTGCTGGCTGTGGAGGCAGTGGGCGGAGCGTTGTCGGCGTCGGCTGTGGGTGGAGTTACGTCGGCGGTGGGTGTTGTGTCGGCTTCGGCGGTGGGCGGAGCGGCGGCAACAGCAACAGCGATGACGGTAGTGTCTGTGGTGTTGGTTTCGGTGATGGAGGCGGTGGTTTCAGCAGCGGCGGCGTTTGCTGTCCTGGAAGTGGGGTACCCGGCGGTGGCGGATGTGACGTCATCGGTGGGTTCTCCGACAGTGGCCTCGTGGCCAATGGCGGCGGGTACATTGTGGGGGAGGTCCTGGGTAGGGTTGGGGATTTGGGGAGTGGGGGAAGCCCGTTTTGGGTGGTGGGCATCAGTAAGTTTACTGTACTTACGGTTTTTGGTGTCCAATAAAGCTGAGTAGAATTGTGAATTCAGGCTGTGGATCCTATGGAGAATAAAAAACAGGAGAGGTCCTTTGCAGGTCTGGAGAGGGAGGATCTGAGCTGGGGGAGTCTTGATTGTAGTGCCTGGAGATGCCTGCGCATTGCTGCAAGTGTGTGTTTCAGGAGTCGCAGGGAGAAGCGCTTCTGGAGGGTCTCAATGTTCTCCATGTAGATATTGTCATGGTTGGGGCCAAATTTAGGCCCAAAATGTCAAGTTTTCCTGCTCCTATGATGCTGCTTGACCTGCTGTGTTCATCCAGCCCCATGCTTGTTATCTCGGATTCTCCAGCATCTGCAGTACCTTTTATCTCCTTTACAATCACTTCAGATTTGTAACATCAATACTTGACATACTAACTTAGAAACCCACCATTGCATTCATTTTAAAAAACGATCAATTTTCATCTGATTGCGATTCTGTCGTAAATATTTTCCTCAAAGAAGTCACAGTCAACTTGTCATAATGACGATTCAGAGTTTCACGAAGTTCAGAATTTTGCTCTAATCTTGATTTCCACAGTTAAGATCCTTGAGGCCTTCAGCATCACCAAGTCATAAGTGTCAAAAGTGCAATCTTTAACGATTATCTAGATTTGGGCATAAGCACAGGTTTCACAACAAATACTGTATTTTGTAACCAGGAAAGAGATCGGAAACGGTTTCATGCATGTACCCAGAGATGCCAGTTGGCGGAGCATTATGTCTGAGAAGCATCATAGAATCCCAACAGTGCAGTAAATGGCCATTTGGCCCAGTGAGTCTGCACCAACCCTCCAAACAGCATCCCACCCAGACCCAGCGCCAATACACTATCCCCAGAACCCCATATTTACCATGGCCAATCCAACTAACCCATACATCCTTAGGACTGTGGGGAAAAAGCCCATGCAGACATGGGGAGAACGTGCAGACACCAGAGACAGTCACCCAAGGCTGGAATCAAATCTGCATCCCCAGCACTGAGAGGCCACAGTGCTAATCACTGAGCTGCCGTGCTACCTTTCAGTCCTGGGTTACATAAACTTCACTCAGGAGTGCACAAGTCAAGAAATTAAATTTGATCCCAATTTATGGTTTTAATTTCTCTCCATTTTAGATCCAAGTGCTATAATGTGAGTCAGCAGCACCCATATCCCATAAATAAAGAAAATCTAACTGCATGGCAAAGCAGACTCAATGTGCTAAATGGACTACTCTTGGCTCTGTGTAACTAGCAGGATAAATAAAGAGGAATCAGTAGATGTAGTACACTTGGATTTCCCAAAGGCATTTGCGATAAAAGATGAATAGGCAAGGTAAACATTCAGGAAATGGAAGTAACGTATTCGCAAGACTGGAGGATTGGTTCCTGGAGATGAAGTAGTGAGCAAGGATAAATGGAGTTGCAGGCTGTATCTAATGGTATGTCATGAGGATCAACGGTAGGGTTTCAGCAATTTACAATCTATATGAATGACTTAAAGGCAGTCATAGAGAGTAATATATCAAATTTTGCTGAAGATACAAAGATTGGTTGTCAGGGGGGCACAAACAGGCTATAAGGTTTGTCCAATATGCAGTCTGCAAATATTTAGCGGTGAAAGAGTACAGTGGCTGGGTATGTGCTGCTGTGAACAAATTAATGATCACGGAAAAATTCGAAAGAGCTTGGAAAATGGCCACCACTATGAAGAAAGCGGTGTGAACGTAACTGGCAGCCCCCATTCATAATCGCTTGAGGAACCTCCCTCATTGTTCCCTTGCCACCTGCCCTCAAGCAGTCTTTTGCTAGACAAGTCCAGATTAACAGAATAGCTTTGCAGGAGGCAATATGGAACACAACACATTGCTGACCACTGTCTTTATTTTGGGGGGGGCAGGGGTTGAGTGATGGGGGTCAGGTCCCCAAAATCAAGACCTTGAGCAAAGCCTAAGTACGTACATTTGGAAATAACGTTTTTAAGAAAAGTAGACTCAAATGCAGATTTTCACATTTATTTGATCTCTAATACGCAAGCTTTAGTAATTACATTCTGAATTTTATATGCTATATTATTTTCGTTGGTTTTATTGGCACCCGAGATCACGCTACTTTCAAAAGTTAACATGGATCAGAGGAAAATGGTTTGCGAGTCAAATAATGTATATAGTACCTATCACAATTTTAAAGGCATCACAAAGGGAATTAAAATTAAATTGAGTAGTTTTGTAGTGTAGTCACAGTTGCAATTTAGGGAAACGCTGCAGTCAAAATTTAAACTATGACATGCCACATAAGGAGAAATTTGGGGAAATTACCAAAAGCTTGGTTGATGAGGAAGGTTTTTAGCAGTAGGTTTTTAAGCAGACAGGTATAAGGAGGATATTGCAAAGCATGGGAACTTGAAAACTGAAGCCACAGTCACAAATGGTGGAGTTATTGAAATTCCAAATGCACAAGAGGCCAGATATTTGAAAGACTTGTGGCCTGAGATTATAGGGATAGGTAGAAGCAAAGCAATGGAAGGATAGAAAAACACTGACAGGAGTTTTAAAGTACAGGTTTGCATTGACTGCAAGCTGAAGTATATCAGAGGCACAGTTAGTGTGTACACATGTCTCCGGCTTGATGACAGTTAACCAGTTAACACACAAGAAGCACAGTTTTAGATCACTCCAGGTTTACGGAGTATTTTTGTGGGGACAAGCCAGGAGTGCATTAGGATTGTCTTGTCTAGGTGTACGGAATGCAAAAATGAAACTTTCAATGGTAAATGAGCTAAGGTAGCCTACACGGTTTTTTTTTTACAGAGATGGAAACATAGGATGCTCATGATGGCATGAATAAGGTCAGAAACTCACCTCAGGATCAAATCTGGTTAGATACAGCAAGCACACAATGACCAGATGACCTATAGTTATGACACTGAATGAGGCAACATCAGGGTGGAACCCTTTATACCATTTCAAAGGAGAACAATGGGATCTCGCACATTCACCTGAAAGGATAGAGGGATCCTTGATTTTCATCTGACCAGTGTGACGATATTATGGCTTTAAGAGGTGTATTTTTGCTTGTTTTTGTTTGAAGAGCCGTTTTGAGCCATTGGTACTGAGCTGACTCCTCCAAGCAAATAAAGTGAACAGTTTGTGACGCATTTTTTTTTCAGTAGTTAGAACAATAGAAGCAGCATAAATGGGTGGAGTCAGGCTCCCACAGAACCAGGGTTTTAGTTTAGCTGTCAGTAGTTGTTGGGGTTTTGAAGCTGCCATGCATCTCTCCCTGCTATAGAAAATCACGAGTTCTCTCTCTCTGCAAAAGCTTGAAGCTCTGTCTTTACGGCTGGGATCATGTTTGAGTTTTCCTTTCTATTTACCTTTGCCTAGGGTGTTTATGGGAGGCTGCTATATTGGAATAGCTAATCAGTAGTCGTTAACATAAATATTACTGTGTTAAGTATTTCAATTGTTAAGCCTTTTTCCTTTAATTTTGTCTGTATTTTTACTGTCGTGCAAGAATAAAGTCCGTTTTGCTTAAAGGCTAGTAATTTGACCTATCGGATTGCATCTGGAATGGAATGCCTTACACTTGCCTTTAAATAAGCAAAGGTTAGAGTCTAGTCTACCTCATTGATACATTCTTACGGGGTTTGGTCTGGTCCACAACAGCCAAAAGCATCTCCAACAGTCTCCAAGAACTCATCTGAATAATCACATTCCTGGAGTAGGACATGAGCATCCTTTGACTGTTATATTACAGAAGATTTTGTTTCTCTAAACAAAGCCAAGCCACCAGATACAATTGTGTGTCTTATGCTTGTTTTATATCTGTTAAACAGCTCTGTTCAGGCTTCTGAAATAATGTTTATTCCATTACGCTTCGATGGTAATTTTCAGCAATCACTAACGAAAGTAGTCAAAAGCTGCCAGCATTATAGCTTTATGCCTAAACTATTATGACTCTAAGCAACCATTGCTTATAGTGAGAAAATCATTTCACAAGACATGCCATCTTGTCGAAAACATACTCCAAGCTGACAATTATTTATTTATATATAATGTTTGTGTAACAGTCGCAAGATGAACTGAGAGCAAGTGATGTTGTTTCTCGTTAATTCCTGCCCAGAATTAATATATTCAACTCCTGTTTACTTATTTACGAGACAATATCAAACTTCCACTGTTTCTGGGAGATCTCTTATGAACTTCCTCCCAATGTTTCATGACACGCACACCCCTTTCATCAGTTACAACAATGAAATCTTTGACTGTTGATGAGCAAAACTATTAGAAGTCTATAAAGATTATTTTGCAAATTTAAAATTATTTCACAGGATATGTGCATCACTGCTAAGTTCAACAATTATTGCCATCCCTAACTGCCCTACAGAAGATTGTGCTGAACTGCTTTCTTGAAACTGTGCAGTCCTTCTGATATAGATACACCCAGTGCTACTAAAAAGGGAGTTCCAGGATTTTGACCAAACCACACTGGAGGAATAGTAATATATTTCCAAGTCAGGATGCTGAATGGCTTGGAGAAGAATTTGCAGGCAGTGGTGTTACCAAATAACTGCCGTCCTCATCCATGTAGACAGAAGTGGTTGCAGGTTTGGAAGGTACTGTCTCAGGATCTTTGAAGAATTTCCGTCCTGCATCTTGTAGGTAATGCACACAGCTGCTACTGAGCGTCAGGGGTGTAGGGACTGAACGTTCATCAATGTGGTGCCAATCCGATAGTTTGCTTTGGTGTCAAACTTCTTGAGTATTGACAGAGCTGCACTCATCCAGCCAAATGTAAGTATTTACTCACACTCGTGACTTGTACAAAAACAGAAGTTGCTAGAAAAGCTTAGCATCTGACTTGTGCACTGCAGATAAGGAACAGGCTTTGGGGAGTCAGGAGGTGTCTTACTCATCACAGTATTCCCAGCCTCTGACCTACTGTTGTAGCCAGTGTATTTATACGGAGTCCAGTTCAGTTTCCGGTCAATCCCAGGATGTTGATAGTGAGAGATTCAATGATGGTAATGTCAATGAATGTCAAGGGATAGTGGTTAGATTGTCTTTTATTGGAGATGGTCATTGCTTCACGTAGAAACAAAGAACTATAGAAAGAGGAGGCCATTCAGTCTCTTGAGCCTGGTCTACCATTTTTGATAATGGTCCTTCATCTATCTCAAGGGCATATCCCTATAACCCTTGATGTCATCAGTAACTAAAAAAAACTATCAATTTCCTGAACTTAATGATTGAGCTTCCACAGCCCTGTGGAGTACCAAATTACAAAGATTCATCATCCTTTATGTGAAGACATTCCTCCTCGTGTGCCCTCGTTCTAGACCCAAACAGCAAACATCCTTTCTGCAACTACTCAAGTCTATCCTTTTCAGATTTGTCAGTTTCTAGGACATCATCTCTCATTCTTCTAACATCCAGAGATATGGGCTCAGTCTCCTCAATCTCTCCTCTTTTGACAGTCCCAAATGACAGAAATCAATATGATGAATCACAAGGACATTCCTTTTTCACAATCATTCTTCCTCAGACAAGAGGCCAAAACTGCCTATAATACTTCAAATGCAGTCTCATCAACGTTCTCCGCATGTAAAGCAAGACTTGCTTATTCCTACACAGAAATCCTCTCACAATAGACGCTAACATGCTGTTCTCCTTGCTGATTGTCTGCATGTTTTTGATCATTATTTTGACATATTTGTAGGTTATAGTTTTGTACAAGATTATAAGATTATTCGGTGCAAGACAAAAAGAAGCCATAATGGAAAAACAAGGTTTGGTACAGTTTACACAGAATACAATGGCAGAAGAGTAAAAAATCTGCAGCTCACCTGTAGAAACATCTCCATCCAGCAAGTTGTCATCCTCCGATCCTGTGAAGTCCATAATAACTCCTGCTCCATCTAGCAATTCCTCATCGCTACTTGCACTGGTTATACTATTGTAACTGTTCCTGTAACATCCTCTAGAAAACAATTGTTCGGACTCCATTTAGCACCTTGATGATCTGAAGAGGGGAGAAATATACAATTAAGCCATTACCATCAAGTACATATTAACTTTGAGCTACCTGAAATTGAAATCACTTGTACACGTCATCCTACTTTGTTTTGGAAGAATGGAATAGCTAGCAAGTAAGACATTGGCAATTAGTATCTAATGATTCCAACTTCCGCAGAAGTAAAATTACTGCAATATGGCAACACACAATTTTCACAAATCAGACAACAATTTTCAGTTTCTAGAGATTAATCCTGTTATAAAATCCATCCAAAAACATCAATGAGTAGAAAGATGCAAATCTATCCCAGGAAAAAAACACAGAAAATGCTTATTCCGTATTTCAGCTACATTGAAAAATAGGCAAACATGGTAAAAGGTTACCATTTAAATCCAAACTACAGAAAGCTAAGCCTTCTCCTACTTGTACAAACCTATGCGAAATGAATTGGAACAGATTCAAAGTTGGTGGTAGGGGATTTGAACACATGATAAAAACTTACACTGGTCAGCTGTGTGACTTTTCATTTGAAGGGTTCTATCGCTGATTTTTTTCCCATTTCTTATAGCAAAGTGCTGGGAGGAGGTGGTGCTCTGTTGAACAAAACTTTAAGGCGCAATGTGGGTGGGAGAAAGAAGCTCATGTATGTAGCAATTCATGCTACAGTTAACCAAGAGCACCTAATCCAGCTCATGAGCAAGCAAACAGTCATCTGTGCATAAGTATGTAAAAATGAGAGAGGAAAGGTGAAGAGAAAGTGGCAAAGCAGGCAGAACAAATACTCTCTCAAGTGCTCCACATTATAAGTTTCTATTTCTGGCAGGAATTTGGAATTTAACTTTATCTTCCTACAACACATGACTAATGAATATCCCCTGTTCTCTCAATCAGCTGACATTTTGTTTTAAACGAAGTGTTTCACAATTCCATCCTCATTGGTTCACTTGATGTCATACAATTTGCTGTTTTCTTCCATTTAATCATCACTTACCATAACCATACAACAAGAATTAATTCCACATGAAGTAATATGAAAATGAATTTCAGTGTGCATCATGAAATTCTTTGCAACTGGCATGATATTCCATACCCAACTTTAATAACACACATCATTCATGCCCTAACTCAAAATATTTGGTGAACTTTAGTGATGAGAGTCAGAATTGAAAGAAAACTATGATCTTGTAACCAGCAACTAAAACTGTTAGCAACCGCTAGCAAGGGGAACGGAGACCGGAAAGAAATGGGGTGGGGTGGTGGTACCAGGGATCGGGGTAGGGTAGGTGAGATGGATTTAGGTGGATGCAGGCTATTGTGGTTGGTCACTGGAAAGGGTGGAGCGTATCGGTGAGTAGGAAGATGGACAGGTTGGGAAAGCAGAGATTTTGAAGCTGGTGAAGTCAATATTCACGCCATTGGGCTGTAAGCTTCCAAGGCGAAATATGAGGTGTTGTTCCTGAGTTTACATTTGGCCTCACTCTGACAATGGAGAAGGCCAAGGATGGACATGTCACCAAGGGACTTGGAGGGGGAGTTAAAAGTGGATGGCAATTGGAAGGTCAGGTTTGTTGGTGCGTGCAAAACGCAGATGCTCCTCTGCAAACTGGTCCCCGAGTCTGCATTTGGTCTCCCCAATGTAGAGAAGCTCACATCAGGTGCAATGGATACAGTAGATGAGGTTAGAGGAAGTGCAGGTGAACAAATTCCACGCACGCTTCGAAGTCGAGCTCTATTTCTGTCACCTCCGCTCCTATTTCTTTGAATGTGAATCCAACCCATTCTCCCGCCTCCAGCAAACCCTATCTTCCGGCACATCCCCTTCTGGCCTCCTACCCTCCCTAGACCTCTTCATCTCAAACTCCCACCGTGACATCAACTGCCCGAATTCTCTCTACCTCTCTCACTTACTCCAACCTCTCCTCATCAGAGCACACAGCCCTCCACTCCCTTTGCTTCAACCCCAACCTCACCATTAAACCCACTGACAACGGAGGGGGCAGGGGGCACAGTGGTAGTATGGAGAAGTGACTTCTACATTGTTGAGGCTAGACACCAAGTCTCTGACACCTCCTCCAACCGTCCCCTCAATCACGATCCCACCTCTGATCACCAAGCCATCATTATCCAGGCCACCAACACCCTCATCACTTAGGGAGATCTCCTGTCCACTGCGTCCAATCTGATAGTTCCCCAACCCCGCACCACCTGTTTCTATCTTCTCCCCAAGATCCATAAACCCGATTGCCACGGTCGATGCATTGCCTCCACCTGCTCCTGCCTCACCGAGCTCATCTCCTACTTCAACTCCATTCTTTCCCATTTGATCCAGGAACTCCCCACTTATGCTCGGGACACAACCCACACCCTCCACCTTTTCCAAAACTTTCAATTCCCCAGCCCCCAACACCTCATCTTCACCATGGACTTTTAATCCCTATCCACCTGCATCTCCCATGAGGACAGCCTAAAAGCCCTCCGCTTCTTCCGGTCCGGTAGGCCCACCCAGTCTCCCTCCACTGACACACTCATTCACTTGGTGAGCTGATTCTCACCCTCAACAAACTTTCCTTTACTTCCAAACTTTACTTCCTACAAACCAAAGGGGTTGCTATGGGCACCCACATGGGCCCGAGCTATGCCTGCCTCTTTGTAAGAATCGTAGATCAGTCCCCCTTCAACAACCTCCTCCCACGTCTTTCTCCACTATATTGATAACTGTATCGGTGCTGCCTTGTGCTCCCGCAAGGAGCTTGAACAGTTCATCAACTTTGCCAACACCTACCACCGTGGCCTCAATTTCACCTGGACCATTTCTGACACCTCCCTTCCCTTCCTGGGCTTCTCCACCTCCATCTCCAGTAACCGACTCACCACTGACATCCATTTCAAACCCACTGACTCCTACAATTACCTCAACCACACCATCTCTCATCCACCATCCTGAAAAAATTCTATCCCATACTCTCGACTCCTCCATCTCTGCCACATCTGCTCCCAGGATGAGGCATTCAATTCTAGGACTTCCCAGATATCCTCCTACTTTAGAGACCGTAGTTTTCCCTCCTCTGTCATTAAACATGCCCTCAACCGCATCTTCCACATTTCCCACATTACTGCACTCAAACCCACTCCCCTCAACAATAACGACAGAGTCCCCCTCATCCTCACATACCAGCCCAAACTCTGAAAACAGTGCATCATCCTCTGTCATTTCCACCACCTACAATCAGGCCCCATCACCAAAAAGATATTTCCTTGCCCACTCCTGTTCGCTTTCTGCAGGGACCGTTCACTCTGCAACTCCTTCGTCAGTTCCCCATTCCCCACTAACCCCTTCAACACCCACAGCCACAGGAGGTGCTACACCTGCCCCTAAAACTTCCTTCTCACCTCTGTCTAAGGCCCCAAAACAATCCTTCCAAATCCAGATCAGATTAACCTCCAAATCGTCTAACCTCATCTACTGTATCCATTGCTCCCAATGTCATCTCCGCTATACTGGCGAGACCAAACGCAGATTCAGAGACCGGATGACAGAACATATGTGCTCTGCACACACCAACAAACCTGATTTTCCAGATGGTATCGACTTTCAACTCCCCCTCCCACTCCCACTCCCCTGGTGACATGTCCATCCTTGGCCTCTTGCACTGTCAGAGTGAGACCAAATGTAAACTAGGGAACAACACCTCATATTTCGCCTTGGGAGCTTACAGCCCAATGGTCTGAATGTTCACTTCACCAGCTTCAAAATCTCTCCTTCCTTAACCTGTCCATCTTCTGACTCATCTACCTGCTCCACCCTTCCTACTGACCAACCACAATAATCCCTTACCGCCAACCACCTATCTCCATCTCACCTACCCTCCCCCTAGCTTCACAGCCCTCCTTCTATTTATTTCTGGTCTCCCCTTCCCCGCCCAAGTCCTGACGGAGGGTTTCGGCCCAAAACGTTTGAGTTTCCTGCTCCTTGGATGCAGTCTGATCGGCTATGCTTTTCCAGCTCCACATTTATTGACTTAACAATAACCTGTTCAGTTTGGATTTCACCAAGACCACCTGCTCCTGATCTCATTATAGCATTGGTTAAAACATGGTCAGATTAAGCTGAACTCTAGAGAGTAAGTTAGGATGGCTGCCTTAGACATCAAGGCAGCATTTGACCAAGTGCATCATCAAGGGGCCTTAGCAAAATTGAATTCAATGGGATCAGCTGGCAAACTCTGATGTTGGGAGTCATATCCAGTGCAATGGTAGATGGCTCTCACTGATCAAGGTCAATCATCTCAGCCACAGGACATGATTGCAGGAGTTCTTCAGTGTAGTCTCCCAGGTACAACCATCGTCAGCTCCCTTATCAATAACTTTCCAATCACCATAAAGTCAGAAGTGAGGATGTACAGTCATCAATGAACAATATTCAGCAGCATTTGCGACTCCTCAGATGCCAAAGCAGGCCTGCCCAAAAGAAGTACCATCTGGGCAACTATCAGGCTTGGGCAAGTGACATCTGAGGTACAGAAGTGCCAGACAATGACTATTTGGAAAAGAGAATCCAACCAACACTGAATAACCACCATCAACATCCAGAAGTATTACTCTTGACCAGCAAATAAACCCAACTAGTCATTTAACTATTGTGGCTACCAGAAAAGTCATAAGTTAGGAATCCTGCAACGAGTAACTCACCTCCTGACCCCTCAAAGCCTGTTCACCAACAGGTTCAAGTCATGAGTGTGATGGAATACTCTCCAGTTAGCTGGATCAAAGCAAGTCCAACAACACACAAGTTTGAAACAATCAGGGCAAAGCAGCTAGCTTAATGGGTGCCCATCTAACACCTTCAAAATTAATTTATTTTTTACCAATGCACAGTGGCAACAGCATTTATCATCTACAAGCTGCAAATGCAACAACTCTTTCAACACCACCTTCCAGGCATTTGACCATGACCACCTCAAAGGGCAAAGCCAGCAGATAAAAGGGAATATCATCCTCCAGATCTGGAACTATAGAGCATTTCAATCAGTGTCACTGGCTCAGAACCCTAAACCTACCTCCCTAACCGCACTATGGATGTACCAACACCAGAGATCCAAAAAGCAGCTCACCATTGCTCAAAGACAATACATGCAATGCCCAAATCTCATGACTTAACAAGACAATTCAGTAATATGGAGAAGTTTGTCACTTGACGTAGTGACCTGTCCCAGAGAAAGTCTATATTTTCAGAGAAAGGATGTCAAAACTGACAGGAGACATGGTACTTATAAAAATTACAAGGAAGGCAACAGATCCAGCTATAGTTACATACTCAAAACTTGCACAAATTAGCCTCTTGTTTGCCGACTTGAATCTTTGCCTTTTATATTTAAAAACATAGACATTCCATACATTAGCCTATCAAGCTAGTATTCAAGCAATCAATTAGCTTCATCTTAAATTGGTATTATTAACCCTTCCCATGAAAAAAAAAACACTGCAATCTTGTTCTTAAAATTGTTCATGTTAATCATGTCCAAGTGAATCATTGCCACCCCACCAACCTACTTACAACACTGATCAATAAACTGTACCTGCAAAAGTAAAACAGCCTGTATTAGATCAGCAAATATTTATCCACTCTTTACCCAGCAAATTCCTACAGTTAAAACAATCAAGCACAGAACTTGTCACTTTCAATGTCACATGACTCTGACCAATTTTTATACATGCACCATTGAAAGCATCCTATTTGGATGCATCACCGCTTGGTATGTCAACAGCTCCACCCAAGACTGCAAGAAATTATAAGGAGTTGTGAATGCTGCCCAATACATCACGAAAATCAGCCTTCCTTGCATTGACTGTTTACACTTCCCGCTGCCCCAGGAAAACAGCCAACATAATCAAAAACCATGCCATCCCTCTTTCATCGGGCAGCAGATACATAAGTTTGAAAATACATTCCAATAGGTTAAAGAACAGCTTCTTCCCCACTGTTATCAGACTTATGAATGGCCCTCTCATATTAGAGTTGATCTTTCTCTGCACCTTCTCTACAGCTGAAGCACTACATTCTGCGTGCTGTTGTATTATCCTGATATACTTGCGTAAGGTACAATTTGTCTGGTTAGCACTATATATCGCTGCATGTGACAATAATAAATCAAATCAAAGAGCATGTTCAACTAGAGAGGAAATAAATTCTATCACAAAACAAAGAACTTGCTCTTATTATCATAGACTGGGCCGAGGTTAATGGGATGACATTAACACCCATTATTCTTTGAAATGCTTTCAATACAAAACATGCCTTAACCATTTTTCCTTCACAGATGCTGCCAGACCTGCTGAGCTTTTCCAGCAACTTTGTTTTTATACCTTAACCTTCTCCTTGTTGATTTGCCTGATTAAAGATTTAACAGCATCTTAGGTTTGTTTAGTACATCCTCATCAATGGTGTGAATCTTTGATCTTTTACATATAAATTCTGTGTCTGATACTATCTCTCTCACTAACACCTGAAGGAGGACTGAGGCTCTCAAAGTTAGTATTTTCAAATAAGCCTGTTGGACTATAACCTGGTGTGGTGTGATTTCTGACCTCGTCCACCCCGGTAAGACACCAGCACCTCCACAACATTTAAACAGGATAATAGACACAACAGCAAGTTGTATTAGAAACAATCTGAATTCGTTCAGGTTGACAATAAAGTGAACATTATAAGTCACCTCGTATGTAGCTTATGAAGTTTAAAGGAACAAAAACAAACTTGCTGGAAAAGCTCAGCAGGTCTGGCAGCATCTGTGGAGGAGAAAACAGAGTTAACGTTTCGGGTCCGGTGACCCTTCCTCAGAACTTCTCTCCGATGGGAAAAAACCTTGAAGTTTAAAGGAAGTCTGATACAGTGTATTTTCAATAACAACATCGCTTCCCTGAACTCTCGCCGTCGAAAAACTGATATTAAGTAGACCCCTGTGTATGATGAATGCACAAGGGATTCAATTAAATAACATTTTCCAGTTTTCTCATCTCACATAGCCTGCATAGTTGTCGCAGAAGAACACAGAACTTCATACACAACGCATAATAGGCATTTTTTAGTGACAAATAAAATTCTGCTGATTCTAACCATTTCCCAGACGAAAGGAAGCTTTTGAATCATTAACGGCCTGAGACTGTTCAAAATATCGTACAGGAGAAGAAAATCGTTTTGTTCTCTAAAATTCTGAAATTCACAACAGAACACTGAAATGTCAAGCTGTGTGTAGCACCGATTTCCTACATCAGTTAGTGCATTTAGCGAGTACAGTTAGCCCCTTGAGAAAACTGCAAATGTATTTACCGTTCATACACTCATGCAGGAGAAAAATCATGTCGAAATGTGACTGGACCTAGTGGTGTAGATAGTGGAGGGAATAATCCTGATAACTTCTCTCCTCTTGGCACGTGGAGGAGTACTTGAAATGTCTACATAACATTCAGTCATGGGTCAAGTGCTAGAAATTGGGACTGAAGTAGATTTAGGAAAGTAGTGGGTTTTTCCCCCTTTTTGCCGATGAGCCCAAGGGCTTCTTTCTGACTGGTATGATGATATGAATCTATAACCTAGCTTGCTGGTGTACTGTTAGGTGCGGAGAATCTAAGCCATCCTGCTGCATGTGAAACATGCCCATTCTGCAGCCAGCTGCCCATCCCCCCAACAGGCCAACCAGGCCCACACGAAAACACAGGGTTTGGGGCTGAACCACGGAGAAAAATAGCGCGGCGTCGAATAATCAATAATATATACATAAACACAGTGAGGATAGGAAGGCGTGCACACGATTCACAGAGGCGTACCGTTCCCATTACTGTACCTACTCGGCATATTATCCTCCCGGCTCCTGTTGTCATGGCACACTGACTGAACCGACGCTCTGACATCGCGAGGCCGGGCTCGCCCCCAAGCACGCGCGGAGCGGGTGATCACGTACACGTGATTAGCTGAGGCGCGCGCGCGCCCGTTCTCTCTCAAAAGGAGTGGTTTGGGCGGAGTGGCGGGGGCAAGAAAGAGAAGGATGCGCATGCCCAGCAGCTGCCGGACGAGCAACAGAAGTGAGCGCAGGCGCAGTGTTTAGTCATCGTCAGGGTTTTGGACAACAATGAACTGAGGGAAGAGGCAGAATTGGATGGATGAGTAAAGAGAGACAAAAGTTTGTAAGATATTACAGATATCCTAGTATGTAGGCAAATTCGTGAAGTTGAATGTATAGTTAAGTCAGTATAGTGATACAGGAAAAGAAATTGTTTGAGAGTCAGAATAGCAAAAAAGAAATAGTGAAAATTTAAGGTTAATTATTGGAAGTAAATTAGGTTAAATGTATAAATTGTAACAAAAGTGTGTGGTCACTAAAGAGTGAAAGCATAGGTTAAATTAATAAAGAGTGAAATAACTGGGCAAGTGATTAAAGAGAGAGGGAATATGGTAAAGGATTAATTTTTGGTGGTTCAGTAAAGTAAAAGAGTATAGTGAGTTATTAAAGAGGGTCAGAATAGGACAAATTTAGTAAAGAGTGAAAGAAAAGGGTAAATTGGTAAAGATTGAAATTACACTTTTTCATTTATATAAAGGATTTAGCTGTGAACATATGGTTAGTAAATTTGCAGATGACACCATAGTTGATGGTGCAGTGGACAGCCAAGATTACCTTGGAATATAATGGGACTTTGATCAGATGGAGTTCAATTTACATAAATGTGAGGTGCTGCATTTTGGAAAGGCAAATCAGGGCAGGACTTATACACTTAATGGTTAGGCTCCTGGGGAGTGTTGCTGAATAAAAAGACCATGGAGTGCAAGTTGATAGTTAGTTGAAAGTAGAGTTGCAGGTAGAGAGAATAGGGAGGAAGGTGTTTGGTATGCTTGCCTTTATTGGTCAGTGCATTCAATATAGGAGATGGAAGGTCATGTTGAGGCTGTACAGGCCATTGGTTAGGCCACTTCTGGAATACTCTGTTCAATTCTCGTCTCCCTGCTATAGGAAGAAGGTTGTGAAACTTGAAAGAGTTCTGAAAAAGATTTGCAAGTAGGTTGCCAGAGTTGGAGAGTTTGAACTATAGGGAGAGGCTGAATAGACTGGGGCTATTTTCCCTGAAGTGTCAGAGCCTGAGGGGTATCCTTATAAGTTTATAAAATTATGAGGGGCATAGGTAGGGTAAATAAGCAAGGACTTTTCCCCAGGGTAGCAGAATCCAAAACTAGAGGGCATAGGTTTAAGGTGGGAGGGGAAAGATTTGAAAGGGACCTAAGGGGCAGCATTTTCTCTCACAGGGTGTGCGTGCGTGTGTGTGTGCGTATATAGAATGTGCTGCCAGAGGAAGCGGTAGATGCTGGTACCATTAGAACATTGAAAAGGCATCTGGGTAAGTACATGAATAGACCGGGTTTAGAGGGATATGGGCCAAATGCTAGCAAGTGGGACTAAATTAATATAAGGTATCTTGTCAGCATGGACAAGTTGAACCAAAGGGTCTGTTTCCATGCTGTACAGCTCTATGACTCTATATATGGTAAATTATTTTGGATTACAGAGTAGGGTAAATTAATAAGAGAATAGAGTATGTTGGCAAACTCGTGTCAGATGAAATGTGAGGTTATCCACTTTGGTAGCAAAAAGAGGAAGGTAGATTATGATCTGAATGGTGACATATTAGGAAAAGGACAGTAATGTACACCAGTTACTGAATGAAAGCATGCAGATACAGCAAACAGTGAAGAAGGCCAAAGGTATATTGGCCTTCACAGTGAGGGGATTTGAGGGCAGGGGATGTGTTGTTGCAATTGTATAGGGCACTGAAGAGACCTTGAGCATTGTGTGCAGGTTTGCTATCCTTCTTTGAGGGCCTTGTGGCTATGGAGGGAGTGTAACAAAGGTTTATCACCTTAATCCAACACATCCAATAGGAATATCAGCCAGGATCATATTGAATGGCAGAGCAGGCTCAAAGGGCCAAATGGCCTTCTCCGGCTCCTATTCTCACTGAGTGAAATTATAGGGTCAATGCATGAAATGGCACAATAGAGTAAATTATTAAAGAGAGACATGTGGGGTAATTTAGTAAGGAGTGATCGAATTGAGTAAATTAGTGAAAGAGTGATGATATGAGGTACAATCGTGAAAAGTGAGAGTATAAAAAGTTTATTGAAGGATGTCAGAATTGGGTTAAGTTATTAAAGAGAGACAGAATTGGCTAAATTAGTGAAAAGTGACCAATTTGGATAAATTTTTAGTGTGACAGAATTGGGTAAATTATTAAAGATGGAAAGAATAGGGTAAATTATCATTTACAAGTAACGTTCAAGCCGCACAAATATCAGGCAATGACTATCTCCAATAAGAGACAATCCAATCATAGCTCCTTGATATTCAATGGTGTTACCTTCACCGAATCCCTCCCTGTCAACTTTCTGGGGCTTACCATTGACCAGAAATTCAGTGACAAACCATAAAGTAATGTAGCTACAACAGCAGGTCAGAGGCTATGAGTCCTGCAGTAAGACATCTCCTGACTTCCCTTCCCCCCCCCCCCCCAAAAAAAAAGCTTATCTCGCTATCCACAAGGCACTTGCCTGGATGAGTACAGTTTCAAGAACCTTGACACCGTTCAGAACAAAGCATTCTACATGATTGACAACACATCCACAAACATCGACTCCCTCCCTCACCAACACGCAGTTGGAGCAATGTGAACCATCTACAAGATGCACTGCAGATATTCACCAAAGATCTTTAAACAGCACCTTCTAATCCATGATCACTATCGTCTAGAAGGACAAGGATAACAGGTATCTGGGAACACCACCAACTTCAAGTTCCTCTCCAAGCCACTCACCATCCTGATCTGGAAATATATCACTGTTCCTTCAGTATCATTGAGTCAAAATCCTGGAATTCTCTTGTCCACGACATTGTGGGTCTACATACAGCAAGTGGACTGCAGCAGTTCAAGGATGAAAGCTTGCCACCGTCTTTTCAAGGACAACGAGAGATGGGCAAGAAATGAGCAAATGAATAAAAAAGAGACTACATAGGGAAAATTAGTAATGAATAACAGATGGGGTAATTTAGTAAAGACAGAGTATGATAATTTGGTAAAGAGTGACAGATGAGCTGATTTAGTGAAGAGTAGTGGCAGAACTGGGAAATTTATTAAACTGAGACACAATATGTTAATTTAGGTCCAGATTGACAGAATAGTGTAAATTATTAAAAAGCAACAGAATGGGGTAAATTGATAAAGAGTAACAGAACGGGATATATTAGTAAAGTGACAGTATGGGGTACGTTTGTACAGAAAAACAGAATGAGGACAATTAGTAAAGAGAGTAGAGGGTAAATCAGGTAAGAGTGACAGAAAGCGGTAAATTAGGTCCAGAGTGATAGATCAATCGTGCAAGGTTTCATTCTGGGACATGACCTGTAATCATCAGTCGAGATCAAAACGCAGGTGAGGAGCAGTATCAGCTAGAGTTTTTTTAATCCCTTTTTAGTTAGACAGAACAAAAATATATTTACCTTTCACCTGCAGGAATCACACTTGAATTAAATATAGCTTACCAAAATGGGGATGTTAGCTTACTTGGCTGGATATTAGGCTTGTAACACAGAGGGATGTCAACAGCGTGGTTTCAATTCCTGCACCAGCTAAGGCTACCATGAAGGACTGTCCTTCTTAACCTCTCTCTTTGCCTGATGTATGGTGACCCTCAGGTTAAACCACCATTACTCATGTCTCTCTGTAATGAGACAGCTGCCCTATGATGTGTTAAGACCTTTGGTTCAAAGCAAATTACTAAGGTTTCGTTCAGCAAAAGGTAGAGAAATATCATTGTCCACGACTAACCCCAATAAAAAAAATTAAAACATAACATCAAATACGCACAGAGATAGTAGGAATTGCTGATGCTGGAGAATCTGAGATAATGCACACACATTTTTAAAAGTTTATAAAAGAAACAAATAAGACTACACAGTTTGAAAGTCTTTGAGGCGTAGATTTTAGAGCTCAAGCCACAATT
>JAHRHZ010000266.1:5595836-5608922 GCA_024137785.1 Ginglymostoma cirratum | reverse complement strand
GCCTCCTTGACCTGTCCGTCTTCTCTCCCACCTCACTGACCAACCCCGATCACTACCTACCTGCTATCACCACACCCCCTCTCTATTTATTTCAGAGCCTCCTTCTTCTCCCCCTCCCCCATTTCTGAAGAAGGGTCCCGACCTGAAACGTCAGCTTTCCTGCTCCTCTGATGCTACCTGGCCTGCTGTGTTCCTCCAGCTCCACACTGTGTTACGTTCAAATGTCTTTCCTGTGTCTGCAAATTTAACATGGCATTCGCCTGTTCAAGTAACTACCACTTGAAAATTAGCAACAGTATTATTACAGAACACGGTGAATGCTCAAATGCTCATGGTAAAGGCAGTAATTCACAGTTCAGTGATCATCTTACTCAAAATAATATGAGACCTGTTAACATGCAGGGAGAAAAAGAAAACCTGAAAAATGTTTTGAGCCCCGTTCTAAACTGTGATTATTCAATTTCTTTTGCACAAGGTCAGAACTCACACAACACCAGGTTGTAGTTCAATGGGTTTATTTGAAAACACAAGCTTCGATCCTTCTTCAGGTGTTAGTGAGGGAGGTAGTATCAGACACAGAATTTATAAGTAAAAGATCAAAGATTCATACCATTGATAAACTAACCTAAGATGCTGTTAAATCTTTAATCAGTTAGAAGGTTTTAATTGATTAATATGTATACCGAAATCCCCAAATTCCTTTCGTCACGGTCCAGAGAAAACTGAAAGTTTTATCAGTATAAAGATGAGGTGACATTTTAGGTCAGGCAATGCATGTTGGAGGTGAGACCTTGTTTAGAATCTGTTTGTGTTTTAGCTTGGAGTTAGACTGGTTTTATTTCTAAAGTAGGAATTTATAAAACCCCATATTGACTCACTGTCTATAAATTGTGTGCTTTTTGAACAAAATAAAATGCAGTTGCAAATACAAATTCACCCCATAGGTTCTAAATTGGTTTAAAAATCACCGCCGATGTCGCTCCTCCCACTGCCCCTATAGCCAGCTCTTCAGCCAACACCAGCCCCCAGCCCTACCGAGTCTACACCATCCCTCCCCAGACCTCCCCCTCACTGAGGATGAATGGTCAGTCCTCAGTAAAGGACTGACCTTCATCCCCCTCCACCTGAATATCAATGAATACCGCTCACGCCTGGACCTCGAATAGTTTTTCTGCCACTTCCGCCTCCACGCTTATTTCTTTAACCGCGAGTGTAAGCCCCCTTCTACAGACCCCTTCTCCTGCCTCCAACAAACGGCATTCTCCTGGTCACCACCTCAAAGCCTCCTGCCTTCCCTCAACCTCTTCGTCTTCAACTGCCATCGTGACATCGATCACCTCGACCTCGCCACCCCTCTCACCCACTCCAACCTCTCCCACACAGACCGTGCAGCCATCCGCTCAACCCGTAACCTCACTGTCAAACCTGCGGACAAGGGAGGTGCAGCTGTGGTATGGCGCACCGACCTTTACATTGGCCAGGCACCAACTCTCTGACACCTCCTCCTGCCACCCCCTTGATCATGACCTCACCCCTGACCACCAAAACATCGTCTCCCAAACCATCCTTAACCTCATTACCTCAGGTGACCTCCCACCCACAGCCTCCAACCTTATCATTCCCCAACCCCGCACCGCCCGTTTCTATCTCCTTCCCAAAATCCATAAACCTGACTGCCCTGGTTGACCCACTGTCTCTGCCTGCTTCTGCCCCACTGAACTTATCTCCACTTATCTTGACTCTATTTTCTCTCCTACTGGTCCAGGAACTCCCTACCTCCATCCAGGACACCACCCACGCCCTCCACCTCCTCCAAAACTTCCAATTCCCTGGTCCCCAACACCTCATCTTCACCATGGACATCCAATCCCTGTATACTTGTATTCCCCATGCAGATGGCCTAAAAGCCCTCCGCTTCTTCCTGTCCCGCAGGCCCAACCAGTCCCCCTCCACTGACACCCTTATCCACTTAACTGAACTCGTCCTTACCCTTAACAACTTCTCCTTCAACTCCTCCCACTTCCTACAGACAAAGGGGGTGGCCATGAGTAGCCGCATGGGCCCAAGCTATGACTGCCTCTTTGTAGGATACGTGGAACAGTTCCTCTTCCGCAGCTACACTGGCACTATCCCCCACCTCTTCCTCCACTACATCTATGACTGTATTGGCATCGCCTCATGCTCCCATGAGGAGTTCAAACTGTTCATCAACTTTATTAATACCTTCCATCCAACCTCAAGTTCATCTGGACCATCTCTAATACCTCTCTCTCCTTCCTGGACACCTCTATCTCCATCTCTGGTGACCACCTGGAAACTGATACCTATTTCAAGCCCACCGACTCCCACAGCTACCTAGACTACACTTCCTGTCACCCACCTTCCTGCAAGAATGTGATCCCCTATTCCCAATTCCTCCGCCTCCACTGCATCTGCCTACAAATGAGGCGTTCCTCTCCCGAACATCCCAGCTGTCCTCATATTTCAAGGACCGCAACTCCTATCAGTGGTCGAAAATGCCCACGACTGCATCTCTTGCGTTTCCCACGCCTCTGCCCTCACACCCCCCTCCCCGCAATAAAAACAAAGACAGAATTTCCCTTCTCCTCACGTATCACCCCATTAACCTCCGGATTCAACACATCATTCACCGCCACCTGCAATCTGACCACACTGCGAAGGATGTATTTCCCTCCCCAGCCTTATCTGCCTTCCAGAGGGACCGGTCTCTCCACAACTCCCTCGTCCACTCCACACTCCCCACTAGCCCCACCATCCCTAGCACCTTTCCCTGCAACCGCAGGAGGTGCTACACCTGCCCCTACACCTCTCCACTCACATCCATCCCAGCTCCCCCTCTCAACCCCACCTCATTGACCTGTCCGTCTTCTCCCCCACCTGTCCACTCCTCCCACCTCACTGACCAACCCTCATCACGACCTACCTTCACTCACCTTTACTAGCTTCATCTCCGCCTCCTTGACCTGTCAGTCTTCTCTCCCACCTAACTACAATCCCCACCACTACTTAACTGCTATCACCGCTCCCTCCCCCCTCTCTATTTATTTCAGAGCCTCCTTCCCCTCCGCCTCCCCCATTTCTGAAGAAGGGTCCCGACCCGAAACGTCAGCTTTCCTGCTCCTCTGATGCTGCCTGGCCTGCTGTGTTCCTCCAGCTCCACATTGTGTTATCTCAGACTCCAGAATCGGCAGTTCTTACTATCTCTGATAAAACCTTTTGTTCTCTCAGGACCGAGACATGAAAGGAATCTGGGATTTACATTTACATATTAATCAATTACAACCTTCTAACTGATTAAAGATTCAACAGCATCATAGGTTTGTTTAGTATATCGTCATCAATGTTGTGACCCTTTGATCTTTTACTTATAAATTCTATGTCTGATAATACCTCTCTCATTAACACCTGAAGAAGGACTGAAGCTCCGAAAGCTTATGTTTTCAAATAAACCTGTTGGACTATAACCTGATGTTGTGTGATTTCTGACCAAGTTTTTGGTCCATCGTCTGCCTTTTTCATGTTCTTCCTCACTCACCATGCCAAGAAACTGTGGTTTAGGGTCAGCAAACCACCATTGGAACTAGTCAGCAGATTCTGTTACCTTGGATCTATAGAGACAGACAATCTGTTTCTTGATGAGGAGCTCAGCACACACATTGGAAGGGCAGCTAACAATTCTGGAAGGGTCACAAAATTCGTCAGGAGAAACAATAAATACACAAGACTAAGATGTTTATCCCTCAGGCCTATATTCTTTGACACATTGCAGTGCAGCAGCAATGCCTAGAAACCCTACACCTACGAAGAGAAAAGGTTCATGAACTTTCATCTTTGGTATCTATATTGTATCCTTAATGCTATATGGAAAGACAAAGTCACCAATAAAGCAGTCCCTTAAAGTTTTTGAGAAGAATTGTAGCTCGGGTTGTGGATGAGGTTGTAGACTTGCTCGCTGAGCCGGTGGGTTTGATTGCAAACGTTTCGTCACCCTGCTAGGTAACATCGTCAGTGCACCTCCAGTGAAGTGTCAGTGTTCTGTCCTGCTTATTATTTATATGCCTTGGTTTGCTGGGACAACACATCGATAATTGCACAAGCCAAACAGAGACATGCCAGGGAATTCCTGGAGGCCTGGCATTCCAACCGGAACTCCATCAGCAAACACATTGAATTCAACCCCCTGTACAAACCACTGAGAAACAAAACAGGAAGTAATACCAACCACTCAGCAAACCGAGGCATATAAATAACAAGTGGTACAGAACACAGACGCTTCACCAGAGGCACATTAACGATGTTACCTAGCAGGGTGACGAAATGTTTGCAAGCAAACCCACCGGCTCAGCGAGCAGAAGCAGTCCTTTCTTGAGCAAGCATGTGAGTATTGATCAGGCAAGGAGGATTTAGCTGGCTTGGACATATGCATATGATGGAAGATGGCTACATCCCAAAGGATATGATGCACAGGAGGTGGAACATGCAAAGAACAAAGAAAACTTACAGCCCAGGAACAGGCCCTTCGGCCCTCCAAGCCTGTGCCGATCCAAATCCACTGTCTAAACCTATCGCCCAATTCCTAAGGATCTGTATCCCTCTGCTCCCCACCTACTCATGCATCTGTCCAGATGCACCTTAAATGAATCTACCGTGCCTGCCTCTACTACCTCTGCTGGCAACGCGTTCCAGGCACCTACCACCCTCTGTGTAAAGTACTTTCCGCGTGTATCCCCCTTAAACTTTTCTCCTTCACCTTGTGAACAGCAGAGATCAGCAGGGGACCTAAAGTTCCAATTCAAGGAGGCTGTCAAATAGCGAATGAAAACCCTAGACATCAAGTGGAAAACCTTGGCTGACAACTGATGCAAACAATACCTGTGGGCAGGAGTTCAACACAACAATGGCATGTGATTTCAGAAATTCTGGAGCAAATGCCAGTCTTACAAACAAGGCATCAGCAGAGATCAACTCACACTGGCAGCAAAGGATAACTGCATGTGCAGCATTTGTGACAGATTGTATATTTCCTGAATTGGTTTCCCCACCCTCAAAAGATGTGCGGTATATATTCTCGCCTGACCTTGGCAAAGTTCTATGCCTCATTCCCATCATCCCTCACAGATGAAAGTACCACTTGAAATGAAATTCATTTGGGACAACCAATAAGTAAAATTGTGATACTTATAATTTCCAGATTCTGATCAAATTTTTTTTCTGCCTCTTGTGCTGGGATAAATAACATGCTTGGTTTGCTGCTGAATTGCACAGGGACCAAAATTAAAACTCTGCAGCCTTCTAACTCAGAGACTAGAGTATTGTAGAATGATACAGCAAGTTTTGTTAAGGGGAGGTCATGTATAACCAATTTGGGGGTGGTGTATTTTGGTAAGACGAACAAGGGCAGGACTTACACTGTAAATGGTAGGGCCCTGTGGAGTGTTGTAGAACAGAAAACGATGGGTTCAGGTACATAGTTCATTGAAAGTTGCGTCACAGGTAGACAGAAAGAAGGTGTTTGGAACGCTTGCTTTGATTGCTCAGATCATTGAATTGACAAGTTGGGACATTGTATGGGACATTGGTGAGGCCACTTTTGAAGTACTGTGTACATTTCTGGTCACTCTGCTATGGGAAGGATATAACTGAATTGGAGAGGAAGCAGAAAAAAGTCACAAGGATGTTACTGGGATTGGAGTGTTTTTGAGTTATCAGGAGAGGCTGGATAAGCTAGGCCTTTTTTCAATGGAGCGTAAGAGGTCAAGGGGTGACCTTGTAGAGGTTTATAAAATCATGACGGTCATAGATAAAGTGAATAGCAAAGTTCTTTTCCCAAGGGTTGGTGAGTTCAAAACTAGAGGGCAATAATTTTAAGGTGAGAGGAGAAAGCTTTAAAAGGACCTGAGGGCAACGTTTTCACACAGAGGATGGTTCATACGTGGAATGAACTGCCACAGAAAGTGGTAGATGCAAGTACAGTTACACCATTTAAAAGACTTTTGGATAGGTACATGAAGTGGAAAGATTTAGAAGGAAAAAGGCTAAGTGCAGGCAAATGAGACTAATTTAGTTTGGGAAACTTGGTCGGCATGGACAAGTTGGACTGATGGGTCTATTTCTGTGCTGTATGACTCTAAGACTCTACACCTTACCGCTGACTCCTGAGCCCTGCTCAAAAATATTTACATGTTAAGACTGAATTGAAGGTGACCCTGCCTAACCTTTTACCAAGTAGGCATCTTCTTTCCTTTCATTGTTCGGAAGTGTACGGCAGAACAGTTAGTCAGGCTTTCACAACTCCAAATGGTATCAGTAACGTGGTCTTTGTATAAAGCTGTTACTCACTTAAAAAGGAAACTTAACAGTGTGTAGCGATGTAGGGTGGTATTAGTAACAGCCCTGAAATTTAAAATCTGAGCAAGAAAACTGAAAATATGGTCACGCCTCTCAAATAAACTGTCGATTATGTATTCTAATCTCATTAAATCATGTTGACTAACGTGAAGCTATTAGTCATGTTTCCCTTGGAGGACAAAAATATAATTTGTGAAGACTTTGTTTATTTCTATATAGTACAGAAAGAAAACTATTGTGCTGCCAACTCCAGCATTTTCATTTTGCATACACTTCTACTACATCATAAAGTTGTGACTCTTGACAAATGGTCATTAAATCAATGCTTGTAGAAACTTCCACTCTAGGTTTATAAAAATTGATTTCTGTAATAGTTTCTGTAGTTACAAATTGTAATATCTGGGATACAAAAGGTATTTAAATATCTTTCTGTTATTCATTGTCACACACTTTAAAAACAAATTTGCAGAGGAAAGCTATCTCTTAATAAAGTGAACAATATGCATACTTTTGTTTCGAACCAGACACCAAGAAGATACAGTTCTGCACGTTACAATGCAATTCAAACTGCATATCTTGTAATATATGAAAGAAAGGATCTCTGTGATTCTTTTTAAACAAAGCTTGAAAGGAAGACAGGACCAAAATCAACACACTTTGCCGTTTAGTCCTGAAAGCATGGCAACTCAAGTATTATCAGCAGATATATCAGTCTCAACATCTTTAATCTAAGTATGCAATTCGAATATAAGTCGCAATTTCAGTCACAAAATTCAGTCACTCACCCAAGAAATTGGAGCTTTACGGCAGGAAGACAATGGAAACAACTACCGTTAAAGAATCTGTTCAGAGCTCCCCGATATCACAAAAATCTTTTGCGAATCAAGAAGCTATTACTCATTTAGTAACGAGAAACCACATGGATGGTTTCACCCACTAAATGAGATCAGTCGACATTAATAATTTTTAGCTGTTGTATCAAGCATCTGAGTGCAGCACAAATAATAAACTAAGAAACAGTGAATCCACCAACATGCACAGTTTTGAAAAATTTGTAAGAATCAGCCTTGTTCCTCACTGACACCTCAATTTTTCTAGTTTCACATGTACTGATTTTTCAAGACTGTGACTATTTCATACTTATTATGATTCCAGGGCACCCCAGTGCTTTCCATCCATTTATTAAATGAAGATTGTAAGAATAGCAGAGAGTCAATATATCACATGCTGATCAGGCGTTGAGATTATCATGGAATCTGTTACTGGAGTTGTTCAGCTGATGAAAGAAAATACCACTTCAATGAACTGAGTCAGAAAATGAACTTTTGTTAGGGTGATGTTGGAGAGGGAATATACTGTAGTCTCTGTCTTTCAAAATAATAAGTTCTTTTGTTCTTCTACTTCAAATTCATGTATTTCACTTCAGCTGATCTGGAGAAAATTACAGCATCTGAGATAACAATGTGCAAGAACAGCAGTCAAAACCTTGTTACCACCAGGCATAATTTTCTAATACACTCTTGGATGATCTAGCAGATTTAACTTGAGGTAATCCAGAAACTTTTTGCATGTACCCTTACACCAGAGAAACAAGCTGGACAAACTTGGTCACCGTCCAAACCTTGTTTTTTCTTTCTTCATAGATAATCATGGAATCCCCACAGTGCAGAAAGAGGCCATTTGGCCCATCGAGTGTGCTCTAATCCTTCGAAGAGCATTCCACCACAGACCCTACCCTATCCCCCAACCCTACATGTACCATGGCCAGTCCACTTAACTGCACATTCCTGGACACTACGGAGCAATTTAGCATGGCCAATCCACCTAATCTGCACATCTTTGGAGTGTGGGAGGAAATTGGGAGCACCCAGAGGAAACCACACTCATACACACACAGAACATGTCAACTTCACACAGTCACCCAAGGCTGGAATTAAACCCAAGTCCCTGGCACTGTGAGGCAGCAGTGCTAACCACTGTGCAACCGTGTCACCCATATCTGTAGCCATTTTCCTTCTCGATGATAGTAGTTGAAGTTTGGGAGGTGCTGTTGAAGAAGCCTTGGTGAATTTCTGCAATCCACCTTGTAAAATGTACGCACTGCAATTCTTTAATGGAAGTGGGCAGAGCTGGCAAGACTAGCATTTGTTGCCTATCCCCAATTGCCCCAGAACTAAGTGCTTTGCTCAGCCATTTGAGAAGCAGTTAGGTGTCAACCATATTGCAGTGGGTCTGGAGTCATGTGCATGCCAGATGAGGTAAGAACAGTAGATTTCCTTTCCGAGGGCATTAGTGAACCAGATGGGTTTTCATGACAATCAACGATGTTTCATGGTCATCATTACTCAGACTATCGATCATCACCTGGAAACTGAGCTGGAGTAGCCATATAAATATTGAAGCTGGAAAAGCAGGCCAGAGGCTAGAAATCCTGCAGTGATTAACTCATGAGTAACTCACATCCTGACTCCCCAAAGCCTGTCCATGATCTACAAGGCACAAGTCTGGAGTGTGATGGCATACTCCCCTGTTGTCTGGATGAGTGCAGCTCCAGCAATACGAAGAAGCTTGATGTTATTCAGGACCAGGCAGCTTGCTCGGTTCGTGCCAAATCTACAAATATTCACTCCCTAACTACCATTTCTCAGTCACAGTAGTGTGTACCTTTTACAATACAGTGTGGAGCTCGAGGAACACAGCAGGTTAGGCAGCATCAGAGGAGCAGGAGAGTTGACATTTCAGGCCTGGACCCTTCATTAGGACCTCTGATGCTGCCTGACCTGCTGTGTTCCTCCAGCTCCACACTGTATTGACTTTGACTCCAGCATCTGCAGTTCTTGCTATCTCCATGTGCCTTTTACAAGATGGACTGCAGAATTTCACCAAGACTTCTTCAACAGCACCTTCCAAACCCTTGACTACTATCATCTAAAAGGACAAGGGCAACAGATACATGTAAATGAAACCAGTTCAAAGTTCCCCTCTAAGTCACTCAACATCCTGACTCGGAAACATATTGTTGTTCCTTCAGTACCACTGGGTCAAATCCTGGAACTCCCTCCCGAATGGCATGTGGGTCCACCTACAGCAAAAGGACTGCAGGAGTTCAAGAAGGCAGGTCACCAACATTTTCTCAAGGGCAACTCAGAATGCGCAATAAATGCTGACCCAGCTAGCAATGATGACATCACATGAATGAATTTTTTTAAAAACCTGGCATTCACTTGCAGATTTATTTAAATTCTATCAGTTGCCATGATGGGATTTGAATAAGTTGTTATGTTTGTTGTGACAATAATGGGCTTTGTAAGACTATGTTTTGGAATTGTGTCTTTAATGGGTCATATGACCAGTTCCAAAGTCTGCTTGACAACAGGCCTTGGATGGTAAAAAGACCATAAGATGTGGAAACAGAATTAGGCCATTCAGCCCATCGAGTCTGCTCTGCAATTTAATAAGATCATTGCCATTTTCTGTCCCACAACCCTTGATTCACTTTCTGATTAAAAGTCAATATCAGGCTTGGACATAATTAATGATCCACATTGTACAGTCCTCTGCAATAAAGAATTCCACATATTCACTACTGAGAGAAGAAAATCCTCCTCATCTCTGCCATAAATGAGTCTAATAACTTTGTGATGATGCCTCTAGTATTGGATACAAAAACAGAAATTGCGAGAAAAACTCAGTAGGTCTAGTAGCATATATGGAGAGAAATCAGTGTTAACATTTCAGGTCCAGTGACCCTTCTACAGAACAAATAAGTTCTTCAATTCACAACTTCTTCAGTTACTGATACTGATATATTACGCATTACATTGATACAAGAAGGATTGTGAGAGAGCTATGGGAGAAGCACATGTGAGGCCTCATGCCTAAATCCTAAACTGATCTGTATTATTCTGCTCAATGTTAACTCTTCTATATCCTTTCAGATCCACGTATAATGTTATCCTCAGCGTCCCAGTAAACGTTTATCCTTCAAGCAACATCATACAAAAAGAGACAAATAAAACCCAAACAACAGCGGGTGCTGGAAATCAGAAACGAAAAACAGAAATTGCTGGAAGGAAAGGGTCTGGCAGCATCTGTGGAGAGAGAAACTGAGTTGACGTTTGGACTCTAGTGATTGTTCTAGTGGCCTGTTCTGAAGAAGGGTCACTGGACCCGAAAGGTTAACATTGCTTTCTCGCCAGAGATGCTACCAGACTTGCTGAGTTTTTCCATCACAAAAAGAAAGAGGTTTTCCGGGCATTGCTGAATTTTGGGATCTTGCTATTCATATTTGGGCTACAGGCGGCAAAAGTATTTTGCAAGAAGGGTCACGTTTGACAGGAAACACAAACTCCTGTTTCCCTCCCTTCACAGATTTCCGCTGAGACGGGATCCCTGCTTGTTTCTCTTTAACCGGGGAATATGCCATGTTCTCCCTGCCGGCCCGGGCCCACACCCCGATGCTGCAGGCTCCAGGCTGAGCTTGGTCGGCTGGGCCCCGTTACTAGCGGCCGTTGCCAGGGAAAGGGAACAATCGATAAGTGAACAACCAAACTCACCCACACCGGTGAGGCGGGGCGTGGGCAGCGCAACGTGGGGATTGACAGGCATTCAGACCAATAGAAACGCGGGCCCCGTCCACCGCACCCAATGGGAGGCGCCATCCGCCAGCAGGTTCGGTTGAGATACGAATAACTGGGCAGTCTGTGAGTGAGCAGGAGTGGCAGCGACAGCTCGGTGGTGAGTTAATGTATATATATGGTCAGGAAAATGGTTAGATATCATATGATGAGGGTTACATCTTTAACTCGCTGGTATCGCTGAAAAGTTTTAATTGTTAGTCGGCCTCAGTGTCTTTGTTTATTCTACGTATGTATATGTATAAAAAGATGCGAAAAGCACATGCAGGTTTTGCTTCTTGCATCTGATGCTGATGAAAGATAGGCCGCACCTAGCAGCACAGCGATGAAACAAACCAGTAGCAATGCTTCTGTCTGCCGTCATCCCTTCATTTGTTTGTTTTTCTATTTATTGTGTTTGCTTAGCAGTAATTGTTGGAATGCAATCCGGCACAAATTCTTCCACTCTGTACTTCTTGGCGTGTCAAAAATGCTTCTTCAACCCAAGTGCTTTCAGGTAGCTTTTAAGAATTACATCTTGCAAGGTTGGGAAGAAGCAAGCACAGGTTCTCCTGTTACAGATGTCCATGCCATTACTGGGTGTGTGGATGTATATACTTAATTATTGTGTTGTGGGAATTTAAAATTGTGAATTGCTGAAGCCAGATCTTTCCAGTTGAGCCAATCTGCGCATACATGAGACGCATGACTCTTGCCACCAAGCATATAAGCTTCAGCAAGGCACCAAAAGAATAATATGCATCAAAAAACCGGAAAAGTTATACTTGTGCCGTCATCTCAGGGTTTTATTTAGATTAATGGTAATGTATTTATTCAGTATGATTGACTTGTTTGATGCTCTGTGTAGAATTGCAGAATAGTGCAACATAGAAGGAACCCATTTGGCCCCTTGCATCTGTGCCCAGTCTTCCAATCTCTTCCCCAACGTCTCTGCAATTTTTAACCTTTTAAATATTGAGCCGATTGCCTTTTTGAAGGCTCTTACCGAATCAGGAACCATTGCCTAAATTGGGCAGTGCATTCCAGGTCAGTTGTTCTGATTGTTGGTTATGTAAAACAGTTTTCTTTCTGTTGCCTTTGAGTCTTTTTCCAACTACATTAAATCTATGCCCTCTATTTATTATTTTCTCTTCAACCCGAGCAAACAGGTTCTCTTTATTTACACTCTTTAAACATTTCATTATTTTTTTAAAAATCAGATCTGTTTTAACCTTCTGTGTTCGAAAGGAAGCAAAACCCAACTCCTACTTTCTAACTGTAACCCTTTATCCTTGGAACTCTTGTAGCTAAATCTTTGTGTTGTCCAAAACTTTCACACCCTTTCTAAGGTGTGGCAATCAGAACTGGATACACTACCCTGCTTGATAACAAGCATGGGGCTGGATGAACACAGCAGGTCAAGCAGCATCATAGGAGCAGGAAAACTTGACGTTTCGGGCCTAAACCCTTCATCAGAAATGGGGGAGGGGAAGAGGGTTCTGAAATAAATAGGGAGAGAGGGGGAGGCGGATAGAGGATGGATAGAGGAGAGGATAGGTGGAGAGGAGGCAGACAAGTCGAAGAGGCGGGGATGGAGCCAGTAAAGGTGAGTGTAGGTAGGGGGGTGGGGAGGAGATAGGTCAGTCCAGGGAGGACGGACAGGTCAAGGGGGCGGGATGATGTTAGTAGATAGGAGATGGGCGTGTGGCTTGAGGTGAGAGGAAAAACAGGTTAGGGAGGTGGAGATAAGCTGGGCTCGTTTTGGGATGCGGTTGGGGGAGGGGAGATTTTGAAGCTTGTGAAATCCACATTGATGCCATTGGGCTGCAGGGTTCCCAGGCTGAATATGATTTGCTGTTCCTGCAGCCTTCGGGTGGCATCTCTGTGGCATTGCAGGAGGCCAAGGATGGACATGTCATCTGAGGAATGGGAGGGGGAGTTGAAATGGTTTGCGACTGGGAGATGCAGTTGTTTGTTGCGAACTGAGCGCAGGTGTTCTGCAAAGCGGTCCCCAAGCCTCCGCTTGGTTTCCCCGATGTAGAGGAAGCCACAACGGGTACAGCGGATGCAGTATACCACATTGGCAGATGTGCAGGTGAAC